>JADLZK010009266.1:0-212417 GCA_015847255.1 Hyparrhenia diplandra | reverse complement strand
ACTAAGCATATATTGTAAATTCAAGCAATGGATCCAAAGTTACAAGTCACCTCGATCAAGTGGTGCATGTGTATAAGGGAATGAATATGGTGGTAGGTGATGGTAGGGATATGTAAAAGGTGGAATGAAATCTTGCTTTTTGCTCATTGAGGAATCTTCTCTCTTTTGGAACTTGAAAACTTTGAGAGAACACGGGTTGTATCTTTTTTATTTTTATTTTTTTATTTTAGAGGTGGATCTAAGTACCCACCCTCGGACACGTGTCCATTTTCTCTCTTTTATTTTTTTTTTTTTAGATGTGGGGCTCTACGCCCCTCGAACATTTGTTCATTTTCATCTCCTTTCATCTTTGGGAGGTAGGCTCTACTCTTGGTAGGACACTTGTCCATTTTTCATCTCCCTTTTTTTAAATACAACCCAAATCTCTTTTTGGAAATAACTTTTGAGAGATAGACAAATGTAATGGAGCTTTATAAGATATTGGCTACTTGATGTGTGAATGAATAGGTGTGAGGGAATATTATTTTTTGGTTATTCTCTCGGGGTAGGAATAGAACATTTTTGTGGATATTTGGTGGATGCTTTGTGGATCGCATTACTTCTAAAGTAGAAGTAGCATAAATGCAAGTGGATAGAGTGGAATTAAGGAATAAAGTGTGCATGTCCAGTATGACAAGTTTCTAGGAGTCGACAAGATTGAACAAACTCAATGCAAAGCAAGCGGCCTATATATATATGTCAAAAGGTTTTTCCTAATCTAGGGGCATATGTATGGCTTTGTGGTAGGAAGGTTCAACACTCTTGTCACCACGAGGAACTTATCATGTGCACTTTAATTTTCAAAAGATAAATCTCCGGAAATCTAGTATCACTAGGAGTAAGATAAATAGTCTGCTCGGACTCTCATATATCATATCAGTCAATTACCTAGACTTTAGAGCAAGCATTTGCTACCCACGAGGTTTCGGGTTCAGAGCAATCTCAAGTCAAAGCGGTTGCATTAAAAAGCTCGAGAAAAAAATTAAGCTTGAAAGGTAGGTACTTGAAAGGAATTTACAACGAAGCAACTATTCATCATCTCCAAGGCTAGAGATTATCTTGAGAGTTTATTTTATTACCACACTCTAGTAAAGACCTTTAGTAAAAGACTAGATAGACTCTATTTATTTGGTTTTCTTAGTTATGTATCTTTTTATATCTTTCTAATAAAAGCAAAACAAATCTAGCTAAAATTAAAAAGAAGGAAACTTATCCGGATACATGGGGGTTGTCCTCCCCAAAGTCTGGATGTTGACATAGTCTTCAATGTTCTTGATGGTTGGAAGTGAAGGTAGATAATGATGGTGGGTGATCGATCTTCTTTTATATTTGGACACCATGTGTGTCATTCCTCTCTTCCTCGAAATCTCTTTGAACTCAAATAGACAACAAAAACTAGTGGAACTAGTTAGGCATTAGTGGTTTTAACCACTTAGCTTCTTGTTGCCAAGGATGATAATACCATTAAGACGAGTAATTCAGCAATATTAATATTTTTTTGGATTTTTCTATGCAAATAAAGATGATGATTTATGCCACCACGAGTAAATATTCTTGTGGGTTGTCACACGCCACAAAAATTACTCACATGGGGCTTAGAGTTTTTATGTCTATGCAACAAACAAATATTATTATTATCTTTTTAAATGCAAGGCTAGTGCTATAATGTAAATATGCTAAAGGAAAAATAATTATGCAATGTGAGGAAAAAGTAAATATGCTATGCATATAGATAACTACCGATCTTACCTTTTTCGGTGAGGATTCGAGTGTTTTAAGTCCTCCGAGCGAGACTTCTTACCTTGTCGTTTCCTTGAGTGTATTATCGATCTTGACAGTTATGCTCCTTGAGATGGTGAAGGGCGGCGTCACCCATGTTCTTAGCTGGTCTTATGAGTTGGAGTGAAGCGTAAGCGCTTCTTGTTTAGTGTGCATGCTTGTAGGACATTCACTTGTTGAATTCTGGAGAGGCTGGTAGGCTTCTTCACCTTTTTGCTCAAAGTGTGTCCCGCTTGCAAAAGTCATGGTAGAGATCAAGTGCATGGGCTCTATAGTGGGAAAACACCAACAGAACCAAAAACTTCATTCATTCTTCTCTAACCATACGCACATCAAACAAGATAGAGTTGATTTATTAAATGCTTTTTCTTAAACCTAACTTGGTTGACAAGATCGGGAAAGATTGAGCATGGTTGTTTGTGATTAAAACATTTGATAGAGCGAATCAAGCTCGTTGACTCTTGGAAGGGTTTTCTTATCTAAACATCAAAAAGCATAATTATGATTCTTCCAAAGCAAGGTAAGCAATATTACGGCTTACAAGAAGAGAGGACTAAAAAGATCAAAGAGAATGGTGGTAGGAACACTTAAAGAAACAAAAACATGTTTGAGCTAATGAAATTGGATCATGCAAGGGTGTTGCTCTAACATGTTTTGGCTATTTGTTTATAAACACACCATAGTTGAGGGAAAAACTTATTTATTGACAACTTACACTCAAGATGTTACCTTAATTGTTAGAACATGCTCGACCTTTGTAACACCTTGTGGTGGATCTTTCCATCTGCTTGAAGCTTTCCCTTATTTGGCCTCTTGTGTATTCCTGTTTCTTCACTTGTCTCCTTTTATTGCATCGTCCTTTCTTTCTTGTCTTTAAATTGTGCTTAGACCTTTTTGCTCCTCTCATGATTTTATTCCCTGTAATATTAGTTGACAAACTGAATGCACGAAGGAATACAAGTAATTGTAAACAAGGGTAGAAGCTGTCATGGAGCTTAAGGTTGCTTTTATGCCGAAGAAGTTTTGATTGGATATTTTATATGCTCACCATTACTTTCTCTCTAGTTGGAAATTTTATCATTTTTAAGTTTGATTTTTGATGTATGACATTTATTAACCAAACAAACTTAGAGAGACAAAAATAATAGTGAGTAGAGGGATTGCAAAACCCGAGCATGTCGAGTGACGAGAGCTTGAGTGGAGGAAGAGTAATGTCGGGATGATTTTTTAGAGGAGTCGACCTTCCTCCCCATGCTTGAGCCTTCCCGTCACTTTCGACACTTCAAGTGTGAATCTCTGGGCCATCTCTAATCGTGTGTTGTAATCACCATGTCCTTAGATGTTGTTCATCCTTTGTTCACTGCAAGTTTAGTGACCAAGAATACCCGAACGGAACTTGTCCTAGGAACATGTTTCTTTTTACCATGAGCCTTCATGTGCTCAGATAAATATTATTATTATTATTATTATTATTATTATTATTATTATATATATATATATATATATATATATATATAGCGTTCTACGTCCACGACGGAAAAGCGGCTATCGAGGTTAGCGTTAGAGGGATAGGATTAGGCTGGCTGCTTTATGAAGAGAGCTAGTGATGCATACGGTGAGTACGAGTAGGATCAACACAAGCATAGTTGCACATGCCGAGTTTTTGATTTGATGTTTTTACAACATCAATCAATCGAGCGTGGAAGGCCATATCCATACTCCGAGTAAAAATTTTTGAAAAATACTCTTGAAGACCATGTGACCGGAAAATATAATCAAAAGGCGATGCATGCCGACAATAAACATTATGGAGAAGCTACTACGAGCGTCGCTTATCCATGCATGCTCGCGTTCAATTATTAAAAGACTCTCGGAATCCTCATGAGAAGTGAAGAGCGGAGTGTCACCATCAAGCGATAGTACAAGTCAATTCTCGAAGACCTTGAATCATTGGCGATGAAGCGGTCGAGATGTGGCTTTTCACCTGAGCTTCGCGAGGAAGATAACCATGACAACGACGGTGAAGGCGAAGGGCAAAACTCAGCTCAAGGGCGCTTGAAGCACGAAGACTTATCCTCAAAGGACTCGGAGAAGGCTCTCGTTCTATAAGCGGGAAGGCTGTCCTGCGCATTACGACATCGACACCCGAGAAGAACACCACGACACACGGGCATTTGAACATCCTCAACACCATCACGCACCCTCCTCGCCTCCCTTCCACTTCCACCCATGCGAGCTTAGTCCAGCGAGATTAGCAACCACCATAGCGAATAATTTTGAATCCACTACCGTTGTATAATACCACCTTTATATAAAATTTAGTTTTGTGGCCGGAGGTCCTAGCGATCTCTGCTTGTAAGGTAATAAGGTTTGTGCTAAGTGCTTGGGGTTTCTGAAAGGGAAAGCGTATGTAAAGCTTCGTTTAGTAATGGAGGCGATTTAGCTTTGAGAATCCACACTCTTTACGCCAGCCGTCCAATATAAGTTTGAGTCTACTCTATGGACCCTAGAGGAGAAGCCTGCATGCGTATTGTTCTTGTATTGTTCTCGTGTTAGCCCGGGTAGCGGCGTTTTAGAGAACTCACGAAAGAACTTTTCTGAGTCCTGAAGGAGTATTTCCTTCGGGTGGGCTTTGCAAGGAGCGATGAAGCGTCTTGCGTTCTCGTCACGGCGGAAGAGCGGCTATGTCGAGGTTAGCGTTGAGGGGATAGGATTAGGCTCTTTGTTTTTGTTGAGCTAGTGATGCATCACGGTGAGTGCAGTAGGATCAACACAAGCATAGTTGCGTTTAGACATATTTGTATGATGCGGTATCGGCTGTAAAGATCACGTGAATTTTAATTCCGCATATCATCCGCATCGTAGAATATTCATAATTGAGTTCACTAATAATCGCACTCCGCGAATATTCCGCATAAAGTATTCTCCTTGAGAATATTGCTTAAGTGCTTTTGCATAGTAAATTTGAATAGATGCAGAAATATTCCACGCACTCCAGTATATCTTAAGCAAGATCATATTAATCCACGCCGCATCTTGCATCCATCCAACTTTCACAAATTATAGTTGAAAAGAATTCATAGTGCGAGTCCTCAGCCTCGAGGTGAAGTGCTGCGTCGCATTTATTCATAACTCTCACAATTTGAATAGTAATATTTGAATAGTGACAAAGTTTGAATAGTAACACTTAATTTGAATAGATCTTGTGAATAGTAGCACAAATTGAATTTTTAAAATTTGATTTTAGAAGATCCGAATATTTCCCTAATATTAATAATATTTAAGTGGTTACCAAAAATTAGTAAAAATTGAAAAGTTACATTATTTGAATTTAGAAATTAATCTTGGAAAGTCCGTGAAGACTAAAAGAAAATATAAATATCAAGTGCTGGTCGAATAGTTACGAAGAACATACTTAGCATACTTCACACGGTCAAATAAATTTATTAGTAGACTTAATACATAATTTTTATATAACTTAGGGTAACCAAAAGACAAGGCGATTTAGAACCTAAAATTTGAAAGTCTCTACAAAAAGAACATATGGTTAACGAGAACAATATTGACCTCAATAACAAGTTAGAATTAAGCTTTACAAGCTTTGGAAGAAAGCAAAACTTATCTAGGAAAAGTAATTGAGAATCTTGATTATATTAAAAAGATATATCATACCTATATAAGAAACTTGAGAATACCAATATAGATTTGAGCATAACAAAAGAAATTGTGCTTTATCATCTCTGTGTAGTTAATAGATCATTAAATTGGATAAATGGATATGCGACGGCTTATCTAGAAAGAGACAAAATCCTCCAAGTAGTAAATAGAGACATAAGACCTTTAGGAGCATGGACAAAATATGAGGAGGTTGTGAAAATGTTGAAACATTAGAAAGAAATGATAGATGTAGAAAGAGATCTTGAAAGATATGAGAAAAAAATACATTAAGAAAAATATAAAACCTCAACAAATATATCAAATGGGTTGGTTTTGAAAATAAAAATAGGCTATCAGAATATCTAGAGAAGTAGAATTAAGTGTTTTTGGATAATCTGTTCAATAAATATAGTCAATAAACAAATTGAAAATGGATTAAAATATAGTGGATATAGATATATACACTAAGGAATGTATCTCATAGGAATTAAAGGCATGACAAGGAAAAATTAGGGAGCAAAGGTCCTAATAACTTTATTAGATAAAAGATGGGATTGATGAATAAGCGACATTAGGATTTTGAAGGTGATATAGCAGATGAAAATAATGCTAATAACATATATAGCTCGAGGATTTATTAATGCGATAAAAGAATTTATAGATAAGATGGCTTTTGGTTTTGGTAAAGGCTATAAGAAGATTTTAAAGGAACAAATCTATTAGTAAGCATTGAATTCTTAGGAAGATTAACTAATAGAAGTGGTACAAAATATAAAATAAATGTGAATAAGCGTGATTGAAAAATATGCAATCTAAAAGGAATAAAATTTATGAGCCCGCTAAAGATAGGTTACGAAGAAAGGCGGTGAAGAGTGGAATATAAGCTCTCTTATAGAGCCAAAGATTTTTAAAACAACCTAAAAGATTTTTATAAGCTATGAAAGTAAAAGAAGGTTCAACTAGTATTAGATTTTGTAGGTTATGAAGATAAAAGCCTAGATGACTTAGAGACATCTAGTTCGAAGTAAAAATCGAGTAGAAAATAGAAGAAATAGTATATGTGAATTCATAGAAATCCTAGATATAGATAATGAAATAAAGCATTATGAACAAAAAGATAAAGAATATCCCTAATGAATACTTTACTAATGGAATAAGCAAATGGCCTGCTATAAGAGAAAAAGAAGTTTACTTTATAAAGGAAATTTATAGGCTACCCAACTTAAGAAAGAAAGAGAATTAAATAATAGAAAGCTTAATGTTCAAATAGAGAAATCTGAAGTTATGTCTAAGCAAAATGAAAAAATAAGGCCCACTAGAAAAATAAAATATATATTGAAGAAAAATGAGATAAGTGAAGATGAGCAATGGGAAATTAATAACAAGCTTTTACTAGAAAGTTATGAAGAAGAAGATGATGAATATATAAATGAGTCAGGGCAATAATAATTTGGTAGAGGTTACAAACCTTTTTAGAATATGAAGAATTACATAGAATAGATAATTCTATAGAAGCAATGGATATAGATCCATCTTCATCAAAAAGAAAAAAGAGGCCCAGAAATAAAGGTTGAAGAAGAAAGAGAAATACCAAGGCCAACTAGAAATCCGGGAAAATGGCCACCGGAAAAAGAAAGATTCTACATATAATTATATACCAGTGTCAATATACTCATATGGGTTCAAAAAGAAGAGATTTTTGAGAAAAAAGTTTAATTTCAGAATCATAAAAATGATGGTGCCATATTGAATCTAGCAGCACATGATCCTATAGATTGGCCAAAATATACTCAGCATATGGAAAAAAATTTAATAGTGCAAAAAAATATATCTGAGAATCGAGCATAATATAGGAAATAGAGTAGAAGATATGATCACATATTTAGAAACCTTTTTAGGTGAATCAGTTAAAGTCTTATGGGGAACAATGGGTAGAATCTTTCCCTATATTTTATGGAGATTAAAAAATTTGTTGGTTAATCCACATAATTTTATATGATGAACCATCCTCTAATAGTAAAAATATGATAGTGAGGAAGAGTATGATGAATCAAATGAACCCACTAAAGATGAGATGTTTGAGGCAATGGAGCAGAAAAGCTAACATTGTTCTCATAGCTAAAACAAGAATGTATGGCCTTGGAAAGAGGATTTGCCTCTCTTGAAAAAAGAGCCTTAGGAACAAGCATCTATGAGTGTCTAAAGGAAACCATGAGAGCTTCAACTTGCTCAGCACAAAGCTTGAAAAACTCATTCCTTGCTAGTAGCTAAGAGTGACAAGGTTGTCTTGATCTCCCGAGAGAATGTTGAAGTTCCAACATGTGACATTTATAGATGAACCATTGCGTGGTTGATGTTGAAGAACCAACATACCCTCCACATCACCAACCCACTCTACCTCCACTAGTAGTGATGAGAAAGGTTTTAGATTCATCATTGTGGTTGAGATATGAGACTCTCAAGAGAGAGAGAGGTGGATGAGCTCACCCATACTTGGGTAAGGCATATGGTAGGGATGCCAAGTTGCTAAAGTGCTTGGAATTGTAAAGATTTTCCCTTAACAAAAGGAAGGTCTAGGGTATATCCCAAGAAGGGCAAGAAAGGCTTTTGTGACTCCAAAGCCTAGCTTTGTGAGAGCAATATGGTTCTTGTGCGAATGCAAAGTTGGGCATCGTTCGGCAAAAATACTAAAATGAACACCAACAAAGAAAGCAAGCAAAAGTGCATTCCATTTGTTTGATTCTTGCTATTTGCTTACCAAGAGGAGAATGAATTGTGAAAGCAAAGTTCATTGGTACACCTATTGTGGGACCAAGAAAAGTCCATTTGGTGCCAAAGGCTTTGGTGACTAACCTCGAAGGACCCAAGCAGGATGAATTTACCTAAATCTCATTGATTTGTCTTGTAGGTGGATTACAGTCCGATTGGGAGGCATTGGATTCTTGATAGTGGGTGCACTCAACACATGACGGTGATGCTAGAATGTTCAACTCTTTTGATACAAGTTCAAATTGGTGGTAGTATCACATTTGGTGATAATGGTAGAGGCAAGATCAAGGGTCATGGCAAGATTGAGATCACAAGTGATTTAGGCATATCCAATGTGGCACATGTTGACAAGGTGAACTTCAACTTGCTCTATTGCTAACTATGTGACTAGTTTCAAGTGCATATTTAGGGTTATTGACATTGAGTTGTTAGCATGAAAGACTCAAAATTGATATTCAAGGCTTAGGCATGACAGCCTCTATCTAGTTGGATTTTGGCACAAGAGAAGCAAAATTGAGCCATGCTTGCTCTCAAATCAAGCATGGGTTGGCTTTGGCATAGAAGGCTAGGACATGTTGGCATGAAACAATTGAACAAGCTTGTGAAGCACAACCTAGTGAGAGGCTTGGATGGAGTTGAGTTTGAAAAGGACAAAAGCTATGTGGTGCATGTCAAGCGGCAGCAAGTGGGCAACACTCATCTTAAGAAGAATTTCATGGTACTTGCAAGCCATTTGAGTTGATGCAAATGATTTATTTGGTCCAACCACATACACTAGCATTGGAGGCAATAAGTATGGATTTGTGATTGTGGATGATTTCCAATCCAGCGTAAACACCTTCCGTGATGCTTCTCTGGTGGAGGATAGCAATCCTTGCCTAGCCCCAACATACATTGCCTTTCTTGTCATTGCCAAATGTGATTGACTCATATTCATCAATACCCTTGATGCTAATGAACTTGAACATATGAGAAATCCCGGTCATGTGTTGAGTGCACCCACTATCCATTATCCAATGCTCTCCCCTCCGCACGATGGTGACCTATAAAAATAAGATCCAATTCTTCGTAGGTACAATGTTGCTTGGGTCCTTCAAGGTTAGTCACCAAGGCCTTTGGTACCTAAATGACTTTCTTCTTTGAGCCCATCCATGGTGTATGTTGGTGAAAGTTATCCTACACACTATTTATGATTTGTATAGTCTCAGTGAGCGAACTGCCGTGGTCTAGTACCACCGTCACGGTAATGTTCGGGTAATGTGCTCCGTGGCTAGCTCTAGAGACAATGACACAAGATTTATCTTTGGTTCGGGGCAAATCGCGCTCCCTAGTCGATTGTGATCACTATCCGGAGCTCAAATGCTCATACGGGGTGAGTACAAGCGGATCGAGAGGGGAGAGGGGCTCCAAGGTCTTTGTGATTGAGGCTAATGCCAATATCGAGTTGATGTTTAATGCCGCGGGCGGTGAACTCGTTGTTCTTGCTGAACCGGAGGGAGGCCTCTCCTTTTATAATTCGCAAAGGCGGGGAACATGAGCCGCCATCGGGTTGAGGACTTGAAGAAATAAAAACATATGTGCGGGGCGTTAGATGCGAGGGGAAGAGCTCGGATGAGCCCGACCGGGCGAGGAGCCCTTCGAGCCTCGGAGTGCTGGGCATCGGGGTGGTCGTCGTCGTGAGCGGGAATCGTGGTTTGCCGGGCGGTGGTCGAGGCGTCGCCGCTCTCTAATCGCGCGTTGGAAGCGTCTTCGGTATGGGGGCGCCCATACCGGCGATGGAAGGTGTACCCGTATGTACCCGCATCGCAATCGTAGCGGAGGCCGCTGAGCCGGCGAGGGTATGGCGAGGTGGTGGGAAACAATGACTCCCTTGTAGCCGTAGCTCTACGTGGCTACAATGCTCGGGTCGAAGAGTGGTTGAACTTATCGGGAGTTGTTGACCAACTCCCGTGCATCTTCGCAGTTTCCGAGAGGCGGGCGGATGAAGCTCTTCGGTCGGTCGTCGCGGGGCTCGGGCGTGGGAGGCTCGGAAAGCGAAGTCGGAAGAGGTCCCCCCCGGTGAGGTCTTGAGTGTGATGAAGACGGGGGGGCTCGTCATGGGAAGAGCTCCCGAATGAGAGCGGGAAGGGTGGAGCTCGTGCGGAGGAAACTCGATCGCGTGCGTGGAGCTCGCGCATATGTGGTGAAGGCCTCATGCGCGGTGGTCGGTCGTCTCATCTTCTTGCTACAGCGATTGAGACCGAGGGTCACGTTTGCTTGTCGATGACGGGTTGGGAGCTCTTGTAGGGTGTCCAAATACGCGATCCCCCATGCGACCCCCGAAAGCGTTTGGGAGAGATGAGGTCTCTCGGAGATCTTGCCGTCGCGGCGACTCTCGCCATTTGGAGCCTCGTCGTATGATTGATGTTTGATCGTGGGGTGCGGCGAAATGCATCTGGGAGTGCTCTCGGCTCGCCTGTGAGAATAGTAGTTCTCGCGGAGGCTTTTTAGAATTTTCGTGGCTTCGCTGACCCGTTCTCGCGGATTGTTCATTGTGGGCGTGAGCTCGAGCTACCGACCTTGGCCTCGCCGGGCCGGTGATCGAGTGCTCGACGTGAGCCGCTGGGCTTCGGATAGCGTCCAGTGAGGTCCGGAAGCTCGCCGTACCGCTCTGCCCTCGATCACCGGTGGATCACCTCGTCAGTTCCGGAGCCCGACTTCCAGGAGATTCTTCGAGCTCCCGCGATGCCTCGGGCGCAGGCATGCTCGCTTGCGGAGGTTAGCTGAGCCGGGTCGTGAATCCTCAACGGTAATCTCGACGCCGCTGCAGTAAAAGCCTCAGCCTCTTTCGAGAGCTCGCAGGCATGGGCCGCCGATGCCGCTGCGCAAGGCGTCTCGCCGGTGGTATCTCCCCGGGCGCTCCTCGGCTCTCGCGAGCGAGCCGCCTTCAACCCCGAAGGCGTGTGAGCCCGCGCTATGAAGCTCTCGCTTTCGAGCTCTACGCACTTTGACCCGTGTAAAATAGCCGCTTGGGATCTTACCGCTGGAGGTTTTACTCGCTGAGCAGAGTTATCCCATTAATGCCGCGGCCGTCGGCTTCCGCTGTGTCGCTACAGCGCTACGACTCAGCGGGTGTCGCGCCATGGCGCTGACGTGGTGCGTGGTGCGGGTTCATGTTTGCCACCCTCGCTACCGGCCACGGAGTTTATAAATAAGCAGATCGGGAGCGTATTCACCTTCCCATCTCTTGGCCTTCCTTCACAGCAGAGAGAGAGAAAGTTTAATCAGCTGCACGCTCGCTCAGAGATCCCATCTTCCACCTTCTCGCTTCACCGTGACCCGCTTCGCAGGACCGAGAGATGGGCTCGTGGCTGCGCTCGACTCGCCGACGCGAGGCGCCGCGACGAGGAGGTGCGCCATTACGGTCTGGCTGGGTTGCCGTGATCCGCTGACGACGGGCTGGGTAGTAGAGCGGATCATCCCAACGTCGCCCCACGCGCAGGCTCCGACCACGGCATGGGTATCGCCGCTCGCTTCATCGCCTTCCACGAAGCGTGGGTTCCTGCGATGTCTTCGGGCGATGCTTTCTTCCGGGCGTTTCATTATCAGCAGATCGGGCATCGGAAAGCCCAGACACCTTTGCGCCGAATCGGGTGCCGCTTCCTTCGGCTTTCACGATGCTCGCTGGAAGGTGGTGGTCGATCCCTCCGCAACCGGAGCTTTTCAAGCACTACATCTTCGCTAAGATTCAAATACCGCCGCAAGTAGGGAGGCGCGCCCGCCCCCACGCTCAAGGCCGGCGTGGCCGATGTCAGCTGCGCTGTGGGAAGGGTCCGCGAGACCTTCCCCGTGAGGACGTGCACTTCCCGCACGGGCCAACGCGTGGAGAGAGAGGAGGGTTCTATCTTAAGAACGCACCCTCTCAATTCCTCGCCGCTGTTCACCGGCCGCGACTCTTCGCCAAGGAGCTACCAGTAGCGCCGTAGGGCCCGCATGACAAATACCACACGGAAAGTACAGTGGAGGCGGCCGTGAGCAAGATCGATGCGTTCCCGGACGCCGGGCCGACGGCGAATCACATCATCGGTGGCCCGCTTAGGCAAGGCGCGGTGCTCTTCGCCGCCAACTCTTCTTCGGATGTGGAGCGAGGAGGGAGGAGGAGGCTGCTCGATCGGCAGAACGCTCGCCTCACCGGCGCACTGCGTGGAGTTTTTGATGAAGCGGTGATCTAAGACGGCGAGCGCCGTGAGCTCCTCGTGATCCTCCCTAATCCGGAGACCTCTCACGCCGTAAGTGCTCGCTGCCTTGCCTCGCCTCATTCCTTCGCTGCCTTGTCTTTCTAATCGAGCTCTCGAGCTCTGCAGTCTACAAGGTGGCAGCGCTCCTTTCTGGGCTCAACCCCTCTTCCGCGGAGCCGAGGCCGACATCACGGCCGGCGCTCCGAAAGAAAGTTCTCGCTTCGAGAGCGGGCTTCGTCGGTGGCGGCGGCAGCGGCTGGCCGAGAGAGTGGAAACGTCGGCGGCGTACGCCGGCGTCGCGATGCCCTCGGTGAGGCGGCGGGGCTGCGGGGGCACCTGGGGCTCGGCGCCGCCCCCGGTGTGGTGGCAGCGAGCAGCGGCGGCGGCGCCCGCTCGCTGACCTCCATTTTGCTTTGGCGCCCAAGCCCCGACGAGTCAGATTGCTCCGATCGAGGAGTGGCCGGGGCTGCGAGCGGCCGGCGCGAAGAAGAAGCGAGGCGTGAGTGGCGCGGGTGGCTCTCACCCGCCGTGTTGTCGTTGAGTGCATTGATGGTTGACCACTGAGCCGCGACCACGGTTTGTGCTTTCGGGCGGCGGCGGCGTGCCGTGAAGCGTCGAGGACGGGCGTGCCTAGCTCGGCCGGCGCGGAGCTCGAGATGGTGAGCTCGACAAGACCGGGCCGACTGGGCGGTGAGCTTGATGCCGGCGAAGTTGGAAAGGCCCGACGGCTCGGGGATGGGCGACGGCGAGCGCAGCCCGACGGCGGAGCCGGGGCGGCGAAGGGCTCGTGGGCCGTGGCGCTGTTCCCTTCAAGGGCGTTGTCCGACCAGCGCCACGTTTCGAGCCTCGTGCTCGATTCCTCCTCGGCCACCGCCCCAGCGGGCGCCGCATTGAGGACCGCGGCCGAAGCTCGGTCGAAGAGCTTGACCAACGGCCTCAGGGGACGGCGAGGGCGTCGGCACCTCAAGCTGCGAGCTCCTCGGCGGCGATGGAGACGGAGGGGCGGTGTTCGGAGGAGACCCTGCCCCGAGGAGCGCGTCGAGGAGGAGCCAGCGAGGTCGGGCCGGGTCCTCGGGCCGAGGAGGTCGTCGACATCTCCGATGATGTGAGGGACGCCCGGCGCGGCGGCAAGGACGGTGTGTGGACCGGCGATGAGGGCTGGAGGATGAGGCCGTTGAGGGCGCTTTGTAACCCTGAGCGTTAACTGCTGGTGTCCGGAGTCGAGTTCCCTTCTTTGCCGAGGCGTCGAAGTTAGCGAGACCGGGCTATGGTGTCCGTCTTATTTGTCGCTGGCGGCGGCGCCCCTCGACGGGCGTGGGATATGATCATTCCTCCGACTTACGCTCGGGTTGCCCAGCGGCCCGATCGCCGTTCTTTGGAGGCCCGGTCGCTGGCCTGGTGCCGGGCGCAGGAAGCGTCGTCTTCCCGAGGTTTGTCGATGTCGTGGTAGTCGGGTTTCGTTTAGGTGCCTTCTACCCTATTTAATCGTTTGTGGTTTGCGGGGTGTACGGGGAGGCCATCGGGGGGGACATAACCACGACAAAGACCTCCCCACGAGGGGCTGTGGTTTCGTCGCAGGCGGTGACGGCGTTGTGCGCGGAAGTGTGCGACGAGGCTCGGCTCCAGCGCGGCTCGTCTCGGTTCTGGGGCCGGGCGGAGGGCGGCCGACCTCGGTCGCGAGAGCGAGAGGGTTGGCTGCCAAAGAGGCCCGGGCGAAGGTGGGCCGCCCACTGCGAGGAGGCGGCCGGCGGAGGAGGCTCGAGCTCACCCATAAGCGGCGGCGCGAAGATGCGGAGGGAGCTCGACTCCCTTCACCGGATGTTCGACAACAAGGAGCTTGAGCGCTCGGCGCCGAGCCGAGGCGAGTCCTCCGAAGGACAAGGATGAGCTCGCCCCAGAGCAACTCCGCCCCACCGCGACACCGAGCTCGGAGCAAGTGCTCCACTCGTCTTCTTGTCCCGTTTATTCGGCGTTGTCGGGCCGATTGTCCCTGCGTCGGCGGGGCTTTGGCCTATGACCACGAGGCCTCCGAGTAATGGTCTTTGCGATGCTTCTCGAGGAGAAGGATCATTTGGAGGTCGAAAACCATGAGCCGTGGTGCAACGGCGTGAGCTCTATGACGAGCCGTGGAGTAAGCGGGCGGCTTGTCTTCGCTTTGTATCCTCGTAGTCCCGAGTGACTTATGTTCCGAACCGCCGTTTTGCTTGTAGATGAGAAGCGGGGCTCTCAAGGCGACGCGGAAGCCGAGGGACAAGGGTCGGAGCTCGCGCCGCCGAGGCCTCCTCAAGCATACATGTCATCTTTGCGCAGGAGAAGGAGGCGGACTTGAGGGCAGCGGACCACTGCCGACCTTGTTGATGTGCAAGGAGCTTGGGAGCCTCAAGGCCTTTGCCATGTTGGCCGTGGAGGAGGCCGGCTCGAGAGCGCGCATGAAGGCCTTTGCGTCCGAAGTCGAGGCCGCTCGCGATGTCCTTGGGTGGAGGACGGGCGGACCCGGTCGGGCGGGTGTCGCCCATCCCGCCGCAAGGTGGCGGAGGATGCGGCGCGCGTGGTCCACAAGGCGACGGCGTCGTCTTCACCCACTACCCGCATTTCGGTCGGCGTCGTGAAGAAGGGGGCGGGCGCCGGGCGTGATGACGCCGACGTGGAGCGGAAGGCGGCCGGCCGAGGCCGCGACCGCGGAGCCGGCTCCCGCCTAGCTCTTCAAGCTCGCCACCGAGGAGCTTGAGGTCTCGAGCCTCCTCACGGTGGAGACGACGGAGCGGCAGGAGCCCGGTCGAGGAGGAGGAAGCTGCGGGATGTCCCCGCCCTAGGGCGATGGACCAAGACCCGCCTCGCGCAAGAATAGGAGCTTGAGGCTAGGCCGCTTTTTGGTTGTGAGCTTGTTGAGTCCTCGTGAGTTGAGGCAAATTGTAAAAACTTATGGAAGCTTGTATGATAGTTTAACGAGAGTCGCTCTTCCTCTTTATCGTACCGCTTCTACTTTGACTTTTGGTGAGCTCATGATTCGAGAGCCGGGTGGCGGCCATTCCTCGGCGCCGGGGCGCGGAGGTCGTTATGCGATCGCGCCATGCTGAACGGCGAGCTCATGACTTAGTCATTTCGAACATCGCTTGAGTTAAGAGGAGAGAGCGGCTGAGGTCGTGAGCGAGCTCATCGGGCCGAGCTCTTGGTTTTGCGGGTTTTGCGAAAAAAATGGTGCGTTTAAAAACGGGGTGTGCACCCGCTCCTTGTAGCCCCCGAGCAAGGCGGGCCTTGCCGGGCGAAGGCCTACCGTTGCTCAAGCGTGCTAAGGGAAGAATTCGAATGCTTGCACATATTTTTTGCATCGACTGTGCTTGTATTGAGCTCTTGCGCCTACAACATTTCAAATACACTTAGGGATAAAAGCGGCGTGAGTCGCTCGATGTTCCACGCTACAGAGGACCCGCCCCGTGGTCTTTTTGAGCTTGTACGCGCTGGCCTCAAAGACTTGGTCGATGGTGAAGGGACATTCCCAAGGGGCCGAGCTTGTGCTTGTCTTTCGAGCTTCGGACTCGGCGCAGACGGGTCACCGAGGCCGAAAGCTCGCCCTTGACGCATGGCGATCGTGTAGCATCTCATGGACCGCAGTACTTGGCGGAGTGGATGAGGGCGATGTCACAGCGCTTCATCGAGCTGACGGCGGCGTCTTCGAAGCGGTGCTTGGTTGTTGCGCTCGTTGAAGGCCCGGGCGGGCGACAGCCGCATCGGTGACGGTGGGGAGCACGGCCTCGGACCCGAAGACGAGAAAAATCGCCACCGCCCCGTGGCTCGCTGGCGTTATGCCAAGACTCCATACGACCGAGCTGGAGCTCTACAGCCATCGGCGAGCGTATTTCTAGAGTCTCTGAAGATGCGTGACTTTACGCCCGCAGATCATGCCGTTAGCTCTTTCACCCGCCGTTGGTCCTCGGGTGGTCGACGGAAGCGCGGTCGACGCGATCGCGGATCGCCGCACTACCGATGAAGACCTCTCCTTACGAAGTTCGTGCCGTTGTCGGTGATGATCGAGTTCGACCCCGGGCGGTGGATGATGCCGGGGAAGAACTTGACGGCCTCCCTCAGCCGACACCGCTATGGGCATGACCTCGATCCATTTGGAGAACTTGTCGATGGCGGCGAGGAGGTGCGTGTATCCCCATTGCGGTCTTCTTTGAAGGGTCCTACCATATCGAAATTCCCGCATCAATGGCTGTGGTAAGAGGGATCAATGCGGAGGGACTGAGCCGAGGTGCGCGCCTCGCTGGCGGCCCGCCCTCGCAGCGCCGGACTACCCGACGATGGGCGTGCCGCGACGGCCGGGCCAGCAGAAGCCCCGCCGAACGCCTTTCCGACAAGAGCCGTGGGCGCCGCTATGATGGCCATACTCGCGAGTGGATCTCCCAGTGAGCTCTTCCCCTTGCTCGAAGGTGATGCGGCCCGGACGCCGGAGGACCTTCGGAGGCCCTCGATAGAGCTCTTCTCCGACGAGGATCGAATGATTCTGGCTCCTTCGCGCCAGCGTCTTGACTCTTCTTGCCCCGGGAGCTTCCTTCCTTGAACCATGGGAGCAGCGGGATCCGCTGAGTCAGGTTTCGGGGCCGTCGTGGGTCGAATCCCGACCCAGCCCCTGCGCCCTCCAGCCACCGGACTGAGCCCGTAGGCCAACCAAAGCCCCCGTGCCTGGTCGAGCCTCGAGCCGTGGAGCCGGCCCCGTCTCCAGGACCCGAGCCCGGCGTGACGTCAATCGCGGTTTTGCGCTCGCCGTCGCGGCCGCCCCCCTTGAGCCGTGTCGGCGGCTTGTCTTTGCTCATGCACCAAGATTACCCGATTGGGGCCGTGACGGTCCGACGCGAGCTTGGCGGGGACGCCGTCGTCGTTTGTTGAGGTGGCGATGGATGTGGGCTGACTTCGAGCCGATGGAAGTGCTCCTCGAGCTCGCTGGACCTTTGATGGTGCGCGATCATCTTGAGTTGACGCAGCCGACTTCCTTCATGTCTTGGTTCTTCACGAGCTGGAATCGCCTCGGACCTCGAGAGGTGCCTGGATGTCGTCTTGCGGCGCGATGCCCAAGCCATTCACTAGAGCCTGCACTTCGGCCGCGTTGTTGGATGCGGGAAGTGTAGGGCGGATCGAGTACTTCATGCGCACCTTGTTCGGGAGATGAAGACGAGCTCGACGCGGCGCCATACTTTTTACGGATCCGTCAAGTACAACGCCCAAGACTCGAATGTCGCCGGTCCGGGCGGGCGGGCCGACCTCGGTCCACTCCGGGCGACAAAGTCCGCCAGTGGCCCGAGACTTTATGGCGCTCTGAGCGTAGGGTGATGTCGGCCCCCATGAGTTCAATAGCCCACTTGGCCATGCGGCTGTGAACCCTGGGGGCTACTGATGACCTCGTGAAGGGGAACTTGAGACGACCTTGACCGGGTGGGGAGTCGGCAAATGCTGAGCTTGCGCGGGTGATCGGCAGCTGGCGCATTACACGAGCTTTCGAAATAGCTGCACCGGGTCTTGGCGTCGGTGAGGACTTCACTGATGAAGTACACCGGGCGCTGGCACTCGAAAGTGCGTGCCCCTTCTTCTTTCCCTTTCGACGACGAAGCGGCTCCACCACCTTTGTGGTGGACGAGATGTAGAGGAGGATCGGCTCGTTAGGCGCGGGCGCGACGAGCACGGGCGGATTAGGCCAGAGCCGCTTCAGCGAGTCGAGAGCTTGCCGGGCCTCGTCGGGTCTAGGCAAAGCGCCTGCCTTCTTCAAGAACTTGTAGAGCGGGAGGCTTCGTTCCCGAAGTCGAGCTATGAAACGCTTTAGCGGCTAAGCACCCCGTGAGTCGTTGCACGCACTTGACGCTTTAATCGCCCCATGTTCGTGATGGCGCGATTTTCTCCCGGTTAGCCTCGATGCCACGCGTCGAGACGATGAAGCCAAGCAATTTCTCGAGGGACCCCCAAAAACGCACTTTTCGGTTGAGCTTGACTCGAACTCTGAGTTTGGCGAAGACCTTTTCGAGGTCGTGGATGAGCTCTTTCGAAATGTTTGTCTTGACAACGATGTCGCCGACGCATGCTTCTCGAGCTTCAGGAGCTCTTTGAAGACTTTCTTCGCATGCACCTTTGGAAGGTGGTGCCGGCGTTCTTCAAACCGGCGGGCATTGTTACGTAATGCACGCGCCGAACGGAAAGTGATGAAGGAGGTGGCGAAGCCGATCGAGCTCGCTCATCGCGATCCGGTGGTAGCCGGAGTAGGCGTCAAGAAAACAGTGTCTCGCACCCGGAGGTGGAGTCAACAACCGGGTCGATGCGCCGGCAAAGGAAACGGATCCTTTGGGCATGCCTTGTTGAGACCCGTAATCAACACACATTCTCCATTTCCATTCTTCTTCTTAACTTGTATTGTGGTTGGCTATCCACTCGGAATGATACACCTCCTTGATAAAACCTAGCGGCAAAGAGCTTATCTATCTCCTCGGCGATTGCCCGCGGCCGATCGTCATCGAAATGTCTAAGCCTTCGCTTCACCGCCGAGAGCCGGGTTTGATGTTCATGAGTGTTCGACTTCCCTCGGTATGCCCGCAAGATATCAGGCCCTCCATGCAACACGTCGAGGTTCGCCGCGGGAGGAAGTCGGCGAGCCGCTTCCTATTTGGGGGTGAGCTCGGCACCCACGGAGGGTGCTGGCCCGTCCTTGTCGACCGTGACCTCCTTGGCGTCCTTCTCGGGCTCGAAGGTGCCGCAACCTTCTCGAGCCTTCCTGGTGGTCGCGTGCTCGCCACCCCCTGGAGCTCGATGGATGAGCTCATGCTCGCCTTCCTCTTGAGCTTCGGGGTGTCCTCGGCGCGCCCCAGCCGCCATCCCGGGCAAAGATCTGCGCCGATCTCGACGGGCGCGGCCGCGCATCGGACTTGCGCGGGCGTCCGCAGCCAAACGCGCGCTCGGGGTGGAGTCGATGGTGATGACCCCTCGCCGGGGATCTTGAGCTTGAGGTAGGTGTAGTTGGGGACGCCATGAACCCCTCGCGATAGCACGGCCGACCGCCCGGCGTGGTAGGCGTTTGAACTGGAGCACCTCGAACGTGAGGACCTCCTTGCGGAAGTTGCCAGGGTGCCAAGGTGACGGAGGTCGATCCGCCGGAAGAGACATCTTGCTTCCTAAGACTCACGCCGTGGATTCGCTCCGCGATGGGCGGAGTCGTGCCTTGGGAATGCCAAGGGCTTGGAGCGCTGGATGTAGAGGGGGTTGAGGTACGCCGCCGCCGTCCACGCGACCTTCCCGAGGCGCATGGTGCCGGCGATGGGGTCGACGACGGCGGTACCTCCCCGCACGGATGTGCCTGGGATGATCGGCCTTGTCGGTTGTGTGATCGCCGAGTTCGACCACTTTAGGTACTCGGGGGATGGCCGGCTCGGTGAAGAGGACCTCGCGCGCTGCGGAGCTTGTCGCCGCTTGACTCGTAGCGGGTGGCCCCGTAGAAGATGACGCGTTGATGGCGCCCGCCCTCGATGTAGATGTCGTCGACCACGTCGGGGCCGGCTTTGCGGCCTTTGTCGCCGTCGTCCTTGTCTCCGCCGCGCCAGTGTGCCCAACACGTGCTTCTTCATGAGGCGGCGGTCCTTCATCTTGTGCTTGACCGGCCCCTCGTGGTGCGGGCACGATGCCTCGAGCATCTTGTCGGCGTGCTCTTTGGGCACGGTTCGTACCACCCTTGGGCCGCCTTTGCGTTTGTCCGCCACGGCGCGACGAACTCGCCGCCGTCATCGCCGGGACGCTTTGTTCTTCTTGTTCTTCTTCTTGCGCAGCACGGAGCGGATCCCATGGCGGCGTCGTGCGCCGGGCCTTGGGCCCGCCCTTGCCCGTGGCGGCGGAGACGGCGGCCCTCTCACTCGGCGTGGCGTGTGGCGAGTCGAGGAGCTCTTTCACGCGGCCCTGGCTTCGGACGCCGAGCCTCGTGGATGAGGGTCTCGCAGTGGTGCCGAACGTGAAGGCGGTGATGACCTCGGAGTCGGCGAGGGCCTCGGAGAGGTTGTTGCGGAGCTTGAGAAGCGCTGATGTAGTCACGC
This sequence comes from Hyparrhenia diplandra, assembly GCA_015847255.1. Taxonomy (NCBI): domain Eukaryota; kingdom Viridiplantae; phylum Streptophyta; class Magnoliopsida; order Poales; family Poaceae; genus Hyparrhenia; species Hyparrhenia diplandra. The sequence continues at coordinate 191,896 of JADLZK010009266.1, read as the reverse complement.
AGTCGAGGCCCTCCCCTTCTTCCGCCTTGCACCCTGAGGTCCCACGTCGTGCTCGACTTTGTGTAGGTGCCACGAAGTTGCCGACGAAGACGTCGCAGGTCCTCCCAAGCGGATGGTGCCACTCGGAGGTGCTCAAGCCACGACCCGCGCGAGTGTCCAGAAGGTAAAGTGGGAGGTTGCGGATGATGAAGTAGTCGTTGTCGGCGCCCCGCGCCTGGCGGTGAGGCGGTAATCCTCGAGCCGGTGGCAGGGCCGGTCTCCCATTGTATACGCATCGAGTCGGAGCTCGGAAACGAGAAGGAAATGGAGCGTCATGGATATGAGCTGAACCCCCGGCGCCCTTGAGCTCGAGCTCGAGGACCGGCGGGTCCTCGTTTGGGAGACGGGCTCCGTGGGCGGCGCACTCCGGTGTGGGGCTGCGGCTCTTGTCTTCTTCATTGTGTCGTGGCGCCCACCGCGCCGCTGTCGTAGGTGCGGGACGCTTCTTGTGGTTGTCGCGATTGGTGCTTGTTGTCGTCCCGGGGGCGTTCTTCCGCCCGAGCCTCCGCGCGCGCCGGGCGTTGATGGTGTGTCCGCGCGTCGCGGTCTCGCCCGACCGACCGGCGTGCGTGAGCTCGGGGTGGGAGGAAGCTTTATTCCTCCCTCCGGTCGTCGATGAGACGCTGAGAGCTCGCCGGGCCGCTGACCTCCGCCTCCGGGCTAGGGCCTCTTGAGCCGCTCAAGGGTTCTCCGGTGCCTCGGGGCTCCTCGGCCGGCAACGACGCAGAGCAGCCGCAGCCGCCGCCGTGGTTCGGGATGCCCTCCTCGAACACCGGCGGGAGCCGCCCGGCCCCCTCGTCCCGCTGATGCGGTCGTGGACATCGGGGCTCGAGCTCGTGCTCGTGATTGCTGCCTTCCTCCTTGCCTCACGGCGGGGAGGGCGACCGCTCTTGGGCTGCCGCCACGCCGAGGCTCCTGGAGCTCATCCGGTCGGGCCTTGATACGGTCGGCCCCGGGAGCTGCGCGCCGTGCGCGAGCCCCGGCGCGTGTGTTCGAGGCGCCGCTCGAGCGGGCCCTCTTCCACCGCGCCCTCGGGGTGTCGCACATGTAGCACCGGGCGTGTGGGTCATTAATCCATGAGGCTCACCCCATCAGGGCGAGCTCGAGCTCATGGGACGCTGGGTTCGGGCTGCCTGCCGCCCGATGAGAGTGGGAGGCCTCGGCCGCCTGCCGGGGTACATCTCGGCATAGGCCGCCGTGTGAACTCGTCGACCGATAGCGCCTCTTCGGCCGTTGAGTTGCGTGACGACGCCGGGGTGGAGAAGGTCACATTGCGGAATCGCCCGTGTAGGCTCGCCCCAAGATGTTCGGGAGCGTGTCCTCGATGAGGACGAAGAAGCGATCCGCGGCGGCGCAGATGGGGGCTAACCGGCGCGAAGTCGAAGTTCCGCCCCATGCTCGCGAGGATTCGAGTCGTGGCGGCGCCGCGGAGGCAATCGATGTCCTCACGCCCGCGATCGGGCGGTGAAGACAAAGCCGGTGACGGATCGCACCGGCCCGGTGCCGAGAAGTCGATGGTGCCGAAAGCGCATCGCTAGCACCGCGGGCCGCCGGGTGAAGCGGGAAGAAGCCATCTGAGTGGAGAAACGTCGCACTAGCGCCGCCCCCACCGGCGCACCAACCGTCGTGGGCCTAGTACCACCGCCACAAAGAAAGTCCGCTAATGCGTGCTCAATGGCTGACTCTAGAGACAATGACACAAGATTTATACCGGGTTCGGGCAAATCGCAGCCCCTAGTCCAGATCACTATCCGAGCTCAAATGCTCATACCGGGTGAGTACAAGCGGATCGAGAGTCCGGTTTCCGTGTAAGTTTATCATTTATGATCACATGAGACTCTCAATCTTGATTTAGGAAAGCATAAGTGAGGCCTATGGTAAAGGTTTAAGTTCAATAGGAGGTCTAGGTGGGTTCTCAAATTCATCTAGAGGTTCTCAAGTAGTAGGATTTTCATCCTCTTCTTCAATAAAGAATTCTGAATCATCCTCTTGATTAGACTCATAAAATATTCTATAGGCCTTTAACTTCCTCCATAGGATCCGTTCTCGACAAGACTCGATTTAGCATGAATGGCTTGGACTATAGGTAATGAAAATTGAAGATCTTTTGTCTAGCTGAAAGTCTAAGTCTCCTGGGTTGTACTTTTTTAAAAGTAAGCCTTTCTATTGGTTGTCCTATCGCAGGTTAAACTCCATGATATCAAAAATATAGAAGCTAAGATGTTCCATGATGTTATTAACCTTGATTGGTAAGACATAAAGAATTCCCGAGCTTTGAATAATTTGTCATGAAGGTTTTAATAATAATTTTGTAGTGGGACTCAATGGCATATTTTTGAGAAGTTCATGAGCAAAAAGATAATGCCATGATGTTTATTCCCACTATAGGATTGTAAAGAGCATCAAAGGGATCTTTATCAATTTGGCAACGAATAGGTATAGAAGGTGAATCCAAACGGATCACATCGGAGGAAAGCTCGATTTTTACGTCCATTCGCTACTTATGATTGGGACAAGCTCTTCTGTGGTTCCTTTTAAATGTGTCAAATCAAGAATCTAAAGGATAAGATTGTGATGTTCTAGTCTTCGAGATGTAAATCGATATTTCGAGGTATTTCCATAATCAGAAGATATCATCCTCGATATCAAGTAAGAAATCGAGATCGAAGTAACCTCTGGTTCTTCTAAAGGTTCTCGATTAGCCGGGATTTGTAAAGAATTTGGAATAGAATTGGATTCAGGCTAATCTTTCTTCTTCTTTCTATTTCTTTTATTTTTAAATTTTTCCCCTGCAGTTGGATCATCCTCCTTGTTTTCCACTATTTTTCTTTAAGATAGCAATGCATTCAGGAGTTGAAAGGTGAATGAAGGATCCATTCGCAGAGGTGTTCAAATATTTTTCTAGATTTTCTATTCAGACCAATATAGAAGTGTTGAATTAGAACATGGCCTCGGTATGGCGAGATTAGGTCCAGATTTGGAAAGAAGATCATATCGTTTCCAATAGGTACTCAAAGATTCATTATTATTTTGTTTAGAGGATAGGATTGAGAGCCTAAACTTAACTAGTTTGGACATGGGAAAGAAATCAGCACAAAATTCATTTAAGCAAGTTTCCCAATTGCCACCCATTCTTTCTTTATTTCTATTGTACCACATCATAGCTTTTTCCTTTCAAAGAGAATGGAAAGAGCGCGCCCAACGGATAGTTCGAGGACATGCCTTCAATATGGAGGCATTTACATGTCTCCTCAAAAGTTTGGAGATGAAGGAAAGGATTTTCGTCTAATTCTCCCGAGAAAGTATGGTTTTGGACCATCTCTATCAACCTTGGGCGAAACTCATAAGATCCAAATTGAATAGGATTAGATGATAGCACACAGTCTACAAGCTTGCCCATTGGGTGTCAAGTATTTGTAAAGAGGGGTAGTATCCATTTGGATAGTGATTTTGAACAAGATAAGATAAAAAGAAAAAATCTAAACTAATGATATGATACAAGATTTAGTTTAGCTCACGTAATCGCAAACCGTTCTCCCCGAGAACGGCACTTAAAATGCTTGTTGGTAAAAGTTATCCTACTGAGAATTATTTATGATTTGTATAGTCGCAGCGAGTTTAACAGAAACGATGAGCACTTCACCCGGAGAGGGGTTTTAAATATCGAATCCACGGGGAGAATGGTGTGAGAATAATGAGACAAAACTAATCCCCGAGATAATAGGAAGGAACGGAGTTCGGATAAAAGGTGAGAAGAATTCTATGGTTGTCTAGTTTATATCTTTGTAAGGCTTAGAGATATTCCTTAATGGGGGACGTACTCAAAGGAAAGTAAGGACGAAACTTACTATTCCCCCAGAACTATGTCCCACGTGTCCTATCCTACGGGAAGTGGAATCCAAAGGAATCAATGGTACTTGTCACTACCACGATCTACCACGCTCCTAAGCAGGTAGGGTGTATTTATGAGTTATCTAGTCCAAACACCACGTTTGCACTAGGGTAACAACTTCAATTCAAGAGCGACAAGAATCAAAGTACTCTAATGAGTCATAAACCGAAAGAAATATAAACAAGTGAACTTACTCAAATATAAGGTTGATCCACCAAAAGAAGTCTCAAGATCAAGTGCAATGAAGCCTTTGATCCCAGAGGGTACAAGCGTGAGAGTCACCGACAGATCCTGTACTTCTCCTTACTTCTCCTCAACTCTACTTTCTATCTCTCAAGAACAGATCTAGAACTCTAATCAAGTTCTTTGATTTATCTCTCAACTTTCTACTAATCTCTCTCAACTTGATCTAAGCTCTTCTAATTAGAGAGGTATGGCTCTAGCTATGATCGAGCCGAGTATGATGAATAATGATTTTCATGCCTCGAGGCCGGGGTAGGATCATCCTTATATAGTCCCGGCCGATGAATGCCGACCCTTGGATCAAACCGACTTCAACAACGGCGTAGATACAACCTCAAAGTCGGTTTGAAACCGACCTAGGAAGATGAGGCCGACATCCCGGCCCCACCGGGCGCGGCCTGATCTGGCCGGCGCCGCCAGGCCACAAGTGGAGCCTAGGGTGTCGGGTCTCTCCCGGTGTCTTTTGGTGTCTTCTAGAATGTTTTAGTTCACTTTTCGGATCGAAATTCTTGAGTGGTAAATCTTCTTATTGTTTGGGGGTTTTCTAATTTTTCCGGCATTTACCTATTAAGTCCCCGAAAAGATATAAATCACCAAAACTCATGGAATCGTGTTAGTAAAACACCTATTCTATGTTTTTATTCTTTTATAACCTTATTATATATTTAGTTGACACATAAAAATAGAGCTTAAGAGGTGTCAACAGTGTACCAATGAACCTAGCACGAACACCATTTTCCTTCTTCACAAGCATATATGAATGATCAAGCTTGATGGAAGAAACATTGGCCTTCTTGTTCATGCACTTTGGCTCTAAGTGACCAACTTGCTTGCAAGCTTTGCAATAGCTACCATTATTCTTCACAAAACGAGTCTTGTGAGTCACATAGGCAGCCTTGCCTTTCTTGGGGATATAACCTAAGCCCTCCTTGTATGAGGATGCCCTTTGGCTACCCAAGCACATAAGCAAGCGGTCCTCACCACCATAAGCCTTAGCTAAGGTGTGATTGAGCTCCTTTACTTCCCTCTTTAAACAAGCATTCTCATGAATAAGCATAGGGTTGTCACTATCTTCACTAGTGATGGATATGCTAGTGATAGAGCTAGTGGAGGTCACACACTTGGGGGTTGATTCATCAACAAGAATATCACACATGATGCTACCATTGCATGTATCAACCTTATCCTCAACTAAGCACAACTTGTGCTCATCAAGTAGAGAGGAATGAGCTTTCTCTAACTTAGAATGAGATTTCTCAAGCTTCTTATGGTCTACCTCTAGACTCTCATAAGATGCCCGAAGCTCATCAAGTTCTTGCTTAAGGCTCTTTGTTTCCTTACGTAAGCCCTTGCATTCCTTCCTACTTTGCTTGAACATGACAATGCAATCATCAAGCATGCTTTGCAACTCCTCCCTAGAGAGAGTTTGCTCCTCATCACTATCACTATCACTATCACTATCACTATCACTATCATCATCACTAGTGATAGATTGTACCTTGGTGGCCTTAGCCATGAAGCATGAGGAAGGAGTGTCGAAGAGGAGATCTTATCATGCATAGCAAGGTGAGCTTGTCCCTTCTTCTTGTTCTTCTTCTCCTCTTCTTCATCACTTGAGGAGGATGAGCCATCACTATCCCACATAGCCACATGTGACTCATTCTTCTTTTTTGGGCTTCTTCTCCTTCTCATTCTTGGCATCATTCTTCTTTCTTGCTTTCTTGATGCCCTTCTCATCATCACTTTCATATGGGCACTCGACAATCAAGTGACAATCATCATGGCAACGAAAACATGTCATGTTGCCTTCATTCTTGCCATCCTTGGTCTTCTTCTTGATGATTGCTTCTTCTTGTTCTTGGAGATGTAGTTCTTCTTCACAAGCTTCCCCAATCTCCTCACAAAAAGAGTTATTTGCTCATCCACTTCACTTCCACTTGTAGAGGTGTCATCCTCTTCATCACTTGATTCTTCCTTCTTCTTCTTGCTCCTTTGATGATGAGCTTGCCTTGAGTGCCAAGCTCTTCTTGTCCTCTTTTCTTCTCTTCTTCCTTGAGCTTCTTGTTTGCCTTGTTGATGAGTTCTTGCTTCTTCTTGTCATCTCTATATGAATCATCGGTCATCACCTCATCAAGCAATTGGTCGGGAGTCAAATCCTTCAAGTTTGACCTCACGAGCACCGTGATGAACATCCCAAACCTCTCCTAAGAAACACCTCAAGAACTTCATATTGAAGGTCTTGTCCTTGATGTCTTCACCAAGTGAATTGAGATCGTTCACCAACACTTGCATACGGTGGAACATCTCCGGCACGCTCTCATCTTTCTCCATCTTGAAGCTATTGAATTGCTCAAGCTTGATATAGGCCTTTGCTTGCTTGACGCCTTCGGTGCCCCTCATAGCACTCTTTAGCTTCTTCCATATCTCATGAGCAATTGTGAGTGACTTGACTTGCTCAAACACTCTATCGTTGAATGCTTCATGGAATGCACTCACGGTAAGATCATTTGCATAGATTTTCTTCTCTTCTACCGCGGTTGGCTCATTTTGGCTTTGCCACCTCGAACTTGTTCTCGGTCACAATCCACACTTCTCTATTGATTGACTTGAGGTGTGCGGTCATCTTCACCTTCCAAAAGGCAAAGTTGGTGCCATCGAAAGGTGGCGCCTTCTTGGTGTTGTTGACATGAAAATTCATTGCCATTTTGTCACCGTAGGATGTTAAGCCTTCTAAATACGGTGCCTCGGCTCCGATACCACTTGAAAGGTCCTAATGGCTAGAGGGGGGGTGAATAGCCTATTAAAATTTCTGCAAACAACACTAAGCAAGGCGGTTAGTAAATAAGATGGCGTAGCGAATAAGCAAATGCTTCAAGCTAATTATGCAAGCCTCCTAGCAATTCTAATATCTCTAATCACAAGCAAGGGCTAGGTTGCTAAGTTACTCCTAGGTGGACAAGATATACTAACTATTCTACCACTAGGAGCTAACAAGGCTAACAAGCTACTCAAGCTAAGCACCCTAACAAGATATATTACCAAAGTAATGCGAAGGAGTGCTTAGGATACAATACCACCGGTGTAGTGTCGAGGTTGAAGCCAATCATCGTGTACAAGAAATCTCCAACGAGCTAGCACACAAGACACGATGATTTTTCACCGAGGTTCACGTGCTTGCCTAAGACGCTAAGTCCCCGTTGTGGCGACACACTCACTTGACGTATGCTAAGCAATGGCCGGTGCCAAATCCCCTATGGGAGCTCAAGCAAACGATCACAAGAGAGGGTCCAACAAGCCACGAGCAATCCACTAGTCCTCCTTTCGCGAATCTCCAGCGGGGTAAGGAACGACCCCTCACAATCACCACCGGTGTGGCCTCGAACAAGCTCCAATCGAGCTCAGCACCGCCTCTTGCTCCAAGCCGCTAGGGAACCGGGCAAATTCCTAAGAAAACAAGAATCCCGCGGCTTCTCCAAGGATTAAGTGCCTCTAGATGCAACCGATGCAAGCAATGCACTTCTATCACTCTCAATCTCACCAAGAATCTGAGTTAGTGATGGGGAGATGAGTGGAGAGGAGTCTCACAAGCTCAATAGCAAGTTGGAAGCTTCAAATGTGCAAGAGAGAGACAAATGAACCGGCCAAACTAGTATATATAGACCCCAAGTCGAAAAACTAGCCGTTGGTTCAAAATCGCCTGAGCCGCGCGCTGCGCCGACGCCGCGCCCGGTGACGGCAAAAACCACAGCCCGAGACGCGCCAAAACCGGACGCGCCAGCGCTGCGCCCCGACGGGGGTCTCCTCGACACCCTTATCGATCTGCGACGGCGCCGCCGACGCGCCGGCGCCCAGGGCACGGCATACCGCGCCAGACGCCGGCCGCGCCGCCAGCGCCGCTGGCCCGTCGGGGTCCTCGACACCCTCTCTCTGAACCGCAGACGGTGCACGCCGACGCGCCAGCGCCCGCGCCAGCACTGCCACTTCTTCGCCGACGATATTTCCACAAATACGGGCGCGACGGATCCAAATTGACCGCATCAGCGCCATCGCCGACGCGTCGACGCGCCATTTTGAATATTTGTACCGCTACCAAGGCCAGTGCCGCCGACTCAGCGTTTCACGCCAAGAAAAACAAAATATTCCTCTTCATCGCTAAGGCGTCGTCTTTCCATCTTTTCAAGTTTCGCTTCTTGTCTTGAGTTGCCAACACTTCGAAAGTGTCTCGAGAGCACGAGTGTTAGCATGTCGCGATCGGTTAGACAAGAACGGTTAGTGCTCTCAATCCTAAATGCATATGCAAGTCAATTGGACCTAGAAGCACTTCACCAAAGGATTGTCGCGGCATCCCCTCTTGATAGTCGGCTATCTATCCTATAATGTGATCACACACTCTATTGTGTGTCTTGATCACCGAAAGGAAAACCCTATCAAGATACCTTTGCCTTGATCTCCCTGTTCCTCTCAAGCCGATCACCGAGCTTGACGATCCATCATGTCCACCATCAACGTCCATGTTCATGATCATCATGCTCCACGTCATCCATGTAATCCTATCTCTCAAGTCAACACTTAGAGCAAAGGATTAGTTCTACAAGTGTGTCATCAATTTCCAAAACCAAACATGAGATTTCACACATTTGCGAAGGCAACGGCTAGCTAGGAAAGTGCTCTACAATTACAAAGAAACCGCAATGCAGTAAGGAAACTATTCCCTCCATCCCAAAATAAACGCAATTCTTCGACTTAAACTATGTTTGGCCACTTTCGTTTTATTTAAAAAATTTATTTAAATTATAAAATAAATTAAATGTTATTAAAATATCGTTAGTGATTTAGTAAGTCATAACAAAAGTGATAATATTTGTAGTTAAATAAAACAAATGGTCAAACATATTTTATAAAAAAAAAAAAAAATCGTTTATTTTGGGACGGAGGAGATACTCTTAAACATTGATTGACCTATCCTAGATGGTTCAAAATTTCCTCTTCAAGGCAAGCCCCACAGCTTGCAGCGGCGACCAACCTTGACCATCGATTTCTCACTCGACGGCGAGGATAACGGATCGCAGCCGGCCTGTAACTCGCTAGTCACCTTCCTCCTCCACACCCACCGCCGCGGAGCAGAACTCGGAAACCCCAAACCCCAACGCGGCCGCCGCTGTCGTTGGAGATGGCGGCGTACCTGAGCATGGGCGAGGCGCACCGCCGCATCGGCGACTACCTCTCCCGCGTGACCAACGCCATCTCCTACTCGGACGGCGCCGCGCTGGCCTCCCTCCTCTCCATCTCCTCCGCGCCGGCCTCCACCCCGCTCTCCGATGCGCTCGCCGCCTTCCCGGACTTCCCGCGCCTCGCCGGAGACCGATTCCCCCACCTTGCCGACTTCCTCGTCCCGCTGCTCCGCGCCATCCACTCCCACTCCATCCAGCGCTTCGCCGACGCCTACTCCTCGTTCGAGAAGGCCTCCAAGTTCGTTCCGCATCCTCCCGATTCGGTTCAATCTGTTGGAGTTCTCGAGGACGTGACGTGTTTTTGGTTGCAGCGCGTTCCTGCAGGAGTTTAGGAACTGGGAGACGCCGTGGGCGATGGAGGCGATGCACACTGTGGCGCTCGAGATCAGACTAATTGCCGAGAAGGTGAGCGGAGGTGGCTGATCTGGTCTTGTATTTTTTTTTTGGGGTATTTTGGCTCATGTATTCTGGTTCGTTATCTTGGTGTAGGCAGATAGGGAGCTTGCTATGAATGGAAAGAACCCCGACAAGCTTCAGGCGGCTGGGTCCTTCCTGATGAAGGTTTTCGCACACTAGCGGTATGTTGTCATTTAAAAGATATATGTTCAGTCTTCTTAATCAGAATTCGGACTAATTAAGCATCAGATGGAATTGCCAGGACAGATGTGAATGGTATTTGTGAGTAGTTGTGCTTGTGCTAACCGGCTAGGCTTGAATAGTTTGATGGTGGGATTATAGAGGATGAACTATCATTTGATGCAATGTCTTATCATTTTATTCATTGAATTATGAGGAATGCCATTGAGGAGGTCATTTTAGTTAGAGATCTTCCTGGATCTTTTGTGGCTATCCCTTCAGTTTGATGAATTATTTTTTGGTCTTTGATGAATTATTTTTATTACTACTATCAAATATACGTGTGTCTGTGTGTGTTGGAACGAAAAAAACTTTGTATGCCCCTATTCTAGTAATAAACATGGTCCAGTATTTTTCATTTATCATGTACATGAAAAACCTATTTTCTATCCCTTCATTTCAAAGAATTCACATGACAAGTCCAACTTACAAATAAATCTTTATAAAAAAAAAACTTACAAATAAATAATTGGTTGCCCACACATTGCCATGTAAATATTAATTGCAATAATTTGAACTCAAGAGTTTTTATTTCTTGCATTATAGTTTCCATTGCATTCAGCATATCTCTACATATTTGTTAGAAATCATAGAATCTTAACTTAATTTACTAGCAAACATGCTCGGCGTTGGAACAGGAATATAACAGCATGTAGACAAAATAATAAATATCCTCTAGACTTACTACTACTAGGATCAAAACATGAATAACATGAGGCAGTAATAAGAAAGAAGTGATTACTATCCATAGGTTATCTCACAGAAGGCAAATCCGTATGTTCCAACAATCGTTTGTTAGCAACTTAGCATAGATAGTGTGGTATGGAGAGATTGGTAGATGGAGATATTTACTTTCACCATAATTTGTGTTGTGATAGATATTTTCTGCCCAATTTTTCAGGTGAAAGGACCTAAAGCGTATTGGAGCACTTTATGTTACCTGCCAGCTATTCAAAATTTACTTCAGGGTGGGATGATTTTCCTTGTAAAGTTTTGTTCTGGTATACATAACTTTTAATTGTGTTCTGACTGAACATATGGTAATATACAATATAAGGAGAATATAAGTAGTAAGTGACTAAGTATAGTATATGTGCACTAGTGCATCAGTTCTGTTTCGTTTAAGTTAACAAGCGCTTGAAGCTGATGATGAAATTATGCAGCTTGGAACAGTAAACCTTTGCCGTAGTGTCATAAAAAGTATCGAGACTGCAAGGAATTTTGACTTTGAAGATTTTCCAGTGAAAGACAAGGTGTGATGAACATAGTTTACAGACATGTTTCCTTCTCGGAGACTTAATCAGTTACATTGACTTTTTTTTTTTTTGCCGCTTGTGATGGTATAGGTCACTTATATGTACTACACTGGGCGGCTGGAGGTGTTTAACGAGAACTTTCTTGTTGTAAGCTGTCTCTCATACATGTTAATTTATTCATGATTACAAACTACTGTGATTTGAACAACAACTCAGTGAAACTGCTTACACCAGATTTTGTTTAATTGGATCAGGCAGATCAGAAGCTAACTTATGCTTTGTTGCATTGCAATCCTCAAAATGAGTCAAATTTGAGGTACTTTTATTCCATGGTGTTTTTGGCTTGTGCTTTGACAGACCTGGTTTTTCAGACTCTAACTTGTGTTCCCTTTTTAGGAGAATTTTGAAGTTTCTTATCCCTGTAAAGCTTTCAATAGGTGTACTGCCAAAAGGACTCTCCTGGAGCGGTACAATTTGCTTGAGGTATTTTACTCATACTTTAATTCTTAATTAAGCTGGAATAACAGCATGCGTCCACGTGATATATGCTCTAGAACTGAACCGTCCAGCCTTTTGCAACTGCAAAACCGGCGAGCACTGTTTGTCTAACCATTTGTTTAGGCTGTTTAGACAGAATTTAAGTGCTATAAGGGTGGTACACTGTTTCTGTTTAATAGGCTGTTTTATCCTGTTTAAATGCCTGTTTTATAAATTTAAATGTCTGTTTAGTTTGAATAATGGCTAAACAGCAAGTGATCAACCATTTAGCATTGGAAAACACTGTGAACGGATTACTCTTTCACAACTTACTTAAGTAACGTCTTATTCAAAATTGTTTTGTTACATATGAAGGAATTTACATGTGGCAACCTATCAAGTTTGTTTGCTTCATGTGTTGATGTATCATATTGATTTTACAACAGTTATAGATAGGATAATTTGGTGAGGATTCTGAAAATTCATTTATACATGACAAATAGTTTAGCCACATATTGGTTAGTGGTTACACTTTTGAAGAAATCTAAATTTGTTGTTTCTTTGAGAAAGTTTACGAGTACATGAAGGGTACAGCTTCTCTTGTTAAGTTTACCCCAACTTTTATGTGGGAGTATTAAAAGAAGGGATGTGAACCCGTAAGCCCTCCGAGAGTGAAACCTACTACATGCATTAGGAACAGCCCTTCTCCCATCTACTATTATCACCTGTGTTCTACGAACTGGTCTACCAGCTGTATACTTGGTTGTAGACAAGCAACAGGTGTCCCAATGATACCCAGATTATGCAGTGCAACAACTACTAGGTGGGTTGACCTGTCTGAGTACTAGTTAATGATTTTTAGAACCTACGCATCACTCTGTAGGTCCTGAGTCCTGATTGATTTTATTCATAGCACTATCTATTTATCATCCATCAAAGACGAGCCCTTCTCTTTTCCCTTAGTTGCCACAGTGATGATTGTGCTAGTTTTAAGAACATAACCATTAATCAGGTGTTATCGACTTCAGAGATAAACATGCCAAGTTACCGAAGGGAACACACACTGATTTAGTTTGACATCAAGCTGATTGTTTTGCTTAGTGACTGCTATTTTGATTCCCTTACTGATCTGCTGCCCATCTCATTTACAGCTACTACTGTTCTAGTTCATCTCTACTTGCAAGTTTGTTTGATGGAAATGCTTCATAGTTTTTACTTTTGCTAAAATATGCCTTTCCATTCTAGGTCTTATTTGGTTTTGTGAACATATTTGCCTCGTTTTTAATAATGCTATAGTTATCATATATGGTGATTTCCCCTGTTTTTTAGTAGTATTAGATTTGCACAAGTGGTAATATAACCTTTCAGTATGCAGATGTTGTGACTGCACTGAAGAGAGGAGATCTCAGGCTTCTCAGGCAAGCTCTTGACAGGCATGAAGACCAGTAAGTTAATCTGTTCCTCTGCTAAAAAGTTTCATTCCTTTAGCCATCTCTGATAGCTTATTGTTTTGCAAGATTTTTTGAAATCTGGCGTCTACCTTGTATTGGAGAAACTTGAACTTCAAGTCTATCAGAGATTAGTTAAGAAAATGTGAGCACAGAACTGAACCCCGTCATTGTCGTACTTTACATTCTATCAACACTGAACAATTTTTTGCCCTGCTATTCATTCACAGCCATATCATTCAGCGGCAGAAGGAACCAGCCAAGGCACATCAAATTAAGCTAGATGTTGTCGTAAGAGCTCTGAAATGGCTTGAAATCGACATGGATGTGGATGAGGTGCTTTGAGAGTACAATAGTTTATGTTATGTTTTGCATCTTATGCTTCTTATAACTTTTTTAACAACTTTATCACCTTGCAATCAGGTGGAGTGCATCATGGCATGCCTCATATACAAGAATCTTATAAAAGGTTACTTTGCTCACAAGAGTAAAGTCCTTGTCCTCAACAAACAAGATCCCTTCCCCAAGTTGAACGGGAAGCCTATTTAAACAATTGTTACTGAATCCTGGAATCCGATGAAGATTTCTGTTCCGTACACAGAGATGGTTTCCATATATTAACTGAAACGCCTGCCTGACAAGGACATTTGTATTTAAGCACCTAACCTGTATCAATGTACCATTATTGCCTTAATGGCCTTCATTTTCTTTTCGCGAATGCGCACTATGTTTATCTGTGTGATGATGCTGCTGCAAGGTGTGCTGGTCTATTTTATTTTCTATCAGGTTTAGAGAGATTTTGTCCGGTAGCCAGGTCAGTAAAATGACTTGAAGCAGTCAAAATGTGATCTAGCTCAAAAGTATGTGTATATGGGTGCATACGTGCGTTTGCTTCCATTTCAGAATAAGTATGCTGTTACTGTGTTAGTACAATAAAAATCTGAGGATCTCGCACAGTGCATTGCAGAGGTTCTGAACTTGCAAAAACTATGTAAAGAAATTATCACATAAGAGTACTGTGAGAAGAAGGGAAAATACAGTACGTAGCATCAATGAGTAGAGGAAAATGGTTACCGCGGCACGTACGTCGGTACGTGCACGAGCTTTGATACTCGATCCACATCGGGTACTCTACGTCCATGCGGCGTACACAAATACATTCATTAGCCATCGCGCATCTACCGTGGCCACTACACTAGTACGTAGTAGTACAAAATACACTAGCAGCCGCCGTACGAGTGATGATGATGATGAATTCATCCGAGAAGAAACAAACAAAGAAGGAGCCGTGCAAGAAATTGGGACGAAATCATCCGCCATGAATTTAGCTGGACCACGAGACCGTGGCACAAGATCATGATGCTAAGCAAGTTTATTAACCACCGGAACTGCATTAGCCATTGCTGCAAGATCGGATCTCATCTGCCGGATATGATTTGGCACTGGGTATAGTTTGTAACCTGTCCTTGTTGTATATATGCGGAGTAAATTGCGAGGCCAAAAGTTGTACTCAAAAAGAAGGAAATGTGGGAAGATCCTGTGATTTATATATATTTATTTAAGATCTTGATAGCAGTACAGCGAAGCAAAGAGCAACGCAGGAAACTACAAAGCTTTTCAAAAAAGCCGATGAAGTTGATACAAATAATAGAAAAAAGGAGAAGAAGAAGAAGAAAAAAAAAAGGAACCAAACTGAAAAGGCATCAGAGTCTTTTGTGCGGTCCGTTCAATGTGCCGCTAGCGCTATGCTGGTTGCTGGATGTTATTTTATCAATTCAGACAGCTTAGCTTTGGATTGGATGGATGAATGGACAATATAATTCCTCCAACGATGTTCCTGCTTCCTAGACAGCTTCATTAACTAGCATGGCCCCGATTAAGCTCCTTAAACGCTGGCTTTAATTTATTTCTTTCACACTGCTCAAAGGAATATTGTTTTTGCCCCGACCATTTTCAGTCAAGACCTTTTCGTTATCTATTTATTTATTTATAGGGTCAACTTTTTATTTCTTAAATCCCCTTCACAGCCTTGAAGTATTTTATTCAAGGCACTGCTAATCCGATCCAGTAGCCACCCGGATACACAAGACGTGCCCATTGCTAGAGACGAAGACAGCTTGTAAATGGCACAAAAGCCTCTTTTTAATTTGGCACACATGCATGGTTTACAGTGTCAGAAGTGGCACATTCCCCGTCCGGTCCATCACAAAGACATTTATTTTTTGAACTGTCACAAAGAGATTGTTTTTTTGAACAGTACACGTACATAATCACTTTCTTAATCAGGAGACATGCGTCCTTCACATCTTTACGCCAGTATGTTTCCTGCCCAAGTTCTTCACTTGTGTATTTTTCGTACATTCCCTCCCCTCACGTACATGTAACATCACCTTTATCAAAAAGTTGTTTCTTTACTCGTGCTTGCATTCCCCCTCATGATCGATCGAGTATGGTCGTTTATTGTGAAAGTGAAACCACTATAATAAGGCACATGATTAAAGCCTTGTGTAGCTAGACACAACTTTTGCAAGCACAAACGTCTAAGTTAAACCCAAGACAATAGGCAAGGCAGCCGACCGTATTTTGTGGCTGATATATATTATACTCCTTGGGTAAAGAAAGCATGTCCACGATCGAGCAGCTTATTACTACCTCTTCTATCGAGAAGACATGCCGATCCTCGCTTTGCCAACAAGTCGCAGAAAACAAACCCACTATCACATACCGGCCGTATGCTAAGATTCCTGTGGAATAAAGTGATGCGCCACTTATCCCATGTACACACACTGATATATCCTGTTAGATTCTTGTTTTCTCTAGAGGTGACAACGTCTATTAAGATACTTGTATTGCGTCGAGTAAAATTGCATTTACATGCTCTCTTGGTGGATTTGTAAGTAGTAGTAGTACTTCTTTTGTTGTGGATGTGTGAAATGGACGATGGAGAAAAGGATATATGTGAGTATGATGTAGACGTACAGGATTACTTACAGGTTGGTGTGAACTTGTGAAACTTTCCAAGCGTATCATTCAGCGTGCATTTTGGCCTGCGCAAAAGCTCTGCCCAGCTTTTGTTGGGGTCGCCTTTGCTGCTGGCCTGATGCAACCTTTTTCTGCCCAGTCACTGCCTGCCGTGCCCATCTGGCATCCGGTTTCAACACATGCCATAATCACCACTCAGATCACTGCCGTGCCGTGAATCATTTTAGTTGATCGGTGACCGTGAGGCTGCTTGCTGGAATACTGTACGTAGTGGAGCACCACCAGCAGCGGTTGCAGCTGCAATAAACCCCATTTTTTTAAGAACACGTTGTTACATGTTTTTCATTAAGTAGAATAAAATTCAAATAAACAGAGAGGTAATAACCAAGGCATTACGGGCAAACCTAACCTCTGCTCAACGATACACTAGCCATGGATTACATAATGAGGAGTTTGCCTGCACTCCTTTGATGATGATCCATGACCCCCAATCCATGAGCGCGCTTTGTGTTGAGGCCAAGGAGGAGGGTGATGGACAATTCCATCTTCAAGAAGTTCAAAACGGCCGCTTGCATCAAGCAAAGCCATGTGTTAAAAGATGGTCCCGACCTTGTCACAAGGGCAAAAAGGAGCCTTTTTTTCGTTATCCACTTCCTCATACGAGTATATAAGTAAAATGATCAAACAGCTGGAAAGTCACATTGGCAACCCTTTTCTACCTTGTGTGCCGTGTTTTTTGGCTGTGGGAGGAGGCTCAACTGCATGCACATCTACATTGCGACAACTGGTGTTCACGTGATGACGATGCCAACGCACGCACACCGCATCTGACGGATCCTCTTCACCTGCTATTACCTGTGTGCAGCAGAGGTAATAAGAAGTCATCATGGGCATGGGAATCTCTGCTCAACGATGCTCATGCCATGGCTGCATCGATCGATCTTCCTGCTGTGGCTTTGATGATGATCCATGCTTGCATCAATTGGATGAGCGCTTTGCGTTGGCGCCAAGAACGTCGGGTGATGGGTGACCATCACAGGGCTTCACGCCAGATCAGAGTACATCAAGCAAGCCATGTGTTAGAGATGTCTGGTTCTTGCACAAGGGGAAAAGATTTTTTTTCATTATCTATCTGTGTTTCCCACTCTCAATAGCGAATAGGAAGGAGTATATGATGATGACGCAAACAGCTGGAGTTGATGCCATGTGTTTTCTACCTTGTGTGTGTGTGTGTGTGTGTTTTTTGGTTGCTGCTGGCATGTGGTGTCTACTTGATGCACACCTAGATTGCGACAACTGTTGTTCACGTGATTCGATCACACCCATATTGCCACGCATCTCATTATTTGTTTCTGGGCAAAAGGATACTATCAATGCAGTGCATTAGGTGCTAAGCATTTGGGTACAATTCTGAAACCAATTCCCTCAAATCAAGTGGTGTGTTTGAGCAGACACCATAGTCTGAAACAGGACACATGTGCATTTTGCCTATTAGGCGTATACTGTACACTCCAAAGTTAGCTGTGTGAGGAGCCAAGAGACATTTTGGAAAAGCAACATCTGGTACTGGTACCAGCCTACCAGCATTACACTGGATGTCAGCCAATCATAAGTAGAGTATATGATGAAGAGACTGTCCTCCCACCCACCATATTAGTACCCGAAGGGAAACACTTTGATACAGACAAGAAGATTAAATACGACATAGATTGCCATTTATTTTTGATAGAACCAGAGCAGCTGATGATGCAGTGTAATAGAATACTCCTACAATGCTATCAACCGCAAGAGACAAGAGCTAGCTGGGAAAAATAATCCAGACGAGAAGCAACTTTCGCAACTAATTTGCGGGCACTCATTTGCCCCAACCCAAGTACTACTACTGGTACACCGTGTACCGTACACTAGCTGATTAACACGGGGTTGGTTGGTACTCCTATAGGAATGGACTAATCTATTTCCACAGGGCTGAACAACCTGAATACTTAAACTTGGCTTGGCTCAAAGTCGCTTTCTTTTTTATTTATAATAACAAAAAAAAAAAAAGGGTCAACACGTAGTATAGGGGGACTTGTTTTGAGCCATGGTTGTGACGGTAAGGTACCCTTGGTCTAAGCACCTTGTAACTAGGTATTTCTTTAGAGCTTTCATTTCTTTATTACTACGCCCTCCATTTCAGCTAAAGCGTGTTAGTCCATGTTTGGAGAACGCGGAAATAATTTTCTCTTATTATTCCTGCACTTTTTTTCCTACTGTGAGCTAAACTAATTTCTGTATAATTTCTAAGCAGTTCCTGAAAATTCCAAATCCACAGGAATCGCATCTTAGTCTGAGGAATCTGCATTAGCAACACACAAGCGCAAGAAGAGAGGTGCTAATCTGCAACGCTGGCTGTATGATTAGATTAGGTTAGAGGCTGTCACGATGAAGCAGGGTTGTGTGGTGGCCTGGCTACCTTCCAAAAAAGAAATCAGCGACGTGTGCAGCGCATTGACCCGGGCAAAGGCGATTGAATCGCAAGAAACCAAAGGCGGCCCGGTCCCGGACAGCGGACGCTCACCGGGGGAAAACGAATCGAATCGCTGCTCGAATCATTATCGAGTCGTAGGACTGGAGGGGCAAGCTGCTGCTGCAATGAAACCTGAATCCCTGATACTATGCGCCAGGATCCCTGACGATCGAGAGCATTCTTTGACTCGGCACGCTATCCATTCACACGACGATGCCTCGCCTGTTCGTGCCATCCGCACAACTGCACAATTGTAGTACTACCAGCACTGGAGTTGGAAATGGAATCAAGGAATCAAATCCGGCATTCCGGCAGCAGCGCCGGGGAGGGACGTTGAAATGTTTGTCCGGTGCCGCGGAGGCTGACAAAGGTTTCCTTCCGATTTTACAGCCTTGGGCCCTTTCGAAGCGGTCAGGCGAGCGAGAACAGTGAAGTCTGTAACGAAAGCGATCGCACGGCGGCGATACTGTATACATCATGGCTGGAGGGAGTACGTACAGGACACTGTGGAGTCGCTCCCAAGGCGAGGCCGATGGATCGAGGAGGAAACGGATGAGTTTTTTGGGGCCGCAGCCGCCCGCACGGTGGGGCATTGTTTAGATTGCTAAAATTTTTAATCTTTTTCCCACTTTCTCCATCTCACATCACATTAAATAAACCAAAAGACATATGTTTGGAGTATTAAATGTAGATAA
This sequence comes from Hyparrhenia diplandra, assembly GCA_015847255.1. Lineage (NCBI taxonomy): Eukaryota > Viridiplantae > Streptophyta > Magnoliopsida > Poales > Poaceae > Hyparrhenia > Hyparrhenia diplandra. The sequence goes on along the minus strand of JADLZK010009266.1, from coordinate 172,488 downwards.
AAAAATAACTAATTACACAGTTTAGATGTACATTCATGGCGAGCGATTCTTTTGAGCTGGTTACTCCACGATAGGATGATGATTTTTACCACCAACAAACGAAACGTCTTCTACGATTACGATGTGACATACGGTTCAAAAAATTTAGCCATCTAAACAAAGGCCAGGCAAGATGTACTTGAAGCTTTGAAGCATGGACCACGCTCGACGCGCCCCAAAAACTAACTGGCGATGAATGCTGCTGTAGAATTCCGTGAACCATTTGCAGCTGCTTCTTGAACTCGTACCTGACCGTATTGCGCTGCTTTAAATTTGGAGGAACCGTGCAACCAGTACGTGCGTGCTTGCTTGTTTGTGGAGCACGGTTTAATTTGGAGGAAGGAGATCCTCTGTCTGGCCACAGTTTGGGTCTCGCCCCGGCCGGGTAAAACTCCGGGGCCGGGGGTTTGCGACACCACTTAGCCCCAATTCAGCAGACAGAGCACGGCCGGCCTTGGATTTTTTTTCTCCAAGGGAGCTTCAGGCTTCAGCAGCTGACGAATGAATAGTGTACATGACGGTCGTCAGCTTAATCCATGACGAGAGGAGAGTAGGGAGACCGACCGGAGAGGACGGAGAAGGCTGCTTTGACTCGGTCGGCTCTTAGATATCGACACGTCCACCCCGCACCATTCTTGTCCCGCGAATTCTCCGACTTTGACGTCGAGATCCGGGGGCAGACTTGCAGAGCAAGCTGGCAAAAACAAGAATTTCTTGAGATGACACAGAGCCCACACCCAATCTGGTCTGGATCGTTTGGAACTGGGAAGCAGGCGGAAAGACGTGTACAAGAATGAAAACGATCGAACCGGAAGCGTGCCGGCGTGCATAGAGCTACAGACACAAGCGCTTGGCTAGCTCAAGTCAGGGTCACCGTTCGTTCTTGTGGGCGTACTAGGAGTATATACTTGTCTCGTTCTCAAGTCCGAACAGCGTTCCCGGCGGTGACGCACTCGTTTACTGAGCCACCGCCGCCGGCCGTGGCGGTGGTTTGTCCCGCATCGCATCGCATGGCATGTGGTCCGCCGTCCCAACACCACACCTAAATTTTGTTTGCTTCATTTATGTATTTATTAATTTATTATCATTTGGAGAGACGAAACAAAACGATCCTTGCTACTCCAATCAACGACGACGGACAAGAGTCGACAGGTGTCTAACAACAACAATGGTGGTTGCATTGCATTTCACGCTCCACCAATCGGCCATTGTTTGCTTCCCTTCAAGTGATGAGTTCATAAACTCAGTTCGTAGCCAACAACCGCTAATAAAATGTAGTACTACAAGCGCTCGAAGCCGCACATTGGCCGCCGCGTTCCTGTTTGTTAGGTTACATACGACGGCCGTCCAGCCAAACCCAGCGGCCTTTTCCGTCGCGCCAATCCGCCCCACAACCAACGCCGACCGCGACCACACGCCATTTCCCTCGCTCCACGGGCCACAAGACCGAGCCAAAAACCCAGCGAAACCAGCCCAAACGGCGCTGCAGCCCCAGCCGGCAGCGGCAGCGAGACACACACACCCCCCGCCCGGACGGAGCCCGAGGGAGAGCGACCGAGCGAGCGGTCCCTTCCAGGCTAAGGTTCCCCTTCACCTTTCCCTCCCCGACGCCTTCTCTCTCCCGGCGCATAAAACCAAGCGCGCATCACACACTCCGCACAGTCAGGCTCAGCCAGCTCCAGCTCCAAAGCACCCAAGCTCCAAAAGCACCAACCAAACAAAAGCCATGCCCGCGGCAGCAACAAAAGCATCCACCGTTCCCCGCCGCCGTCGCTAAGCTACCGTACATACCCCCATCTCCCCTCGCGGCCGGTGCGTCCATGGGTGCGGCGCGTCCGCGGCGCTGGAAGCTGCCGTTCCACCGCGCCATCATCGGCGCGGGCGGCGGAGGAGGCAGCAGCGCGCCGTGCTCGCCCTCGTCCAGGTCGTCCGCCGCGCCGGGAGGACCCGCCTCGCCCGCGCGGTCCGAGGCGTGGGCGGCGGCCGAGTCGGCGGTGCCGGAGGAGTTCCTGTGCCCGCTCTCCGCGCGCGCTGATGGCGGACCCCGTCATACTGCCGTCGGGGGGAAGACCTTCGAGCGGGCCTGCATCCAGGCGTGCGCGGAGCTCGCGTTTCTTCCCCGGCGTCGAGGCCGGGGGCGCCGACACGCTCATCCCAAACTCCGCGCTCAAGGCGGCCATCGCCACATGGTGCGCGCGCTCCGGACGGGCGTTGCCGGACCCGCCGTCCGCTGAGGCGGCGAGGAAGGCCGTGCTCCTCTCTATGCCTCTGTCGGCCGCGGCCAAGTCCGTGAGGACAACCACCACCGCGAGGCGCGCGGCGGTGTTGGGCGCGAGCACGTCCAACTCGTCCCTACTCGTCGCCGGCGTCCACGTCGTCGTACGGGTCGGCGTCGGAGATCACCGCGGTGGAGGACGAGGTCAAGCACAAGGAGGAGGCGCCGACGCCGGCGCCGAGGAGGATGGTCAGGAGGCGGAGCCCGAGCCGGAGCCGTCGCCTGTTGACCCGCTGGAGGACGACGTGGTGGGCAAGGTGATGGACGCGGACGACGACGAAGTGGTGGCTGCGGCGATGGGCGGGCGCTGCGGGAGGCCACGAGGGAGGGCGCGGAGCGGCGACGCGCGCTGTGCACGCCGCGGCTCCTAGGTGCGCTGCGCCGCGTGCTGCTGCTCCCGCGCCACGCGGCCGCCCGCGTTGACGCGGCGGCCGCCCTGGTGAACCTGTCCCTGGAGCCGGGCAACAAGGTGCGCATCGTGCGGGCCGGGGCGGTGCCGGCGCTCGTCGAGGTGCTCCGGTCGGGCGCGTCGGCGCCCGAGGCGCGGGAGCACGCGGCGGGGGCGCTCTTCGGGCTGGCGCTCAACGAGGACAACCGCGCCGCCATCGGCGTGCTGGGCGCGGTGCCTCCGCTGCTGGACCTGCTCACGTCCCCGGCCTCCCACCACCACCCGCCCCGCGCGCGCCGCGACGCCGGGATGGCGCTGTACCACCTCACCCTCGCCGCCGTGAACCAGTCCAAGGTGGCGCGGTTCCCCGGCGCGCCCAAGGCGCTACTCGCCGTGGCGTCGGGCGCCACGGAGCCGAGTCCCATCCGGAGGCTGGCGCTCATGGTTGCCTGCAACGTGGCCGCCTGCGCCGAGGGCCGCAACGCGCTCATGGACGCGGGCGCCGTGGCCTCCGTCTCGTCCATCCTCCTCTCCGACGGCGGCACGGCGCCTTCCGAGCTGGAGGAGTGGTGCGTGTCGGCGATGTACGCCATGAGCCGCGGCAGCCTCCGGTTCCGCGGGCTGGCGCGCGCGGCCGGCGCGGACCGTGCGCTCCGGCGCGTTGTGGCCGGCGAGGGCGAGGGCGGCGGCGTCCGGCGCGAGATGGCTCGGAAGACGCTCCGCGCCATGCGTGGCGACCTGGACGACGAGGACATCATCTGCGGTGGCGGTGGCGGCGAGTACAACGACCTGACCGGCAGCAGCGCCGAGTGTGGCGACGGCGAGGACTGCGGCGGGAGCATCGTGTCGGACGGGCTCATGTCGTTCCGGCGCCGGCAGCGCGAGCTCGGCGTCTCGTCGTGCGGCAACACCGCCGAGTTCTGAAGGAAACCCTGTTTCGTTCGTTCGTTCTCCGGCGACCGGCCGCGATGAATGTTTTGTATGTAAATTGCTTGGTTTAGGTTCACGAGGTTAGAACATTGCTGTGTGTGTCATCTGGTAGTCGATGAGGAAAAACGTCCATGGTTTTTGCAACAGTGGTGACAAATGCTCGCTCATCTCATCTCACCTGTGTGACTGTCAGTGAAGCTCCCCCTGCTTGCTCGGTGCTGCTGTGTGCTCTCAGCTGTTGGGCCACGGAACGGGATGTGTAAAGCGACGGGGTCGTGTGCCGGACAAGGGTAGGGTTGGTGTTGCTTGCAAGTCAGAGCATTGCCTTTGTTCCTCTATCCGTACTCCCTCCCCTCGCGCACCTGATCTGGATCCTTGACGCACGCATGTGTCTCCATCAGTAAAGGAAACCGTCTTTGTGCTCTGATGTAACTAGTACAAGCTCTAATCTTTGGTGCTTCTGGCCCTACACTGTCAATCACTAATGTTGGATGATGATTGCAGTTAGACGTGAGGAGAGAGGAGGCACATCATGCGCTCTGCGACCGGATCGATCCGTGAATGACTGTTCATTCGACTTGTGCAGTTGTGCTGTGCCGCTCCTGCTTCACCTTCCCTGTCACTCAGCATTTCGGAGAGATAACCATTGGATGGACAGACATGGTGCTGCTTCTTCCAAATTATCCCCTGTCTGCATCCATCCCCGCCGCCGTCACGTAAAACCGGCGGAGTACGTCCCGTTTGCGCTTCTTTTGACGAGCACTGCCGCTGCCGGTACAGGAGTACTTCTTTTCGATGCTCCATTATTTTTTTAAAGAAAGGGGCACAGTAATCCTTTTCTCCTTTTTAGCGCTGGCGATGTCGTTCATCTTGGCTGCTCCTGACCTCCCACGACGGATCCAGATCCCGCCCGGACAAGCAATGGAATTCGCCACTTTTGTTAATGCTGAGATGGACATAGAGCCATGGAGGCCATGCCTGTCTACACCTTTTGTGTCAGTCACAGTGTCCTACCTTTTGTAGGCCACCCCTCTTCATCTCTTGTGCCTGTGCAAATGTGAATGCAGCTCGCATTGTCTCCAACCATCGCATAGCTTGCCAGAGGTTGCCTACTCTACGCCTCAGACTTGAGATGTTTTTATTTAATCGCGCATCACTTCTGTATGACTAGTTAGTGGTAGTAATTACTAATAAATAGCAATGTTGTAATAAATACTTGAATTATCTTTATTCTAAAATACTAAATTGTTTGCTCATTCTCATTTTTCTACCTCTTTTTTTCATTTTTCTTAGGAGAAGTATGACCTTACTTTTCACATACCGTAGACTACATGTGCCACAACACTTTCTCTTGAAAAACAGCGATAAACTTTGCAATGTCAAAGTGTAGAACCAAATATCAAGTCTAATACTGAAAACATACGATTCAATTTGGAACTTGTGTTCCTAAACACCCCTAAGTATAGGTGTTTATATGCGTGGATTTCTTTTTTCATATGCCCAAGTTTCTTATGTAAAATCAATCTGATTATTGTATAACTCTTGCATATATATAACATTTCTACATATGAAACGGCGTCCTAACTCATTAAAAAGTCTTTTTATAGGACATGGAAAAAAAAAAAGAGAGACGAATTGATTTGGAATCTAACACTTGAAGCTTAGGTTTGGTATGGTTGCAGAGTTGCAGTCAGTCACAACCACCTAATCATGGAACGCAACAAACAGGAAATTCTTTGATGCACAGAGGAATCTGAAAGAAAAGCGATGACACTGTTACTAAAGACCCTGTGCTGTGATGCAGTGGTGATCCAATGTCAACGCCGCCGCTGGGTGGGTTGCCGAGCGATGGGGTCAGAGTAGGCAGGCCAGAGGGACCCGTAGGAAGCGTGCGTGTCGGCACAAGACGCTCGCTGACCAAACTGAGCCGGACCCGTTCGTTACGATGCTTTGTTTGGAGTCCAAGCATAAAGATACTGTGACTTGGGGTTAGGGACATTGGTGTTCTTTGATTGGATAATAACCATGACTTGAACGTGGTTGCAAGGAAGCGTTTGCAATAGGGCCGTGTGAGTGAGAGTATGTCGTCAGGTGATGTAGGCATCATTATTTATTTTAAAAAACTTTTATGCAAGGAAACGTTTGGTTGTTTAGTTCAAGGTACAGTAGTCTAAAACACCATGTGACGGACAAAGATGGAGACAGTACTTTGACAACGCTATAATACTCCGTAATGAAGTGGTAGTAAAGTCAAGTATGCAAACAACTGTAGAGCTGACCTCTGCGACTGCACGTTTCGGTCCCTGTGGACTCATTAGACGAGGACCAAAAAGGTCAGACGACGTCAGGTACCTGCTACCACTTTCTCGGCATGACCTGGGTGTCGTAACGTCGAGTAACGTTTGTGAAAAAAAGTTGTGGGTAGCTCGGCCGTCGTCCGTCCATCGGCGTGAATGCGGGCATGGCAGTTGGCAGGTGCTTCGTGTTTGACCAACGAGAGGGACGGTCGGCGGCGTGGTCGTACGGCCCTTGAGCCTCGAGACCACTGGGGCGTGTCCGTGTCGTCGTGCGCGCGCGCAACGTCGGGGAGCCGGTCGCTCCCCAAGCAAAAGCGCTTTGGCCCTTGTCCTGCACGAGCGCGCGCTCGGCGCCCCCGGCCCCGGGCGTGCCGAGCGAGGCTCTGGCTCTGGCTCTGGCTCTGGCAACAGGGCGGGCAGCGGCGAATGCGTCACGGCAGGGGCGCCTGCCTGCATGCCTCTGCCGTTGGCACGTCGACAGGCGTCACCAAGCCCCCGCTGTGGCGCTGTGCACTGCTCGTGCCGTCGGATGGATGCATCCTTGCGACCTTTGCTACAGAATTTCGCCTGTTCGTCCACCTCTAGGCCGGGCGTCCCGGGCAGTTGCCCTGAAAACGATCGATAATCATGGCGCATGCGGCTACTGCTGTGAACGGGATCTGACCTTATTGGGGGCAGGTGATCCGTCGCCGGCTCGGCGCCACCGAGCTGAGTTGTGTGTTGTGTGTTGTGACTTGTGACTTGTGACAAGCTCTGAAGCAATGGGCACACAAACAGACTCACCACAGCGACAGGCGCACTCTTGAGGGATTTTCTGTTGCTCTGAGAAAGAAAGTGCCCAATGGTCACGGGTCAAGCAAGCAGTGAATGTTCTGTTGCTCTGTTTTGTTTTCTTGAGGGATTTTCTGTTGCTCTGTTAAGTGGACAAGGATACGGTAGAACTGGCCCTTCCAATTCCCAATCTCCCCGAGTTTCCTAACCACAATCGTGCAATGTCTCTCAATCTCAACAACATAAAAAGGATAAAAGGAAGACTATTATTTGGTGCGGTAAAAATTTCGCCTCACTTTTGACCCTCCATGCGATCCCGAGTCCCCCTGCCTTGCGGTCTCCTCCTACATGAAACATGCAATCTATATAAGGAAGTGTGGGGAACATGCAATCTATATTAGGAAGCCTCCCAATCTCCCTAAAAAAAAAAAGAAACCTTCCAATCTTGATCCTGCATCCCTTCCCCTTGTGCTTTCCTCTCCTTTCTTGTGGCTCCATCACATGTTAATTTGATTCCCATAGTAATGATCATCTATACAAATTCACAATTTTATTAGTATAATCACATATTTTCTTTTTACCATTTTTTCTATTGCTGTCAGATTCGGCTAGATTAGGCCGGAATTGACACGCCGATTTGGGGTAATGGGGAGGAGGGACGGAGGGGCGGCGGCGGCGGCAGGCGGCGGCGGCAGGCGACGGCGGCGGGCGCGGCGTGGCGCCCCCTTGCGGGGCGGCCGGGCGGTGGCTGGTGGGGGGCCGCCCGGCGGCGCGTGCGGGAGGAGGAAGGAGCTGGAACCCAAAACGATAGATATGTTTATTTCTTGTTTATCCCTTAGAGATTACATGTCTCTTGTTTATATAGCCCGACTAGTGGGACTTGTAATCTAAGCAATCTCTATAAGGTTTCCTTATATTATTGGAATACCTTTTACAAGCAATTTCCTATTTTATTATTTCCTAATAAGGGTCTCCCTTATAGATGAGATAGCCCCTTGCACACCAAAACTACCTAAAATAATCCTAACTTGAAGACGTAACAAACTCGGAATCGTGCGGAAGGAGGCAAGTGGCGGCGGCGGGGGCCGACCCCTGGCGCGCGGCCGCCCTCCTCCTGGGCCGGCGCGGCCGCCTCGTTTGGCCCAATTAGCCACTTTCAGGCTGGCCCACCTGGTTCATGACAGCTAGACTCGTTAACGATAGTAATTGACCGATGCCATGGCAGTGATGAGTGAAGGTTTATGTTGGCGAGGTGTGATGAAGGATTTCGTGGGTCTTTCCCGGGTTTAAAAAGGCCAAGCACACAAGTAACGATCTTTTAAGTTTTTTTTTATGTATCGATGACAGTTTTGGTACGCATGTGGTATATCTTGTCCTCTCGCCTTTTGTAATATCTTGTTATTGTACTTTTTTTATCACATAGTTAATGCCTAATATCCCCATCGGTACATATCACTACAAGTGATGCTTATTGGATTTAAGGGGCTTTTAAGTTTGAAAAAGTATGCTATCTAAACTAGATGGTTTGGCATTTAAACAACAAAATATGCTGGATGGTCCATTCTTATGGCCTTGAAACAAATAATTCAAAACCAACAATTCATTGCAAGTAAGCTATAAGTGACAGGTTTTGTATTGTTTGCTGAAATTTGGTTTTGTATTGTGTCTTGAAATTTGGTTCATTAGTTAATTTTTTCCAAGATGATTCTCTCGTTGCACACAAAGAGCAATTGGAGAATTCAGTGAGATACAACCACTTTGTTCCAAGATGGTTAACGTGATTGCCACCGCACAACTTTGGATCTGCATTTTGGTTGCGGTTTAACATTGTCCGGCGGTGATCTTGTGCGTAGTACTCGTTGTGTATATTTGGGTTAATTCCTTTTGTTTCATGTGGCATGTCGGCGGGATCAATGAAAACACATCGATTTGTTGTATAAGGTGACCGGGTAGATATCCAACTGTGCGAAGGTGCTCGTGTTAATCATCCCTAAATCTTAATCTTTAGTTCTTTTCTTCGTAATGAAGATCAAATAGTAGAGCTGAGAGGGTTGCGTCTTTGATGTATCATGGAATCGTGTGCATTGCAATGTACATTGTTAAATTTAATACAAGATGCAGATGTGAGAAAACCTCTCGAAATCCTATAATTCTTTTAATTAGCGAGCATTACAGTATTGTGGGATACCTATATCGGGGGTATCCCAAAGCATACGACTAGTCGCGGCGAAACCCAAGCGGCACTCGCCCGGATCAAGCATTGACGCCAGCTCGGACCACGGTGGTACTTCCGCCTCGCACGAGCACGAGCACGAAGCTCCTCCTCGTACGAGCTCATACGCCGGAGACCAAGCTCCACGCCGTGCGAGCCCGACCGCACACCCCCGCCACGAACGAGTTTTGGGGTCACCGGCCAACGACATCCCGCCTCCGACTCGCCACGATCCCTAAGCTCGAGATCGGGACGGGTCTCCGAGTTCCGGCTCGGAGCCCCGTCTCGCCAGACGACTCGCATGACCCACGGGTCCCCCGAGCTCCGCAGCTTCCGGGAGCCACGCTCTCACCGAGACGTCACGTACGACTCACCGAGCTTGGGGTCCCTCGGACCCGACCGCGTTTTCCACGGGCAACGCGGCTCGCAGTCCTCGAGCTCCGAGCTGCGGCAACTCGTGATCCCGTCAAGACAACCTCCGGGCAACTCCGACTCGTACGACCTCGGGCCGTACAATCTCGCAGAACCGTGAAGATCCCCGCATGCGGTCGCACGCATCGCACGCGACCGGGTTCGCCGACCTCCTCCTCCCTCGCCGCAGATGGCCGCGGCTGCATTGCGCTCTTTCCGCCGTCGTCTGCGAGCTCTTCCGCACGAGATCTTTCCGCCTCGTGCGAGCTCTTCCGCCTACGATCTCTTCCCGCCTCGTCACGAAGCTGTTCCGTGGCGAGCTCTTCCCGCCTGGCGAGACACGAGGTCGTCGGGCGGGCCCTCTCCGTCCCGCGAGCTTTCGACAACGAAGTTCTTCTCCGACCTTCGCGACCTCAAGCTCGAACAACGTGGAGCCACGAGCTCCAAGCCTCGGCGCATCCCACCACTTCGCATACCGCCAACCGCTACACGACAAAAGGACATCACGGGGCCATCCCGACGAGACGGGTTCCTACTACGATTGCGGCGGGCGAGACTTCGCCATCCCCTCGAATCCCGCGTGCGGCGACGACGACCGAGTGCGACGGGACAAGCCCACGACGGCCACAGGTGAGACGTGCGACCTACGGGTCCCTCGTCATTTAGCACTTTACCCCTTCTATTTTTGTATTCTTCTCCTCTTTAGTCCCTCCCTTGTGGCTATAAAAGGGAGGCTTCAGCCATAGGAATAGAGGAGGTTCTCACCTCTCAACCCTCGCACACGAAACTCTACGACAATCATACGCACACACCACCCTCAGAGAGACTTGGGAGCCGGCCTCCCTCTCTCGAGCGACTTGTATTCTCCCGATCACGAGCATTTGAGCTCGGCCACATAGTGACCCAACTGGGACTGGACTAGGGTGCCCGATTGCCCGAACCAGTATAAATCTCGCATCTTGTGTCCCTTGAGCTAGGCCATCGGAGCTCCACACGAGCCATACGATTGTCACGTAATGCGTGGCCTACCCCCGATATTAGACCACGGCGGTTTGGCGCGCTGGGTAGGGGAAGCGCTCGTGTGACAATAGTCACCGCTCCGATGGCTTCATCCACCACATCGCCCGCTTCCGGGCTCCGATGCGCGCCGGAACACTGGCACGTCGGCCGGGGAGCCCTCGTCGGGCCTTTTCCCCGGCCGGCACAAGCTGCCGCCGATGCGGGATCCGATTCCGCACCGTCGCGCCGCGACATACGGGGCGCAGAGCCCCTCTTCTCTGCCTCGAGGTCATGGAGGCCACCACGCGCCAGCGGTCCGGAAGATCGCGACGACGGCGACAGCGGGCCGAGCCCCGCGTCTCGCCGCGGCCCGGGAGCCGTGACCTCCCCTCATCCGGTCCCGACACAAGACCTCACCACGCCGCGGGCTCCTCTCCGTCATTCGCCGCCCCGCGCGCCGCGACCAGCGGGCTATCTTCCCGCCCGCACGACCTCGCACAGCTCCATCTCGTGCGGCTCCTCCGGCGTCGCGTGGCGCGAGGTCGCGGCGGACGCCCGCCCGTGGCGCGACCCGGCCGCGCCAACGCGATCCCTGCGCCGCACGACCTCGCGCGTCCCCCGCCAGCGCTATCACGCGGGAATCCCGTCGTGCATGACCTAAGGGTCGCTGGTCCGCCCGCTCACGCGCCGCGACACTGTGGGTTGCATCGCCTCCTCGTCACGCCGCGATTAGCGGTCGATGGCGGCGCGTCATGGGCCTGCCTCGGCCTCGCTGCCATCGCCGCGCGCGTGCACCCATCCCGTCGGGGCCGCGCCGCCGAAGCGCGCAGGCTACCAACGTCCCGCTACGACACCTCCGTCTCTCGCACCTCTGCGCCTCCTCGGCGGCGGCAGGGTCGTGGCGGGCGCTCCCATCTCGAGATGGCGCGCCGGCGTCGGCGTCGTCACCCTCCCAGCCCCGCACGCGCGGTATCCGGACCTGCGCCGCGCCGGTGCCTCGCACCTCGTCGACGGTTTACCAAGCTCCGAGGGCACCATCCGCTGCCGACGCGTCGCGACCAGCACATCGCGAGGACAGCCCGCCCGCCGCCTCCGAGCCGTCGAGCGAGCTCTTCCGCCCGATCAAGCTCCGCGACCTCCATCGGCACGAGCACCGCGAGATCTCCCTCCGTCCACGAGCACCGAGGCCCGATCGACCGCGGCTCCGTCTCCCCACGAGCGAGCCTTCACGGCCCCGCCTCCGCTCCGCCACACCGAGGTCCACGAGCCCCGCCGACGAGCTCGCCCACGATCTCTTGTCATCGAGTTTCTTCGCGCTTTCCCGCCGAGCTCGGCCACGAACGCCGTCGCCCTCCGCCCTCGCCACCGGGCCCCACAAGCTCCGGTCAACGGGCTCCTCCACGGGCCTACGCCGCGGTTCCGTCGAATGAACCGCGCCGAGCCCGACGAGCTCCGCCACGCCGCTAAGCGCCGGTATGCGTGACTCCGTGCCGCCAAGCTCTCGTGCTCCGCCCGCGCAAGACGTTGTGGTGCAGCCGGGCTCGCGCATAAGGTGCCATGCGGGGGTTTTCGAGCTCGCCGGAACTCCGCGCCTCGTTCTCGCCGAAGTTGCTGTCGCGGCCGAGCTCCCGAGCTCGTCTGGAACCACGCCGCCCTGCGAGTCACCGATCTCCCGAGCTCGTCCCAAGCTCCGCCGCTGCGCTGATTACGTGCAGCCGCGCGCGAACTCGTCCTCCGCGCCGGCTCGCCCACGAGTTCTCCGTCGAGCTCCTCCACAGGCTCGCCATCGGGCTCAACCAAGAATTCTCCACGACAAAACTCATTCGAGCTCGCCGCCGAGCTCGACACGAGCCCCTCCACCGACGAGCTCCTTCGGGAGCTCCGCCCGCGAGGCTCGAAGCCGCGAGTTCTCCGTCAACAAGCTTCTCGAAGCTCGCCGCTGGCCACAAGCTCCCCGCCCGAACTCGGCCACGAGCGCTCCGTTGACGAGCTCGCGGCGAGCTCTCCGCCCGTCGGACTTTTCCGAAACTGCCGGCCGGCGAGCTCCTCCACGAGCCCAGCCGGGCTCGGACGGCGAGCTGTCCCGCCGACCTTCTCGAGCTCTCGCCGCCCCGGCTCGTCACCTACCCCATCGACAATCTCGCCTCCGAAGCTTCCGAGCCCATCCCGAGCTCCGCACCGCGCACGCAAGACTCCGCCTCACACACGAACTCTGCGCGCCGAGCTCCGGGCTCATCCCGAGCTCCTCGTCGCGCCCACGGTGCCGCGCGCACGAGGTGCCGCGCCACCGAGCTCCCGAGCCCTTCACAGGTTCCGAGCCGTGCCCGCACCGCTCCGCCCTCACAGGCGATTTCCACCTTGAGCCCGGTTGCCGAGCTCCACCTCCGAGCCGCCGCCGATGCCAAGCTCCGTCCCGAACTCCGCAGGCACCTCGACGCCGCACCGCGTGCCCGGCCAAAGAGGACGGGAGCCGGTTTCATCCCGAATTCCATATCCATCTCGTGTGGGCTGCCACTCCGTGCTCCGCTGCCGAGCTCGGTCATGAGCTCTCCGTCACCGACCTTCTCCGCGTGTGCCTCTGAGCCCGGCCACCGAGATCTCCGCCGCCAAGCTTGTCCAAGCTCCGCCGCCGAGCTCGGCCACGTGCTCTCTGCCGTTGAGCTTCTCCACGCCCTGCCGTCGAGCTCTCTCGCCGCTGAACTCCGTAGATGAGCTCCAGCTCTAGCTCCGTCTATGAGCCCTCGGTCTCCCGAGCTCGTCCCGCATGAGCTGCCGTCTTGTCCGTCGCGCGTGGTGCGGCCCTCGATGCATCCCCGCGCACACACTCGCCTCACGCGAGTTGCCGCGTCGCCGGGCTCCCGAGCTCGTCCCAATCTCCGTGCCACGCATGCAAGACCCGTCTCGCACGAGCTCCGTTGCCGAGCTCCACCACAAGCTCTGCCACGAGCTCTAACGAACAAGCTTCATTGGGCCTCGACGAGCTCCGTCACGAGCTTCACCACTAAGCTTCACCGACAAACTCCACCGACATGCTCCGCTGACGAGCTCTTCGCCAACGAGCCTCGCCGAGCCCGGCCACGAGCTCTCCGGCGCCGAGCTTCTCCGAGCCCCGTCACGAACTTCTCCGAGCACTTCACCGATGAGCTTTGGCGAGCTCTACCGTGTCAAAGGCCCGACCTCGACCGCTATAATACAAGCTGCGCTCGCTCCCGACAATCGAAGTCGTCACCAACGCCGAAAAAAACATCAAACAGCTACGTCCTTTCTACCCTTAACATACTTCGTAAATTACCGTTCAATGCCAAAAATTTGTGCGAGCATTAGAACCTTTCCGTTTCGGCTGTTGAGCAACGGCCGCCCTCTGCCCCAGCGAGGCCAGCCCTTGCTCGGGGGCTACAGAGGACGGGGCGCACACCCCGCACTTTCGCCATCCTTTTTTCGCAAAAATAGAGTGTGTTCCTGTCTGCTTTGCTTCCTTCCGGATCACTTGCGTGTGCTATCGTCCGACTAAGTTTGACGTCAAAGTCGTAAGGCCTGGTGCAAGCGCCCACCGACCTCCTACGCCCCCGCGGCTAACGAGGAATGGCCCACCACTCGCTCCTTAAAAACTCAACCTCAAACTTAGGAACTCGATAAACGTGTGAGGGAATAAAGGAAACAAAGCGCGTACACGACTCAAACGATTTAAAAGTTGGTTACCGTTTTCCCGACCACAAAGAGTTCACTCCACACAAATGAAAAAGGCATCGCCTCAATCTACTACTACTGCTACCACTCGTCTTATGCAGATGCATCCTCGGCAACGACACCATCGGCGTCCTCATCGCCTCTCCGCGGAGCAAGGAGAGCTCGCTGGGCCGGCACCGTCGCCTCGTTGACATCGAGCCGGTCGCACACCGCTCGCATGCTGATGATGAGGTCACGCCGCTCGCGCTCGAGCTCCTCCTGGCGTCTGCGGGCAGCAACAAGGTCACGCTCCTTGTCCTGTAGCTTGCGGATCTTCACCTGCAGCTCGCCGTCTTTGGCTCGCACCTCCTTCGCCTTCCCTGCGAAATAAAAACATGGCGCTCACAAGTCGACGATCGAAAAGACTAAGAAGTGAGCAAACCAAATTCACGATCACCTACCTTCGGCTCGGTTTCCTTGCCCTCGAGGGTCTTGCGGTTGGTCGGTATTGCTGTTCTGGACAAAGCGTTGTTTCTTCTCTTCCTTGACCTGATTGCGGAGGGTGACGAGCTCCTGCTGAAACTGCTCCCGCTGTGCCTGGGCCGCTGAATCCACTTTCGCCGCTCGCTTGGCAGAAGCCTCGGCCACCAGGCGAAGCCGCTCGATCTCGGCTTGAGCAACCTTCAACTCCCTGTTCTTCCGACCAAGGGTCGCCAGGCCCTGAAAAGAAGAAACGCCAAAAGTAAGAACGACATCTCGAACAAGAGGCAAAACAAAGCAGTAAAAGCGGACTCACCTCCAAAGCAGCCTCGAGGTGCTCGCGGATCGAGTCCTCTGTGGGCTCCTCGACCTCAACCTCAGCCTGGGTTGACAACCCCGAGGCACGGCGACATCGGCGACCTCAACGATGGTTTGCTCGATCCGTTAGTCCCGACTTTGCCGTCACCTCGATCGATAGCACCGGCACGATGTCGGTGTCCACAAGCTCCGGGCGAGAAGAAGGCCGGAAACTCCCCATCGGGTTCGGCCTCGACAAGGGCGCAGCCCGTGACGCTGGCCTCCCCGGAGGTCGTTGCGGCGACGATCGTCATCCCAGCGGTCGCGTTGGCCTCCGACGTGCCTAAAGCCGTCTCCGTCACGGTCTGAGGCTCGGGGGCTAAGGCCGTCCGTCCTCTCCAAGCTCGACATCACGATCGTCGGGCGTTCCCTCGTCGCTCCCCGGTGTCAAGGAGTCGACCCGGGATCGGCGACACACCGGCTTCCGACGACGGGGATCTCGATCCGAGGCTCCTTCCGCAGCCTCTTCTCCGGATTGGGCACCACCCTACACACGAAAAGGAACATCGGTCAAAATCGGAAGCAATGACGGCATCAAAAAATTCCAAGACTCCAAGTTATTCTATGCGACTCACCGCGACGTAAGACGCCTCTTCGGTCCTGAGGACGGGGCGTTCTCCACCTGCAGCGCGCAAACCACCACTCGCGTCGAGGCCACCACCGGCTGCGTCGCGCCCGCACTCACGAGAGTAGCAGCGGCCTGCGGAAGTGGCGGTCGCGATGGAGGGATGTCCAGACGACCAACCTACACGTGGAAGACAAGACGACGTGAGATCAAATCTCATCGAAAGCAAGCAAATGCAAGAAAAAGGAAAGACTTACCAGACGACGCCACGGCACAGGATCGACCTCTTCGTACATAAAGTCGCCCTTCGTCAATGCCTTCACCCTCCCCACGACCCCCGAAAGGCTGGGGAGTGAAGGCGCCGTGACGGTCCCCATGAAAGGCGCCCTGTCCTCTGTCATCTCGTACATGCGCAAGACACGGGTCCGTAGAGGCACGACTCCGCGGGCCAGGTGGTGGGCGAGCACCGCCTTACCCGACAACCGTGCCTCGTGGAGTTTGCGAATCGCCTCCACCGCCTTGAGTATTGCCTGGGATGCTTGCGGACCGGGCCTGTCCCTCCAAGTGTGCACTGGGCCCAAGATCGTCCGACCGGTGAATGTCGGAAGAGGACAAACGGGGTCATTCTTGAGATAAAACCATCGGGAGTGCCACCCACTGTTCGACGAAGGAAGGAGAAGCGCGGGGTACTCAGCAATCATGCCAGTCCGCATCTGGATCGACGCAACACCAACAGGGGCGGCACCAGAGCTCCCATCGCGATCCTTGACATTCACAATATTGGCGGCAAGTAGTGCTTGAAGAGTTCCATGTTCGGCTCAATTTCAGTGCACGCTTCACACGTCGTCAAAGACCGCAATTTGCAAAGACCCCATTCGGATTGAGGTGCTTTGCAGCTCGATCCTCCAATAATGAAGAAGCCGCGCTGATGAAGTCACCGGCCGGAACAGAAAATCCACGCAGATGAAATCCAACGAATGAGACGACGTACCCGTCCGGCGGCTGTGGGGACTCCTCGTTGCCAGGAACCTGCCACTCGGCGGCTTTCGTGAGCTTCGGGAGGCCGCCGTACGACACCAATGACTCGGATGAGCACGAACCACGGTGGAACGCCTCCAGTCGTCACCTCCGTCCCCCTCGCGCCCCGACTCACGGCACGCCGGTCGGCGGTAACGGCGGACTCGAGCCTCGGGCCACCTTCTCCGATCTCCCGGGCACGGGCACGGCCACCCCTCTCCCCAGCGCCATGACGGTCGCCAATCGCGGCGAGCCGGGGCGCGGCTTCCTCCGAAATTTCCTCCCGGGGAAACAGACGACGAGGGGGCGGCGGCGCCTCCCTCCCTCTCCCCTCCGAGCGAATGACGACGGACGGGGCAGCGGCGCACCCGCGACCTCGGCGGTGGCGGCGGCTCCCGGGCTTAGGACTCGGGAGCGACGAGCACCAGCACCAGGTAAAAATAAAAACCCCTCCGATCTTTTATGCCGTATACAGCCCGTCTCCCTCTCACGATCGAGTCCGGCTCCGCGATCCGCGACCGCACGCATGACTCGGATCGAGCGGAGCCAGCCGCGCCCCGACGCGCCGCGAGCTCGGTTCACTTTCGGTTCGCCGCGGCTCTCGGACTCCGGGACAATTACGCAAGCGGCATGCACGAGCTCCGCGTGTCACGCGGCGCCTCCGTCCCGAGCGACCGAGGGGGTCGGGGCGGCCGAATTTCGCTCCCACCACGAGCAACCAACGAGCTCGACATGCGCCCCACATGCGGCGCGGCGCCCGTGAGTGAGAGGTCGGACCTCCGGCCCCCACGCATGCTGCGCGCCGCATGGCTAATTATAGATTGGGGGCGACGGGGAAGCCCGCTCACCACACGACTAAAAATAGGTCGTGGTAAGTCCGCGTAAGCCGTGCATCGAGCCCGCATGAGCTCAAAGGTCGGGACAACCTTCAACCTCCGACCTCGAAGCCGCTCGGGCGCATGCACACAACAAATCCCTCCGACTTCCGCAACGACTCAGCTCCACGGCGAGCTACACGATCATGCCCGGGGTTCGGGCTCGCCCGCCGAGGGTTCGGCGGCGCCGCGGGCCAACCGAAGCGAGGACACGTCGGCGGGCGCCCGAGCGGCCTATGTCTCATGTGCCGCGGCGCACGGAGCTCGGCGACCTCGTGCTTTCGAGTCGCGATTGCATCGAATCGACCTTTGGTTTCCTCGATGAGGAGGCGACGAGCCCTCGGGATCTCCGAAGATCTCGAGAATTATAGAGGTTGAGGCACCTAACATGAGGTCGATCCACTAGCGACGGGACGAACGGTGCCGAGGCTCGGGCCTCACTCGAGCTACCCGCTAGTAACTCACCGAGCACCTCATCTCTGGCCACCGGGGTAAGATGAGGCACGAGCTCACCCTACCTCTCCGCGAGAGAGCGAGAATGGGAACGAAACAAAACAACGACTCGGCTCCACGGCCGAGCTACGATCATGCCCGGGGTTGAAGGGCCCCGCCGAGGGTTCGACGGCCGCCATGGGCCAACCCGAGCGAGGGACACGTCGACGGAGCGCCCGAGCGGCTGTGTCAAACTGCAGTGCACGAGCGCACCGGAGCTCGGCGACTGTGCTCGAGTCGCGGTCATCGAATCGACCTTTGGTTTCCTCTGAGGAGGCGGCGGCCCCTCGGGATCTCCGAAGATCTCGAGAATTATAGAGGTTGAGGCACCGAACATGAGGTCGATCCACTAGCCGATCGACGAACGAGGCGACGAGCTCGGGCCTCACTCGAGCTACCCGCTAGTAACTCACCGAGCACCTCATCTCGGCCATCGAGGTAAGATGGGGCACGAGCTCACCCCACCTCTCCGCGAGAGTAATGGGGAACGGGGCAACGAAAAACGACTCAAACGAGAGTCAAGACGAACTCCGCCTACCGACTCTAAATGCAAGCCTCGGGGCTGCACCCGACGGGTGCGCAAGCGCATCTTCCGGAATGAGAACGAACCCAACGACGATCACGGCGACCTCGACCTGGACCTCGGCCTTAAGCGCATGAGGGAGAATCCATCTCCCCCAAAGCGCTCGAGGGCCATCGAGCTTTGGCTCACCCTCCCCACGAGGCAACCATGGGGAAACGAACGAAAACACGAATCAATCAAAGCCTCCGCGGAACTTCATTCCCACGGGCCTCGGCAGCTACACCCGCGGGTGCATCAGCGGCGCACCCCCGCTGACAAAGTCAACCCCGGCATGGCTATCCTCACCGCGATCTCGAGGTCATCGCGAAAACGTCTAGAGGAGACTCCATCTCCCCCAAACGCTCGGGGCTCGTGGGATACCTGTATCGGGGGTATCCCAAAGCATACGACTAGTCGCGGCCCGAAAACAAGCGGCACTCGGCCCAGATCAGCATTGACGCGAGCTCGGACCACGGTGGTACTTCCGCCTCGCACGAGCACGAGCACGAGCTCCTCCTCGTGCGAGCTCATACGCCGAGACCAAGCTCCACGCCGTCTGCGAGCCCGACCGTACACCCCCGCCACGAACGAGTTTAGGGCTGGGCCGCGGGGAACGACATCCGCCTCCGACTGCGACGATCCCTAAGCTCGAGATCGGGGCGGGTCTCGAGTTCGGAACTCGGAGCTGCCGTCTCGCCAGGGCCGACCGCATGACCCGACGGGTCCCTCGAGCTCGAGCTCGGGAGCCCACGCTCACCGAGACGTCACGTGCGACTCACCCGAGCTTACGGTCCTCACGGACCCCGACCCGCGGTTCCACGGAACGCGCGGCCTGCGAGTCCCGAGCTCCGAGCTCGGCAACTCGTGATCCCGTCAAGACAACCTCCGTCAAACTCCGACTCGTCACGACCTCGGGCGTACAATCTCGCAACCGTGAAGATCCCGCGGCATGCGGTCGCGGCACGCACGACCTTCGGGTTCGCTCGACCTCCCTCCCGTCTCACAAGCGAGATGGCGCGGGCGCATTGCGCTCTTTCCGCCGTCGCGAGCTCTTCCGCGCGAGATCTTTCCGCCTCGTCGCGAGCTCTTCCGCCACGAGATCTTCCCCCCTCGTCACGAAATGTTCCGTCGCGAGCTCTTCCCGTCTGGCGAGCACGAGGTCGTCGGTCGGGCCCTCTCCGTCCCGCGCGAGCTTTCCTGACAACGAGTTCTTCTCCGACCTTCGCACGACCTCAAGCTCGGAACAACGTGGAGCCACGAGCTCCAAGCCTCCGGCGCATCCCACCACTTCGCATACCGCCAACCACTACACGACAAAAGGACATCACGGGGGCCATCCCGACGCGAGACGGGTTCCTACTACGATTGCGGCGGGGCGAGACTTCGCCCATCCCCCGAATCCCGCGTGCGACGGCGACCGAGTGCGGCGGGACAAGCCCACGACGGCCCGCGGTGAGACGTCACGACCTCACGGGTCCCTCGTCATTTAGCACTTTACCCCTTCTATTTTTGTATTCTTCTCCTCTTTAGTCCCTCCCTTGTGGCTATAAAAAGGGAGGCTTCAGCCATAGGAATAGAGGAGGTTCTCACCTCTCAACCCTCGCACACGAAACTCTACGACAATCATACGCACACACCACCCCCGAGAGACTTGGGAGCCGGCCTCCCTCTCTCGAACAGCTTGTATTCTCCCCGATCACGAGCATTTGAGCTCGGCCACATAGTGACTCCAACCGGAGACTGGACTAGGTGCCCGATTGCCCGAACCAAAGATAAATCTCGCATCTTGTGTCCCTTGAGCTAGGCCATCGGAGCTCCACACGAGCCATACGATTGTGCGGTAATGCGTGGCCTACCCCGATATTAGACCACGACAAGTATGGTGTTGATCACTCGTTAACTGTCCTCACACCATGTAAATTGTGACCAATTTAGATTCAATCAAAGACAATGAGTTTAATGTCTACTGTTGTGCGAAGCACCATCAAGACAAATAATAATTTGAAGAAGAAAATTTTTGATTGTGTTAAGGATTCATAAAAAAACTTTGGGAAACATATAGACACCGAATCGCCATCTTTGATTTAGGGTTGGCAAGAATTCTTCAATAAGAAAGCATGTTAGTTTTATTCTCTCATTGCAATGCACGGGCATAATCTGTGTGTTTAATGTCGGATTCAATTCCACGGTATTTTATCTTATGATGGTGCCGTCGGATACAATTCCATGGTATTGTTATCTTATCATGTGATCCGCGTTTTTTTAGAATAAAAGTTGAGTTGATCCGTAGCAACACACGGGCGCACTACCTATGGTATGAAGATGCCTCGGAACTTACTCGTGTATTTATTATCGTACAAAATAATTAGATATCGAAGATTTT
This sequence comes from Hyparrhenia diplandra, assembly GCA_015847255.1. Lineage (NCBI taxonomy): Eukaryota > Viridiplantae > Streptophyta > Magnoliopsida > Poales > Poaceae > Hyparrhenia > Hyparrhenia diplandra. Next base: position 151,769 of record JADLZK010009266.1, on the reverse strand, counting down.
TTCTAGCCGATATAAAATATTATCTTAGGCAAATTATGGGAAAGCCTATAAAATAGACTTTACGAGCTTGAGATATCCGTGATTGATTGTGTTAGTTTCGTAAAACTTGTTTGAATTAAATATCACTTTAATATCATTGTTTAGTTTCATAATATTGTTATTTTATCATACGATCTATGCATTTTTATATAAAATTTAGTTATCCCAGAAGAACGCACGGGGACGCTTAACTAGTCCTCTCAAAAGCAAGGAGGGCGGGCCTCTCGGAAGTTGGAACCACCACAAGAGGTTAGGTTATCATTTGAGCAAATCTGGCTCGGCCTGAGGATTGGAGCGGGATAATCAAGCCCAAAAACTTTTGACCAGCCCATGTCCGTGTAAATTTACACCTTTTTTTAAAAAAAGGGGAAAAACTCCACTTTAGACACCTCAACTTTTGCTTGCACAAGTTTGCTTTTCATTCCTGAAAACACACATCTCAACTTTTAAAAATCATTAATATATTACGTCCCAGGTCTGGTTATGAACGGTTTTGAATGTAGTTTTGCCTTTTTTTTTCTTGTTGAAATTTAAAAAATCAAAGTAAATCGCAGAAAAAAATGATAAAATAAAAATCTAGATTTGTTGGACTCCACATTAATATATTAATAGATTCACACAATAAATATATAATATGATATGCTTTAATAAAGAATATTTATAGCTTTAGATCTATGTTTTTTTTTGTATTTAATTGGTATAATTCATAACTACATTTTCTATGATCCAATTATGGTACGCTAATTGTTTTATTCTTGAATTGTAGTAAAATGCATTTAAACTTTCTCATAGGAACATATATTGTTAAAAAGCCTACTCACTATCATCTGTGTACATTTACACTTCTTTTTTTAACAATGCATTTAAACTTTCTCCTAGGAATTCATTGGCAGGCATACTCATACTCACTTTTTTAAAAAGCCTGGGACGCTGACAAATCGACCCACCAAGACGACCAAGTCTACCCCACAACATCCGCGCCGCGGCCGCCACGTCACGGCCGACACGGACGCTCGACTCGCAAATTTAAAAACAAATCAAACGAAACCACCCCGGCTAAGAAAAGTCGCCTCCAAATAAGACCCGGATTAGCAGGCACAAGGCGAAAACGAAAACAACGCGCGCGATGACCTGTCTGATGACGACCTTCTTCTTGCCGCGAAAGAAAGAAAGGCAAGACGGTTCCGCTTCCGCGTCGGCAACAGCAACACCGCCAGCCGGCCAAACCCAACCTATAAATCCACGCCCGTCCCCTCGCCGGCTCGCTCGCTCATCACGCAACCAATCGCGGACCCAGCAAGAAACCAGCGATTTCACACCTGTTCAATTCAACTATCTCCCGGCCGATCAAGGGCGATGGCGCGGCGAGGCACGGAGGCGTTCCCGGACCTGGGCGCGCACTGCGACGAGCCGGACTGCAACCAGCTCGACTTCCTGCCCTTCGACTGCGACGGCTGCGGCAAGGTGTTCTGCGCGGCGCACCGGACGTACCGTGACCACGGGTGCGCCAAGGCGGCGGACCAGGGCCGCACCGTCGTCGTGTGCCCGGACTGCGGCGACGCCATCGAGCGGATGGTCCCGGGGCAGGACGAGCGGGAGATCCTGGCCGCGCACGCGCGGTCGCGCCGCGGCTGCGACCCGGCCAGGAAGCGCAAGCCTCGGTGCCCCGCGCGGCGGTGCAAGGAGCAGCTCACCTTCATCAACACCCACGACTGCAAGGCCTGCGGACGCAAGGTGTGCCTCAAGCACAGGTTCCCGGCAGACCACGACTGCGCCGCCAGCGCACGCGCCACGGTCGGGGCGGCGGCGGCCAGGAGGGCTGGTGGGGAGTGTGGTCGTGGAGCCCAGAAGGAAGGGAGCGGCGGCTGGGCGCTGCCGGCGTCCATCCGGAGCCTCAAGATCTTCTGAAGCCTGCCGCCTGTTTGGGGGCGTGCGGTGCCGTTCTGTCACGTTGCAGCCAGAGCCAGGTCTCTCCTTCAGCGAAAGAAAATGCTGGTCTCTCCTGCAGCGAAAGAAAATGCTCGTCCAGATGGGATGAGCACCATATTTCATTTTTTTCCCCCTTTGATGTATTAATTAATCCACTGCCGGAGTGAAAATCTGAAATGCAGCAGGATTCTACTTTGCTTCATTGACAGCATGGACAAATTTGTGGTCTAAATTATAAAGAATACTTGATGAATATCTGTGCGTTGTGATGAAAGAAATTCACTACCTGATATTATCAAATTATATCAGCTGATGGTGACAACAGAAGAAATCATCGGGCAAACACATGTTTTGAGCATATATACTTTTCACCCCTATACGTTAATACCCACAACTTGCAACTTAATTTATGCACACGAGAGGATATCTTTTTTTAGGCTTTAGGACTAACGTAGAACATTCTGATGACAATGGACGAAAGCACCCGCCACCAGGCAAGCACATACCAAAATCACCATATCAATGACTGCAAAAGGGTCGCAGGCAGAGCACACCTGGCCCTTGTACTCCATGTCTTGGTCTGATAGAATCCTTGTGAGTTGTGAAGAAAACTCACATTGCATCTCATGTAATTTTTAGATTAAAACCATAATATAGATCATGACAAATTGAACAACTAGATTAAACATATATATCAAACTAGCATGATTCAATATCATATAGCAACCCAAAGCATATCACAAAGCATGGTCATAGTAATAGGTGTAAACATGACTCGTACACAAGACAAATTGAACATAACGAACGTTGAGATTAGATCACGATAATTATACCTGTGCGTGATGACGAGGTTCCTGAAGGAGAGGTCGAGGTCGTTGTCGTTGATTAGTGGCAGCGGATGACTTCAAAAGTACTGCCAATGAAGACGACGTCGCCTGTCCCGCCTTTCGGAAGACGACTCGTGATGAAGGTTAGGTGCAGTCATGCAAAGAGCGGTTCCCAAAAACCTTATTCAATTCGCCTTCTCCCGGTGCAGGGATCGCAAATACGAAAGTTTCGAGACGGTGTAGTCATGCGAAGAGCGGTTCCCAAAAACCTCATTCAATTCCGCCTTCTCCTGCAGGATCACAAATACGACAGTTCCGGGAGACATGCTCGCCCGATCACCGGTGCACGCAAAGGCGAGGAGCCGGATTTTGGCGGATCATTCACGTAGGTGCCATGCACCCAAGCCCGATGAGGCGAGGCGAGCGCGTGTCTCGGACTTCCTTTTCTCCTTCTCACACTAGACTTGAGAAGATGGAGAGGACTTCCATATTTAAGCGATTCTTTCCACCTTCAACTAGCAAGGTGATACTAATGGATTTCCACTTCTCTCCTTTGCACTCATATGAATGGGTCTTTTGAGATTTATTAGAAGTTTCTAAATTGTTATTGGGTCGAGCCCGTATACATAAATTCCAACAACATCAGCGTGACTCAGATGAGCATGATATTGCCTTCTAATAAGGCCCATCAATAAGAATCCTATATATTGGCCTAAGATCATGTTTGGTTCAATAGTCTATGACTTTGTTTTTTTAGTCCGGGGACTTTTAAAAATAGACTTTCTATGAGGGTCTTTTAGGGACTTTTAGCTAAAAGTAGTAAAAAAGTCTCACCTTATTTGGTTTACTAGGGACATTTTTTAGTGTAAGCACAAAAACATCCCTAGAACTAAACACCCCTAAGAACCTGAAACTCAGCAGGACTCCAAATTTGCTTCATTGATTCTACTTGACTTTGAAATGTTCCATTAATACTGGTTTTTCAAGGCACATGTGATCAAATAATAAAATAGACAAATTTGTGTTCTAAAATATATTACGGGGCTGTTGTCCGCCATTTTGTCTTCCATATTGTTGGATATACCCTGTTCTATTCGGTTAGAGTGGTAATTTATATATTTAGATGGAAAATTATTTTTTCCTACTGATAATTTATTAATAAATGAATAATATATATCTCTATGACATATTTGTAAAACTAGTTATTTTGAGAGATATATAAGATGTTTACAGATTTCAAAGCAGAACGAAAAATAGTTTTTGTGGGAGATACAGAAAGTGTTTTTAGATTTTAAAGCAAAACGAGAAAATCTTACCCCAATTACAAAAATGATGGATTAGAGGCGGAGTGGTCCTTATTTTATTTTAAAATGTATATTGCTTTTAGTACGGAGGCTGAACTTCAAGCCATTGCTACTACCACTACTTTTCAATAAAGCACAAACAATAGAGCAACATCGGCTTTCGAACAAACTCTGTGCATCAAATCCTCCACTTCCACCTTTAAGTTTGAAGAGTGTGTAAGTGTACAAAGCCCTTATATCTATAGGCCCATATAGCCTATGAGATGTCTATATATAGAGCTCTCCACCTGTGGGTGACTATCCATTTGGATCTTTAGTAACAATACTTTTACAATTTTTGGCCATAATTTAATTGCATACAACTACACATATATGCACATTTCCATTTGACTCTCTATACTTAGGTCATTAATTCAAGTTTTTGGCCATAATTTAATTGCATACAACTACACATATATGCACATCTCTCTTCTCGGTTTCGACGGGGAGGGACAAGAGAGATGAGACAATGTCTAGGTTTGTTACAGTGCAGTGAAACAGGCACTCTATGTGGGCTATGGCTCACCCTCTAGCCCAATTCAAAAATGTATCGGGTTTTAGCATTTTTATAAATTCAAAAGATGGCAGCAACACAGGAATAGGTTTCACTAATTGCAAATAGTAATTGAAAAGATTGATGATTATGTTATAAGATTTCAACCACTGTATAGTAACACAAGAATACGAGGGCTCCAAGATAATCCTAAACAGTGCCTCAACGTTCTCACAAATTTTACATAGCATAGTATATATACTTATTGCAAATTGTAATAGAAATGTTTCTTTTCTCATCTTGTGGCGTGAGGCTTTAACTTTTAGGAGTATGGTAACCTGCAAAGAGGAAACCACATAATTTAGTAACAACATCTATTATCAATTTATACTAATAGCCAATTAATGAATTTTTAAGTATTATGGTATAAATCTACATTCGTATTCATCAGCGCTTGTGTGAGTTGAAGCCTAAATGTCCAATCCATTTTTAAAGCTAATCATATCTAGTCAGGTATATGTTTATTGGACTAGTACTTGCAGAAATTTAGGGTTTGAATTTAGAAAAGAATGTTGTGTATCAAACTTGTTGTGAACTCGTTGTCGCAAATGTACCACTTGCCCTTTCCTAACCTTCCACCCCTTACCCTTCCCCTTCTCCGCATGTGTCCATGGCGAATTTATTTTGGGGAGATGCTTTGGATGTCGGAATAGAATGTACTCAAGTTCCAATCAAGGGTTTGTTTAGTTCCCTAACTTTTCTCCAAAATTTCCATCACATCAAAATATTAAATGTACCAAAAGACGATGCCCGAGTATGAAATGTAGGTAAACAAAATAACTAATTGCACGCTTTAGATGTACATTGTGAGACGATTCTTTTGAGCCTAGTTACCCCATGGTAGGATAATATTTACCACAAAAAAAAAAATGTTGCAAAGCTTTCGCTTGCTACGGGGCCAATTTTCACGGATCTAAATACACACTAAGCCTCGGTCCAAAGAATCGACGCTATTCTCCGATTGGCCCAACCAAAAATAAAACCAAACGATTGCCGTAGGGACGTCCGCCCACTCGCATTTGCTGCCCACCCACTTGAGCTCGTGCGATCGTAGCGACGGGACGAGCTACTCTTTGTCATTGAAATCGTCGTTGCCGACCGGGCCATCGCTAGAATCGCGCCGACCACTCCTTCCCACTGTTGATTTCGGCCCACAGCCCGCCCGGCCCATGCAGCCCCACGCAGCCGCAACGGCATATGGATAGGCGGCGGGGCGTCGAGGTCGCCATGGCGGTATGGGTAGGGCGGGCGGGGCGTCGAGGTCGGCCATGGTGGGTATGGGTGGCGGGCGGGGGCGTGGAGGTCGCTTAATGTTATTCTTGCGGCAGCGGAAGGGTGGAGAGGGAGGGAAAGAAGGGGGCGTGGCGGACGACGCCGGACCACCCCGGGCGAAAGAATAGCTAGGCCCGCGGTGGAGGCAGAGGACGGAAGGGCGGGCGGGTCGCTACCGGGCGCGGAACGCCGGGTGCCTTTGGGGTGGTCGGCCAGTGTCTCCCACCTTTGGTGCCGGCGCCTACCAGGCCTCGCGTGGGTACCCCTAGGCATGGACGGAATCGGCCGCCATGCTTGGCACGCCTCCTCCGTGTGCGCCCGCCCCTCAAGATACGGCGGTGCCGGCACGGGGCCCTCGGGCCAAGGGGCCAACCCCAGGTGTGTACACACTATATAGTTAATTAGTTATACATAGGTCGTATACTCTAGTTGCTTATGGCCCATAGGAAATACTACAAGGAGCGTGTGAGCAAGTCGATTCCGCTTCCGCGGCGGCTGTTTTCCTTCGTGGCTTCATGAATCGCTGCACCTTCGCGTCCCTCGTCGCCCTTTGCCGTGCCTGTTTGGTGTTCGCTCGTTTTTAACTCCATTCCTAGTCAAGCAAGTATTCGTGACATCCTCACATACTGTATATTAGTACTAGTAATGAAGGACCCATCCTTCTAACCTCGCTCCAGGCCCATAAATCGATAGAACCGGGCCTGTCCGGGTGGAGTGGTGCAGATTGAGACTCCGTTTCCGTGTCAAAAGTAGACAACCAAAACATACCCCATGTAGGCACCGATTGTTCTGATGTTGCATGAGATTAAAACCCTGTCTCGGAGCGTACCATCGTGACACCATGGAAAACCAAGACTCGCCTTCGCCTCCGCTAGACCCCACCCTAGCTCCAGCCCTGCTGTTTGAACCAGCTGACCATGGTGGTGCTGATGAAGCGGGGGAGGAAACAACCGGATGCTAGGTTGGCATGCAACGGACCGTGTCCGTACAATCTCGAACCGATTTCTTTTCTTATCGTGTTTGGGTTAGTTTTTGGCGTTTGGAAACATCCAAGGATGATTTCCTAAAAGGATAAGACCACCCTCCTCTATATAATAAAGAGGTTCATGGCCGATTTGATCCCATCTACATCCAATCGACAAACACATCTACTATAGTCTTGGTTGTAGGTCATCCTTCCCTTCTTCTTCGCCGCCGATGCCATGAACGGAATATTGACGACAACAACGCCCTAGAGCGCCAAAGCCGGGTAGGGTAGCCCATAGCCGCCGCGCCCTCACGGGTCCGGCCCCGCGCGGGGGGTTTCGTTCCAAGAGACTTCACGCAAGATGTCTTTCGCACCATGCTCCCCGACGGCTCCTCCGACGACGTGTCTTGCATATCATCATTGGAGGCACACGGTCCGTGTGGACATCTCTAGGCGCTTTGCTGATTCCCCGATATTGGCTCGCCCTACGAGAACGATCTAGTTTTTATTTAGTGTGTTACCGATTTTATCGTCAACACACTTTTTGGCGATTCCGCTGGGGAAGGAGAATTGCTTCGGCTCTACTTTGCAGCCGAATGTATCTTACCCTAGCCTAAATTCATCATTGATGTATCAATTTGTCGCTTGGTGTTCATCACGTGCGAAAGTGAAGGAAATTTGGGCGTGTTGTGCTACGACTCCAAGAAGACAACAAGAATACATGGAGGCGTATCAAGACACTACATCTCAAGTATCATTACTCCACGCCTAAGGTAAAACTTGCAAATTCAAATGATAATTTTAGTAATTATGTTGCAAGTAATATAAATTCCTATGATGGTGTTGCTAGTTACAATAATGATAGATATATTCCATCGGTGATTTCTATAGACAAAAAGGTGATGAATGCTAAGAATTTATTGAGTTCTAATTCCTCTAGTAATATGCCACAAGTGTGTTCATTGGCTATAAGTTGACAACGTGACATGCCGATGCATGACAAAATAAATTGCTCTACAAAGTTAACATCTTATGCGTATTAATGCTCATGATTCGGCTATTCCTATTTAATTCTAACCGAATTAATGAAAATCCAACAAGATACAGGGAAGATGTTGATTATCATTCAAATTCGTATTTGACCTCCTCAAAGCAAATTCTAATCAATAGTCGTCATGCCGAAATCCACCGATCTTCTAAATGGAGAATGCCCGCATATCACGTACCTTATATGCTATATTATGATTACTTGGAATATCCTAATGGTTGGCGGGTGCCTAAATTTCATATGTTTTGTGGAGAAAGTGGTATGACCGCCATGGAGCATATTGATGCATATCCCCCACAATTGGGTTCCGCCAAGAAAGAAGACTACATGAAAATACAGAATTTTCCATTATCTCTCACCGATATTGCCTTTGCATGGTTTACATCTTTACCCAAAAATTCTGCTTTGGTCATGGTCTATACTAGAGAAGTTGTTCTATGAATTCTTTTGGGAGAAACACCGAGAAAAGGCCAATCACAATTAGGACAATGGTTGAGGCGGGATGGCTAATTGATTATCAAAAGGCAAGTCTCACTACGTAAAAGTGTGAGAAAAATCACAAGCATACTACTCCCCGACACCCCACGCTAGATCGGCCAAACCGACTTGTCGGGCGGATAAACCGATTGCCTCTCATAATCAAACCAAATTGGTCCCTTCGCACCCAAAGCCGATAAAACCAATTTAGGAGATTTGCATGCTATAATGTGCAAGAAAGCATTGCGCGTGGTTGAAATAGCGATGAAAGAAAAGAATCGAAAAGTGCTAGAGAGTGCTGGTTCTATGGTTCAAAAACCTATTCAAATTCCGGCATGCAAAGAGACACCTTCGATGGCTAACATTTTGAAGAAGAATAATCCAAACCATCTTAATTCGGACCGGGGCAAGCCGATTCTCGCTATTGGAAAAAAAATGATAATCGGCGAGCCTAGAGGGCCTAAGAAGAAAAGGCAAAATTCAGATCGCGTGAGGTGGTGCTAGAAAGATCTAATGACAATCGAAAGCCTCAAGATCATCATCAAGTCTTCCGGCTCAAGGGCAAACTCATGTTCCCATTCACAAGCAGAGGTCAACCACTAGTGTCATCATCCAAAAAGGATCGCTAGAATCCATTCTAAAAGTTGGCCAAAAACAGTTTTAGAGCTACTGACAGAAAAAAATCAGCAAGACCGATTGCTCAAATCACCAAGCTATTCATAAGCAAAAGGTGCAAAGACACACATAAAGGTGGAGTATTGGTTCCTCGCTCATTAATGTGTCAAGATCTTCACCAAAGGAGAGTGTGTGCTAACGAAACTCACAATGAGCAACAATACTTATCTCGTAGTCGATTGAGCCATAGCCAATCGTGCTTCGATAAAGAAAGAACCAATCAAGTTAGCCAAGCCGATTACTTCACTTGAGATGGCTAAGCCGACCCCGCAGGGCATCCGAGCTAGCCGAGGTTGTCGCCATTGAGCATGAATCGACATTGACGACTTCCGAAATCGGCTAAGTCGATTCCTATTGTTGTAAATGTTTCAACAGCGCTTCGTAAAAGTTTCGCCACTACTATGGTGAGCGTTGAGATGCAAGAAGAGGTCGAGGAGGAAGTTAGTGACGTTAGAAATAGCACACAAACTCTTTCCAAAGGTATTGCTAATGGTGAGACCATCGAGAGCGAACCTTGGTTGCTACATCTTTTTGCCACTAAGGTACAAGATTGCATCGGCCTACATGTTGTCTTCAATTGGAAGGCCGATGACAATGTTTTATCGGGTTAAAGCTTTTCCCAATGCTTAATGTGAATTATACATATATGTGGATTGTTTTACTTACTTTAAATTCAATTCATACTTGGTCCCGAATGAGATATAAGTTTTGCAATTACTTTGGATTTTATGATTCGGGCTAAAATTGAAGAATATTGCTCATGCCGATGTTTGTTATACATTTAATTCGCATGAAAGATGATTGTAAAGGTGTGTTCGAATGGATTAATGTCAACTTTAATCTCTTCACTTGCCAAGCATTGAAGCTAATTCAACAAGAAAATCGGCTTACAAATTTAATGCTCACCTTTGATTCTATCCGCTTGTGACCATGTCTTTAACATGTTGTTTGAAAAAGTAAATTTATTAGGCATATTGATCACAATGCTTTGCCATCAATTCGTAACTTGGAAGAGCTTATATATTGCAAGTTGTGTAATTCATTTGATAATACTCATAGTTGCAATGTATTTTATCATGAGATCCAATTGGACATCGATAATGGCTGATTGAGGTTTTTGAGGCTCAATAAGTGGACCGATTAGATTCAATCGGGCCCGATAGCAAACAGTTTTTAAATCGGCTTGCCCTACTAGCCGATTCACTTGACGCTCAAGGCTCTAACGCTCAAGAGAGAGACGGAAGACCCTCAAGTGAAGACATAATTGTTGTCCATGAAATTAAGATTGAAGATATTTCAAAGGATAGCAATATTGTTCGATGTTAGAAAACACCGGGGGGCAAATAAAATCTCTCCATCTCCACCAAAAGGCGGTTGATTCCATTGAGCAAGGGGAATCGGCAGAGGTCATTTTTTCGGAGCATGTTCATCAAAAGGAGGATACTCATAAAGCTAACGGAGGCAAGGAGCATGACAAAGAAAAGGGCAATAGAAGACCGAAGCTTAGCTTCGAAGAGCTTCTAGCTAAATATACAAAGATAGGGAAGCGAATCGATTAAAGAAAACCCAAGCATCAAAGTTGCCTCCAAAGCATAATCCTCAAAAACAACATTGGCAAAGGAAGGTGAATGTTCCATCATATTTCGAGCCACAATATGTGGAGTAAGCAGCTCCAAAAACGCTTGAAAGAGTCATCATCTTACAAAGACCGATCTATCAAAATCGGTCCGGAGCTGTGCCAAAAGGGAAAGTGGTAAAGCAAGTTTACCACGTGAAGTATGATGGACGGAAAAAGGAAAATTCAGATCTGAATGACACCATTGAAAAGCCGATCACATTGTTGAAAAATCTGGCTATTGATGGTAAACAAGTTGAAAACTCGGCCATTTATATTACAGGTACTAAATCTGAACAAAAGAAGATAAAAGTATCTAAGAACAAGAAAGAATTGTCACTGTCCACAACGAAGACAAAACAAACATGCTCAATCGGTTTACCAAGGTGGCGGGAAAAAAATTGCGTAAGCTCAAGCCATTGAGAAGCTAAGAGAAAGGGGCTTAGCATGGGTCCCTAAAGGAAGCATTAAAGATCGAAAGGATGACGATCAAGCAAGCGGTGCAGCGAAGACAAAAGATAGAAGAAAAGATTCAAGGCACGATTGCCAAGTTGGAAGTTTGCACCAAATCATAAAAATCATTGGTCATGGCATCATCCATTTTCTCTGCATGTGCGTATGTGGAATTCACCTCATGGTATGCATGGTTATCCCTCATATTCTTATGTTGATTCTTGGTATGGGTCTTTGTAACACCCCAAATTTTGCCTCTTTTGAAAATAGAATAAAATGATTTATTTAAGTATTTTTGTGCTCATAAAATATAGGAAAATAATACTTTTGTGAAATTAAAATTTATCATAGGTTTTAGAAACATGGTTGTGCATACATGCTGGAGCATATCTATTTTGTGATGTCAGCTTTTGTTTGAAATTGAAAAGAATTTAAAATCCATCTGCAAAAGCAATTTGAAATGTCTTCAAATAAAAGAGTAGAAAAGTTTTATTTTATTTTACTTTATCTCTCTCCTTCTTGGTGTTCGGCCTGTTGGTTAGACTTGGCCGAGTGGTGGATCGGTCCTGGCTCGTTTATCTTTTTTTCTCTTGGGCTGCCTGTACACGGTCCAGTCCAGCATGCCATTGTGGTGCAGCTGCCTCCTTTCTCTTTCCCGTGGTCGAAGTCGAGCAGGACTCCGCTGATGGCGCAATCCTGTGCGTCCAGCTCCTATCTACGTGAGTGCCCTAGACTATAAAAGCCAGGCCACCGCAGCGTCATGGCCAAGTCAAGTGCCGCCGCCACCATCGCGATCTCGCCAAGCTGCAGACTAGCAAGTCGCTCTTTTCTGCCCTAGCGGAACCGCCGCCCTCGCTCGAGTTCAGCAGCTGCGTCGTTGCACCGCTTCGCAATCTATCTCCACGCTCGAGCAAACAGCTGCAGCGCCGGTTTTGCCCTAGCTTTGCACCGCCGCCATCCCGAGTTGCTCGCCTTATCCGTCTACTCATCGACGTGGTGTTCACCTCGCGCCGTGGCATCGTCGAGCTTTGTCGAGGATCCTCTTTTGGTAAGCTCCTTGCTTGCGTATTATCTCTCATGTCTTGCTGCCGGCAATGCATGGCCTCCATCGTAGCTTTCTGACATCATATTAGCCTGATGACATCATGCATAGGATTCCTGGCGTTTTCCTTCAGAAGAACAATTCTGAAAATACTTAGTATTGTACATATATATACACACACACGTACATATCACCAGCTAGCAAACCGAGCAGCCAGCTGGCCTTGCCCTTCCTGTTTAATCTTGTTAGCTTGCTGGTGCCATCATCACGTCATGCATGCTTTATAGCCGTTTTTCTTTAGAAAAATAAATCCACAAATACAAGAGAAATACCATGCATGGTAATACACATGTACCTACGATCACCATGAAAGCCACCACGTAGCCACCCTCCTCCTGTTGGTTCCTGTTTTGGCTTCTGAAGGCACGATCATGCTACTCATGTCATGCACATGCAAAGTTTCTATCCAGCAATCTATAGAAGTTCCTAGCTCGATGACATCGGCCATCCAAATTCCTATTTGCTGATCCGCTCGATATATCCTAGCTGCTCCAATTGCTAGCATGAAACCTTTCTGGAGTCATCCATGCATCATCCTTGGTCCTATTCCGAAGCTTTTCCATATATGATATCGGGAGTGCTTAGTGTTTTATTAGGATCATTAAATTAAATAAAGGTTCATGTTTTATTTTCAAATTAAACCTTGTAGTCGCCTCTATATATGGATCCGGTTAGAGTGCTTTTTACGTATGTGATGCTAGTAACGTGTAGATAGCTCTTACAAACTTTTCAACTTGCTTTTACTCTGTTGGTGTATTGTTCTAATTTACTTTTATTGTTTGCTTCGTATATGATTGCTCGGATGCTTGTGTGGTGCTTTATGTCGATGTCCAGTCAGTGAGTTTTGTGTTGTTGATCTCGAAGAAGACCGTGATCTATGAGAAGTTGATGAAGAAGGTGTTTTTGGGAAAGCATTGGACTTGAAGAAAGGATCTATATTTAAGGCAAGTATAGTGTTGGGATATGCTATCTTTAAACCATGATCTTATGACTTGCTTAATGTTTATGCACTGAACTTTAAATATGGATTGTTGATAACATGGTTCATAGGGCGAAAGAGCTTGTGTTGTTTGTTTATGATGCTCTTAGCTCTCCATAAGGACTTATCCTTTGGCAAAATCCGGGATTTACCGGTACAACTATGGGGTCACATGGCTCTGGCTTTAGTCGTTCGAGGGGGATAGTGTTTACTCGTGTCGGTGGTTACCGAAATGGAAGAGAATGGGTTGTAGCCCTATCGCTATCCGGCATGTTTAGATAACCCCTTTGAAAGGCTTTATGTGGTTTTCATTTGGTTAGGGAGTCGCGAACCTACTCTTGTGGAAACCATGACCCGTGGTGAAAGTGTACACCTCTGCACGAGTTAAAAACTGTGATATATCAGCCGTGTTCGCGGTTATGAACGGCCCGGAAAACCGAGGGAAGGATTTACTTTTTATTGATGATGTTGTTTATGATATAAATGTTGGCTATACATGCTTATTAATTTGTTCATGATTTATTGCTTCATGCTATTCATTATTTATGTTATAATGATCATGGGTTTTGGGGTAGATATTGCCTAGCTATATTTAAAGGAGTTCGACATGGACTCACTCTTGCTATTTCCCCACACCTCGGGAAGAATTAGGCTTGTGATCAACCAGGTCGATCGTTCCTGTGGTGCCTACATTAGAAGATTAGAGTGTCTTTCATTTGTAATGTCGCTGCTGAGGTTATGTCTTTTATATTATGTTCGTTATATTTTAAGCATTGTGAATTGATACTACCATTAATTTGTAGCTATATGTGGGATTTGACTTCCAGGGCCACATATGGTGTTCATTCGGTTTTTGTTCTTAAAACCGGGTGTTACTGATCTTTATATTATGGAGGGACGCCGATTATCACGCTTACCAATGATCAAGAGCGAAATATTTTATTTCGTTCATGCATATTCGTGTGTGAATTACGTATGGCCGATACTTTATTATCGCCTTGAGCATGCAATATAGCTTATGAATGTTTAGAACCATCGTGCTATATGAAAGGCCCCTAGGGAATTTTATTTCGATGACTTAAGGCACAGGGCAAGAAGAAGATCACTTGCATGTAAAATATATGCAAAGAGCAAACTACCTTGCTTAATGTTGGTATTTATTAACGCATAAACAGAAAATCCGCAAGCGCACGGATACCGATGTAGCTTTCACCCGGGAGTATTCCAGAGTATCGATTTCCACGGGGAACGTGAAGTGTACTAGAAAGAGTTTAGAACGTCCTAAAAATATAATGATGTTGGGAGAGAGAGATTGTTTCTTAGGTCTCTAATTGATCTAGGAATCGAGATACTTTCGGGATTATTTATATTGGGACATCGAGAACACTAGCCGAAAGGGATGAGAAGGGGGCTAGGAAGCTCCAACTACGGTCCTACAACACCAATCGAGCGTGGTGGAATACGTCGACCGTCGGATCTGTCACTACACAGGGCTACCACAAACTATCCGTGGGATTGGGTGCAATTCCAGGTAACCGCTAGACTAAGCACCACGCCTAATCTAAAGATTACTACTCTAGCGTTGCAAAAACTAGAGCACTTGATACAAGCGGGAATCTAATAAATAAACTTAAAGTAAATGCTGAATAAAAGTAATAAATAGAGAACTTAGAATTAATAAATAAAGAACCTGGAGATCGCTGAAGAACGAACTAGTTGATGTAGATGTACAATGTTGATGAAGATCCGACAGGTCCGGATCTCCAGCTTTCTCCTTGCCTCTCTCCTTGATCTTACAACTAGATGAACTAGAAGAACTAGATCTAGAACTAGAACTAGATGAACTAGACAACTAGAGGGACCTCTCTCTCTTCTAATATAAAACCCTAGTTTATGCTCAGTCGATAACTAATGAGAAGATGATCTGAGATGATCCTTGGGGCTGAGCCTGGGGCTGCTTATATAGTCCGGGAGGAGGTGCCGGTGTTGGACTTAGATACATCTCGTGCTCCCACCGACGCCCTCGGATCAAACCGACATTAAACGGGTGGATTAGATTGCGTCTTAGAGTCGGTTGAGGAAGCTTCCTGGGACCCGATCTTCTTGGACCGGGGCAAAGCCGATCGGCCCAGGGGTGGGTCCCACCACGGGTCCCATGATGCGTCGTGGCTTCGGAGTCTTCTAGATGATGGTTTCTTGGGTGCTAAGTCTCGATCACGTCGGGATTAATCCGAAGCTTTCTAGAGTCTTTCTCGGAGTTGGATTGCGTTACGTCGCGTGAGTCGCATGCGGCTCGCGACAACTGTCTGTCTTTTGTTTAGTCCCTGCAATTCACAACTTTACCAAAACGGTGGAAATATGTTAGTGACACCCTATTCTATGTTGTTATTATGATTTATACCCCTTTCTCATGTTTATTTGATTAATAAATTTGTATGATAACAAGTGTCAACACTTAAGAGGCATACGACTTTGAGGTAAAAGATAAATTTTTCATTTACAACATTTGCCGATGCATGAAAGTTTGTTTGTTTCAGATTCTAGTAAAAATTCGGCTCAACCAAATTTAATTGGACAAACCGATGTTACTAATGATTTGGGACAACAAAGTAAAATTTTTAAATCGGTCTATTTCTGTTTTTTAGACAATGGTAGTACCGATTTGGAGGATTGGAGAACTTCTCTCTTGTCTTTCTTGCGGGATCCAAGTGCTAAAATTAACAAGAATGTTCGGTGGCTTACTTTCAAGTACACATTGCATAATGGTGAACTTTATAGGAGGGCTGCCGAAGACTTGTTGCTAAAATGTCTAGGGGCTGATCAAGCAAGAGTAGCAATGGGAGAGGTACATGAAGGCATTTGTGGTACACATCAATCGGCTCCGAAGATGAAGTGGCTATTGAGAAGGGCTAGTTTTTATTGCCCTACAATGATGGCCGATTGCTTTTGTTACTACAAAGGTTGTGAAGAGTGTCAACGGTTTGGGAATATTCAGCTAGTGCCGGGCTGCTATGCTTGATCCGATCATCAAAACCGTGGCCTTTCCGTGGTTGGGGGTTAGACTTTATCGGTCGATTCATCCTCCATCTTCGAAGAGGCATAAGTTCGTCTTGGTTGCTACCGACTGCTTCACTAAATGGTCGGAAGCGGTGCCATTAAAGAACATGACACGAGTTCGTCACCAAGCACATTATTCATAAATTCGGCATTCCTCAAATATTAACTACGAGATCAAGGAATGTCATTTATGGCGAAAGGAGGTAAAGGATTTTGCCGAATCATACAAAATTAAGATGCTCAATTTGTCTCTCTTTATTATGCTCAAGCCAATGGTCAAGCGGAATCCACTAACAAGACTTTGATCAAGCTTATTAAGAAAAAGATAGATGAACATCCAGGAAGGTGACATGAAGTCTTGTCGAGAAGAGCAAGTCGGTCCAAATCGGTGACTTAGTGTGCAAACTATATTACCGATAGGGACAAAGAGCAATCAATTTGGCAAGTGGTCACATAATTAGAAAGGTTCTTTCAAAATGGTCAAAAGTGATATTCAGGAACTCCTATATGCTTGAGTCAATGAGTGAAGAACGCCAAGCAAAGGCGATTAACGTGAGGTATTTGAAAAAATATTTCCCTAGTGTTTGGCAAGAGGCCTAGTGCTCTCAAAACAATGGCGATGCATGCATCGCCCTTAGAAAAAAAGGGCCGATACATAGTATAAGCCCTTAGTTGCTTGGACAATATGATGGGTATTCGCGTTGTTTGGTTTTCTATGTCTTGTTTTCAGGTTCGTGCACCTCTCACCGAAAAAGGGGGCATATGTTGACACTCAAAATAGTCCCATGTTATTTTTAGAAGGGGCAACATGTCAAGGTCCATGGATAATCGTCATCTCTTGAAGTGAATTGAGTTAAGCAAATGGATGATAATTTTATCGAAAGAACACGTGCCAAAAATATCCTAATTGTGGCTAAAGAATGCATGGCAAGGCACAAGACTCAAAAAATGTCGGTGGAGGAGGCCAAACACCGGACGCCGGCATGCATCCGGTCATGCGACGATCGCGGTGTCCGATGCGCTTGCATGTGATCCCCAATCAACCGATTTCTTTCCTAATCGTGTTTGAGTTGGTTTTGGCGTTTGGAAACGTCCAAGGATGATTTCCTAAAAGGATAAGACCACCCTCCTCTATATAATAAAGAGGTTCATGGCCGATTTGATCTCATCTACATCCAATCGACAAACACATCTACTACCGTCTTGCTTGTAGGTCATCCTTCCCTTCTTCTTCGCCGCCCGATGCCATGAGCGGAATATCGACGACAACAATGCCCTAGGCGGCCGGGCCGGGCTAGGGCAGCCCAAACTTCTGCCCTCACGGGGGTCGTCCCGGGCGTCGCGGGGTTCGGGTTTCAAGAGACTTTGTCGGTGTGTCTTTAGTACCCGGCGCTCCCAGCCGAAGCTCCTCCGGACGGCGTGTCTTGCGTCGCTCGCTCATCGGCTGGAGGCACACGGTCTAGGTGTGAACATCTCTAGGCGCTTGCGATTCGATTCGGCTCGCCCTACGTGAAGCGATCTAGCTCTTTATTTGGTGTGTTACCGATTTTATCGTCCAGCAGTTGCAAATTGTTAGCCCTCTCCTCCAAGGAACTCTCACGATGGTACAAGATACATGGAATTCCAACTCGTCGCAATATATCGAGACTGAATTGGCAGCATCAACGGTGTTTGTGAAGACCATAGTGCATCTTGGAACATCTTTAGCATCATGAACTTCACTCTTCGGACCATATTTAACTGCGTTTGAGGGGTGTTCCTTATTATGTTTACGTATTGTGCATTGTCACGACTTATGGATCACTAGGAGTAGATCTAGCGGGGATATTATTAGACATAGGGTGAACATTGACTGGACCATGAACTAGAAACGAGAGAGAGAGAGAGAGAGAGAGAGAGAGGGAGAGAGGAGATGAGAGTTGTTGAGCTACAGATCATCCGGAGGCGTTAGAGGAGGATCCGGCCATCGGGTTCGATGGTGAAGATGTGCCCGGCGGCGCTTTGTTGGGGAAGAGTTGGCGGCGGCGACGGCGTCCGGAGGAGGCCGGTAAAGCGTGGCGGGGGGTCAAAGGAGGTGTGGGACGTGATCCGGCACGCCGAACACCGGTGGTGCTTCTCATCGCTCACTACGCGTCCCCCTCGATCGGTTAGTGATATAGGTGACGAGTGGCGGCTTAAAGGAACCTCTTTTTGAGCCCCGGCCCCTCACCCCTTTATATATGTCAGTGCGTGTTGGGGGCCAGCAACCATGTATTGGGCTGGGCGCCCTTGATCGTATGCAGGTCTAAGGCACAACTTTTTCATTGGGCCAGAGTGTGGTGGGAGATCAACCTAACATGCATTACAAAGAACGATTTCTGGACACGTTATAAGATTGTAAGAAAGTGATGAAATGGATTTGGATATATCATGCTCATCACTCGACGCCCTGCGCGAGGAAATAGGCTGGCGGATCCAGAGTATAATCATCGGGGTCCGCTGACCTCGATAACTTTTTAAAAATAGCACTATAACTCATCTTATCCACTTCCAAATCTATACCTACTAATAAAGCGAGAAAATTTCAGTCCACCAAAATTTGGTCCACCAAAATTTCAGTCCTTGTCCGTCCCACCTCTTCCTTTACTTCCGGATGCGCCTCTCTTAGTCCGCTTGCAGCTAGCGTCTCCGCCTGGGACTCTGTCTGACCTCTTCCAAGTTCCCACACCGTAACAATCCAAGACTAATCTAAATTCAACTACAAATTAGATAGAAAAAAGAACAGGATCCAAGATCTGCTTGCCTATCCATGTGACCAGGAGCCCGGCCGAGCCTAGGTAGCCTCTAAGAGGCGCAGTGACCCGCATCCATGCGCCGACGGCGGCCCCGAATCAGACGCCGGCGGCACTGCCCTGCCTTGAGAAGCCCGCGAGCCGAGCGCCTGAGCACCGGGGCCGACGTGCCAGGCGCAGTGCTCCGCCAAACCCATGGCCCACGAGAAAGACGACCACTGCCCGCACCTCCCCTGCCTCGCAGCACCTCCGCCCACGCACCTCCCCATGTTCGTAGCTTGCAAGGCTCCACACGAGCAAACTGCGAGACAGTGGTGAAGAGGCATGGACGGATAAGAAATTAAGAACATGATGAGAGAGATCGACTTGAGAAGTGTGCCGCTGTTGGCTTGTTTTGTCTACTGAAGTGCTAAGAACGTCTATTTTGCATTACGGCTTCTAAAAAGAAAAAGAAATCTTATGTTCTCTTCAACAGTCAGTTTCAGCTCAGTTCCAATCCTTTTCTATTGCACAAGTTAGTCCCTACCTTTTTATTCATATATATAAAAAACTGTCATTAATATATATAGTTATTATTATAAATATATTTATACTTTATGACAGTCATCTAAAAAGTTTTACAGCCCAAAGTTTGACATGTTCATTTTTTTTGGATCTAAACAGTAATGAATATAGAGTCGATTCCATTAATACGTATTGAATTGCAGTATAGGTATGTTGGACTCATGACAACTCCCACCTAGCAATGATACGAGTTCAATCGACTCCTATAAATATTGAATCCCGTTGCAACGCACATCACCGCTCTGCCCAGCCGGCTCCCTGGCTGGCCCTGTGGCGGCTCCTCCCCTGGCCGCGGGTGCAACCGCCAGGGACTGCCGAGGCGCTGAATTATTTCGTCAGGTGTGAATAACATCGAAAGAATATAAGCCTGTGCCGTTGATGCCTTGATGTCATTGCAGGAGAATAAATACTTGTTTGGAATAAACAGAGGTTTGTTTTGGTTTGTGTGTCGGGGAATGAAGAAAACAGATTATCAATGGTGTATTTTCATGATCCCATGTGTTTTAATCCTCTACGAGTTAAAGCAATATGACACAAATAAAATTTTAAGAACAACGGAGAAACATGACACAATAATCAAACATTGAGTCTCCCATGTTAATGCGTTAGAACAACACGTGCCAAGCAATAATATAAAGTCTGGAAACATGACACAATAATCTAACTCTCCCTCGTGTTAATGTGTTAGAACAACATGTCCAAACGATGATATAAAGTCTGGTTATACAACATTGGAACACGTAACATGGTGATCGAATTTTTGAACTACAAATAATCCAATAGTTAATTAAATCCCGCCGCAACGCACGGGCATTTTCTTAGTCACTCTTTAAAATACGTAATCAATGTATGTTTGGCCGGTCATCTAGTCCTTGACCCCAATGAGGTAATATTACAGATTCGCCAGATGCCATTGGACCCTTTGTTCGTGCGTTCAAAGGGTATTATCGATTCGCACTAGCGTCGGATTAATTGATTTCGGGATTAGTGGATTGTGATACGGACTCTGCTCGTCCGAAAAATAATAAAAAGCGGCGAAAGGTAAATAACCTCCTAGGTATTGTTGCTACTGTTGCATGCGACCGTCTCCGCTAGACCCTATGGAAAACCAAGCTTCGCTAGACCCTAGCCTAGCTCCAGCCCTGTTGTTCGAACCCGGCCATGGCGGTGCCAAAGCCGGTGTGGAAACAAAAACAAGCGCCGACGACACCTGCAGGTTCCTGTACAGCATACCGAAGCGGCGGCTCCTTCTGGTCCGTGGTTTCGACTACCTCAATAGCGACACAACCTGGATCACGCCGCAGGGTTGGTTGCTTGTGTTGGACCCCATCACGCGCGTTGCTTCCTGCGTGATCCCTTCACCTCCGGCACGGTGCGCCTGCCCTCGGACCAGGAGAGCCTCCTCCCAAGCAACCAACACACGAGGTGCCTCTTGTCGACGCCTCGGCCGGCCGCCGACGACCCTGGTGCTTGCATTATTGTGCTAGTGGTCCACCGTGAGGACCCCGTGCTATGGTACTGTAGCCCCAGCGGTAGCCAGTGGTTCAGGCATGACTACCCGTCCTTGCTGATTGCACGTGACCACGACACTGCAATGCAGGCCATGAACACGCTTACTGCAGCGAGAGGAAAGTTCTACACTCACGTCTTTGAAGTTGAAGATGACAAGCTCGTCACACTCGAGTTCTCTCCGGGGCCTATTTTTTTTCGAGCACTCACGTCGTGATTACGCCGTGGCTATCAGGCTGGTACCAATTTCGACTAATCGAGTCTTGTGGCGATCTCTTCGTGGTGCGGATCAGTTTGGAGCCCTTCCGCGGCCGAGGCGTCATGGAGATATACGTCTACAAGCTGGTATTATCCAACAACGCCTGGGTGAAGGTAGCCGCACTTGGTGACAACAGGGCGTTCTTCACTGGCAGAGTCAAGGATGAGTTCGGGGCATCCATGGCGGCAGATGAGGTCGGCTTGAAGGTAAATTGTATTTATTTCACGCTTGAGGATGACAAGGGGTTGTACGTCCATGACCTGGAGCAAGGAACTACCATCCTGCACAACCCTGGCCCGGATGTTCCAGATTTTACAGAGCCTCTGCTTTTGATGCATGCGCGAGCCAGCACTTGATGTACATATTACATTTTCTTCAAATATATATATAATGCGCTATCGGATCCTTAAACTTTTTCGGTTGTATCGCCTAGCTAGTAAATTGTTTTTAGTTCCTAAAATTGTCGGTTATGTTATCTCGGCCCTAAATTTGTAAAATCACCTTTTCAATCCTCAAACGTGTTCAATCGTGTCATATCAGGGCAAACAACGCAAGCCAAGCACTTTGACCTTGGCGACAACCATGCCCTCCCTACCAGCATATATAGATAATTAATGGTTCCTTCGTAGCGTCCTCAGAGCACTCCGTGGGGAGGGTGTGGCCGCGCCACCGGCGGAGATTTGCCACGAGATTGCGAGGATGGAGGGAGGAGCAGTTGGCTGGATTTTGTTTTTAATCTGGTGGGTCCCATTATGGAGTCAAGGTCGGTTCTATCCACTGTGGAGCAGCTATCAGCACCCGTCGCGTCAGCTGTGGAGCCCGGGATCGAACCGACCCCGGTGCTACACACTGCTGATGCTCTCATGATCACGGCTACACCTTCAGGAGCTTCCACTTGTTGTAGAGTCGGTTAGAGCTGCCTAGCTTGAAGGACATCGTGGTGTCGTCCGCGAGGACAACGATGTGACTGGGAGGCAGGCCTTGACACCAAGGAAAAGTAATAAAGGAACAAAAAGTGCCTACTAGAACAAAAAGGAAGAAAAGTACCTTGACAGGGAGGCATTTTCATTTATATAAATTCTCTCCCTCATATTTATGGCACCGATTTAATAGTTTTATCTTGCAACACACGATATAAATAGTCATGTCCGGATTGGCCAAGCTCAAGTGCATGCCCGTCGCGACTGGGTGTGCGCAAGGATGTTTTTTTTTTTGAAAGGCAGCAAAGAGATTTGCCTGATTTTTATTAGACGAGTAAATAAAAACGAATTTTATAACGCCTAAAATTAGGCTCCACTCAACTCCACTCTTAGCCTACTCCGACTCAACACCCCCCCGAAACAACAAACTGAGAACCTCGCGTCAGCGGCCACGTTGTTCCCAAACCCAAAGGGGATACAAAAGTACTGAAAAAAAAACGCCTACAAAGCTACACTTGCGGTCCCAGGATGTTGCAAACTGATGTTGTGCGGTATCATCTTTACAGAGAAAAAGCCACTTGTTCAGCGTTCATCAATTTTTGTTGGAAGGTTCGTCGGTTTCTTTCCTTCCATACGTTCCACCACAAGTAGATTATTATACCATCGAATTTCTCCTCTCTGTCTTATCGAATCTTATCCTGCAACGTTTCCAGTATCCATATGTTGATCCCGCTACGTTTACCGTGTCGACTGCTTCCAAGTTATGCCATCTTTTTAGATGATTCCAGATCTATTGTGTGAAAATACAATGCTTGACATCAGGCTGCAGCTCGCCATGGCGAGGGTCGTCATCTACAGTTTCGACATGGCGCAGGAGACGAGACAGCTGTCACCCAGAGAGCTGGAGCTCTACCGCGAGGTCAAGGCCACGCCCCTCGACTTGCCTGTTTGGAACGGACAATGGCACGGCAGCGAGCAGGCGCGCGCGGCACCTTCGAGTACGATGCATGCACAAAATTCTTCCACCTCCGGGCATGCCACGAAGGAAAAAGAACTATCTCCTCGCCATTGTCGACAACGGGCAGACCTTCACGGAGGAGGAGGCCAAGGCCGGGCTTGTCTACTCCTACTACAACGGCTTGCTCGGCACCCCGTTCACCCGCAGCCACCGCATCGACTTGAACATGCTCGACACTGCCACGCCTTGACCTCTCCCGAGCTTGACTTGCCATTTATCGAGGAGGAGGTGCGCAAGGCCATTAAAAGCCACGACCGTGGCGCCGGGCCCGGCGGATTCACCTCGGCATTCTTTAGGGGCGGCTTTGGCGGTCATCGGCGCGGATGTCCTCGGGGGTCTTCCGGGCGCTGGGGAGCTTGACTTTAGGAGTTTCTACCTCCTTAATGGCGCCTTGATGGTCTTGCTCACGGTTGGCTGACCACTCGGGGCTCAAGGACTACCGCCCCATCAGCCTCATACACTCCGTGGGGAAGCTGTTCGCCAAGACCCTCGCTCTACGCCTCGCGCCACGTCTTCCGGAGCTCGTCAGGACCAACCAATCCGCCTTCATCAAGGGATGCCGCGCCCATGAGAACTTCGCACCGTTCGGCTCGCTTGCCCGGCTGGTTATCACGCCCGGCGGGTGCCGATGATCTTGCTCAAGGTGGACCTCGCCAAGGCTTTCGGCTTCGGTGGCGTGGCCCTTCCTCTGGAGGTCCCGCCGCGACGGATTCCCACCACGCTGGATCAGTGGGTGTCGGCCATGTTGTCCTCGGCGGTACCAAGGTGCTTGTCAGCGGCCGGCCCGGATGCCGCATACGCCATGCGAGGGGCTCGTCAAGGCGACCCTTTATCCCGTTCCTCTTCAACATTGTCATGGAAGTCTAATTGCGCTAATCGCGGGGGCCGACGCAGTAGGCATGCTACGTCCTCACGCGGGCAGTCGCCAGTGCCCGCTCCTTTCTGCGGGCGACCTCGTCATTCTCTTGTCTCCCAAGGTCACGGACTTGTGCATCGAGGGCGCATCCTCGAGCTTTTGCGGCGCCTCCCGGGGGCCACCGAATGTCGATAAGTGCATCCTCACGCCCATCCGGTGCTCGGGTCGGAGATCGAGGCCCCGGGAAGTGTTCCCCCCGGCGAGAGGACTTTCCGGTGACTTACCTCGGTCGCCACTCACCCTCACGAGGTTTGTCGGGCGGAGGGCGGCGCATCATCGACCGGTGGCTGCCGGATCCCCACGTGGATGGAGTGACCTCCCCACGAAGATGGGAAGAAAGACCCCAGGCTCAGACGGCGCCTCGGCGATCCCGGCACATCGATCTCTGCGCCTCTCCCGCCTACAGGGCATCGAGGAGGTTGACAAGCGGAGCCGCGCGCGTGTGGGCGAGGCGGGCCGAGCCGGAGGAGGCGTGCATGGTGGCCTAGCCGGTATGCGCCCCGACCCGGCTTGGGGCGGACTTCGGACTGCCGGACCTCCGTCTCCCGGGGGTTTTGCCCTGATTCTGGTGGGAGTGGCGGCGGCGGGTGGACCCGAGGGGCGGCGTGGGCGCGGCTGCCATACGGTGGAGAAGGCCGTCCACGGATGTTCAGGCCTGCGTGTTCGTGCCGTTGGGGGACGGCGCTCGGGCCTTGTTCTGGACGGACAACTGGTTGCCGTCGGGCGCGATCTCTTCCTTCGCACCGAACCTTTTCCGGGCAATTAGGCGGACCGCTCGGGGGCGGACCGTGCGCGGCACTCCATGAACTACGGTGGGTCGAGGACATCGAGGGACCATAGACGGCGGCGGTCGTGGATGAGAGTCTGGCTCTCTCCGACCTCCTTCAGGACGTGCTGCTCCGGGATGGTGTTCCCGATCAGCTCGTGTGGCGGCTGGGCGGCCAACGGACAATACTCAGCGCGTCGGCCTCACGAGGCATTCTTCCACCGGAGGACCTCTCTTGCTGGGCGGCGAGAACTTTGGGCGGCGTCGCGCGCGGCGTCAAGTTCTTCGCCAAGCTTGCCCTCCATAAACGCCCTGGACTCTGGACCGGCGCTTCACACATGGCATGCAACGTGCGTCGTGCGCGTCCTGTCTTGCCGGGGAGGGCAGACTATCGACCACCTTCTCACGCCGTCGTCGTCCTCGGCGGCGGTATGGAGCTTGATCCTCTCAAGGTCGGCCTCGATAGTTTGTGCCCCCACCACCGGACTCCCCGCCGGGTGGACTGGTGGCTGCTTGCGCGTGAGGACGCTCCACGCGACTACCCAACGAGCTTTTGACTCCATGGTGCTGCTCACTTCGTGGATAATGTGGAAGGAGGGGAACAGACGCACCTTCGAGCCGAGTGCCCAAGCACACACTGCGCGTGACCTCCTCGCCATCCTGCTTGCCGAGGCTGAGGAGTGGGTCGCGGCTGGCTTCCGGGGCATTGCTCCAGTGCTGCACGTGCTTCAGTAGAGCTACCCCTACCCGTCATAAAACCTGTGTATTAGTTAGTACAACGTGTACCGTGCCACCGTTTTAGCCGGTGATTTCTGTTTGTGTGCTAACCCGGTGCGTGCCTAGGCAACTCGCCTGGGTCACAATCTTGGTCGTGTAAAACTTATCCCACTTCTCTTAATGAAATACGGGCAGCGCCGCGTCGAAAAAAATACAATGCTTGAATAAATGAGTTGGGGTTTCTGGTTCAATGCCACAGAGTGGACAAGTCGGGTTATTTGCCCAATTTGTTTTGCAAGGTTGTCGGCTGTCAATATCTTCTTATGCATGAGCGTACAGGCGAAAAAAACGCATTTAGTATCGGTCCTAGCCCTCCAGATTGCCGTTGAATTTGTTGAAGCCTCCTTCAAACTATATGTGGTATGCGCTCTTTTGATGTATAAACTCCACTATGCGAGGATGTGTGATTTGCTTTTCATAATTGTCGGTGTTTAGATAAACATAATACTCACTTATTTTATAATGGATTAATATCTAATTCTTCACTGCTCATATTGGATTAATAATTTATTGGTGTACGAATTCAAAGTATTTATTATAGGATGGCTATACGATATCTATCGCAATGTAGGGACACATTTGATATTGAAACAAATATTAAATAATAAATAGTTCATCCCGGTACAAAGCACAAAAATGTTTGCTAGTTAATTCAAATTCTCCATAAAATATGTTTGAGTCCAAATAGAATACGTGTTCTTTTTCTCGAACGAGAAAACGTGTGTATCTGTGGTGTGACAAGATGTGATCGGAAAATAAACACAGTATACGTTGATGACAAGATGGAATCGGTTACAACTGTGGTGACCGAATCCAAAACTGCAAGACCACCTCAAGAAAGCTTATATATATATCTATTATAAATGCTGCCGGCCGCTGGATGCCTCGCTCGTTTCCTTCCCCAAGCAAGCCAACAAGACCAAGAAAATCGATGGCCACGCAGGAGCTGGGCTGGTCGTCCCTCCCTGCCGACCTACTCATGACCATCCAAGGGCTGGTCGTATTCCTAGTCTTTGTACGGGATCCTGAAGTTTAATACAGGTTTAGTTTGATAAGAAAAAAAAACATTCAATACGCCTCTGCATCAACTGCCTCCAAAGATAAAAATGTCCTTATTCAAGATGAAGACGGGATTTATTTCCCCAGTCCCAACAGAATACACATGCGTCCGTAGCGTGACAAGATTCAAGCGGTACTTTTTTTAAAAAAAGGACAAGATTCAAGCGGGACACAACTCGTGGCCGATTCCCAATCCAAAACGAGAAAAGTACGGATATATACCTTGGTAACCAAATTAGATACTGCCGTGGATCGATCGGGAACAAGTCTCGTTTGCTTCCGCAAGCAGAGAGACAGACAAGGAGATCGATGGAGAACACCTCGTCCGCCGCCGCCACTCAGGAACCAGGCTGGTCGTCCCTCCCAGGCGACCTACTCGAAACCATCCTGGGCCTACTGCCGTGGTCGAGCCACCCCAGGTTCGCCGCCGTGTGCAAGCACTGGCGGCGCTCCGTTGTGTCGCCGTTTTACCCCGCCTGGCTAACCCCTCTCCTCCTCAACACAGTCGACATGGGCTCCACCAATCTTCGGTACTACAGCCCCTACCACCACAAAATCTTTGAAGTCATCACCGGCGACAAGCTGGAAATCCCCAATGCCAAGATCTGTTGCACCAGCGGCCAATACCTCACGGTGTGCCAACGTGCCGATACGGAAATTACAGTGGTTAACATCAACCTCGTCACTGGTGTCACCAATTACTTGTTCACACTAGAGCGCACCAGGTTTGACTTTGTCATCTACGATGGCAAGCGTAGAATGTATGGCGTTAAAGGTTCCTCACTTGACATCGCCCGTGCTATCCAAAGCGACAGTGGTGGGTGGCAGCAATGGAAATACTCAGAGTTCAGCCCTGACGAGTGGCTCATCGCGTCGCCAATGACGAACCTAGTACACCACCGTGGCTTGCTCTACCTATTGGGTGTTGATGGGAGGTTGGCAGTGTATGATGACTATCGGCACGAGGAAGGCCTCCGGCTTCTTGACAAGCCCCAAGGGTTTGGTTTCGACTGTGACGATGACGATGTTTCCTACCTTTTCGAGTCCGACGAAGGTGAGCTCATGGCGGTGCTCATGGGACGCCGTGGAACCCCAGTGCACGTCCTCAAGCTCAATGACCAAGAGATGCAGTGGGAGAAGGTGGACAGCCTACAAGGGCGGGCATTGTTCACCGGCACGACCACTACGATGATGGTTAAGACCAATGTTAAGTGGATGCAAAACAAGATCTTCGTCCCGAGGCTATACGATTGGCCTGAGTTGATACACGTTCACCTTGTGGAGAGGGGAGGCGAACTGGCGTTCGTACCGATATCTACAGCGGCTAGCGTGGCACCGTATGCTGATGGCACTGGCATATGGACTTCTGGATTGGGAGACCAAGAATCTTCCGAGTTTTGGGAGACCATAAAACTTGATTACAGTATCTGGGTTGATTTCAACAAGTGAAATGTACAGATGTATATTATTGCACTTTTTATAGTTATATAAAAACATGTATTCATTTGTAGCACGTCCGTACCAAAGGACCCTACGTGGCCTCTTCTTATTGGCTCGGAATGACATGGACGCACGTTTCCCCAGCACATCAGGCGTACGGGATCGCTCTTGTTGACCTCGCGGCACATTTTCCCAGCGTTTGATTTGTTTCCTAAGCCACGCGTCAGATATCTGTAGCACGTCCGTACCAAAGCCTCCGTACGGCAGGGCAGTTCTCAATTTATTTCCCTACTAGGTCAATGCCCGCGTTCTTCTGGATTTAAAAATCCATGACATGCTATCCATCTCCTAGTTAACATATTGAGATTAAAAATCATTCAATACATAAGTGAGCATTTGACCAGCATGCCCATGATATCTCAAGGCGCATGCACCTTGATTTCTTGAGAGGTCAAGAACACAAAGTATTCTAAATATATTTTTCTTGATCCACCAATACTTACAATCTGGAAAGTTGGGTAACAGCAAGTGCGATAGAGAGTTCAATAATAAATCACAAAGCTAGGGCAGAAGCTAGAGCTGAGAACTTGCAGCAGAAACTCAACCTTCAATTCACCAATCTTCCCCCCAAAGTAGTAGAAGATAATACCCTATTTGTTTGCTCGTTGATAGTACCTCAAGTGAACTGTATTGCTAGCCCAATAGACATCAGGCAAGCTGCAATGGTAATACGGTGTCTATGCATGACTGTTTAAAAACAATGATAGTATGTCTAATATGGGGAAAACAACTTGATGTGAAGCAGCCAGGCAGGTTCAAAGCCTCACAGCTCTAGTGATAAAATTAGTTTGGGAAATATGAATGATTTGAATAGTAGCATAAAACAATAGTAAAGAAAATTCAGTAGAAAACATGGCATATATAGTAGAGACAGAATGAAAAAGGATAAAAAGAAATGGCACCAGCCTCCAGTAGAAACCATTATGCCCAATTTTTCAAAACAATGTATGATAAACAGGTCTGGAATTGAGATGCTGCTCACCTCAAGGACATGATGAAAAAAACAAAGATTCAGAATACAGAGACAGTCTCATTCTAGAAACTAATAATCAGACAAAATAAAATTCTCATTTGTATACACGATTTGGGATGAGAGAACACTTACGGTACTAACCTGTCAGTGCATATGTGAGTATGTGGCACACGACAAATATTCCTTTGTACATAGCCACGTTAGCAGATTAGCTGCATCAGCCACCACCTTGAGAAGATGAACTACCAGCACCTCCAGCTTGGCCGGGACTACATATCCAACTTTGATCCCATAAGGCTGCAAATTTGACAAATTTGTATCAGATCATACTCATGTGGCGGTAACAAGATACATATTACAAGCAAGCAAAATGTTTTGGAGAGCAGACAAGGTTCCTGGTCGGCAAATGGCATTTTCACTATCAGAGAATTGCTAGTTTCCAT
Source organism: Hyparrhenia diplandra (assembly GCA_015847255.1). Lineage (NCBI taxonomy): Eukaryota > Viridiplantae > Streptophyta > Magnoliopsida > Poales > Poaceae > Hyparrhenia > Hyparrhenia diplandra. The sequence continues at coordinate 121,958 of JADLZK010009266.1, read as the reverse complement.
AAAAATGCTTTCTCTACTAATCCTTGGACACTAACAGGTAACAGGAGTGCAAGGTCTTAGTTGACAGCAAGTTTCAAGAGATCACAAGAACAAACAGGCACTCTGTCTAGCAAATGTCGATCATCAGCTCGTTGTACTCATGCAGCACGATCTTGCAGATGCTGTCTGGATCCTTGGAGAGTTGAGCTACTGCTAGACTGAAACAGTAAAAAACAAAACAAAACAAAGAGTTCACAAGCTGCTGCTAGAGACTAAACAGAGAAAAACTGTGGCTCGATCTATTTCACTATTTGATAAAAAAATCGAATTCCGATTCACATGTAATTGGAATCACAACTTCGTTAGATCATGTACAAATATATATTTGACCAAAAACATCTAAAAGGATTGAACACTTTAACACCAATCTCAAAAAATGGGGAAGGAACATTCAAATTCAATGATAACACAGGCACTGACCAATTGTTGATTCTTCATAGGTTTGCACTTACAATTACAGTAAAATGAAGGTCGCTGGCAGTAGCTCGAGTCAAGTTGGGTTGTATAGTACTTTGCAGTATGTCAGTACGTAAAACACATTTCTCATATCTGATTATTAGATATTTTATAATTTTTATAGATATCAAAACTACCAAACATTGAAACTGAAACCTTAAAACAAAATCGGTAGACGAAACTGCAGGAACCAATGTGCAATCGCCAAACTGCACGTACCTGTACCTGTTCTCTGACGTGCAGCCGCTCGGCTGCCGGCTGGAGATTGATGGTCCTTTGCGTTCACTGAACGGCCTGTCGATGATGTTTCGGATCATGGCTTGGCGAGCAACGGCGTCCGTGCGGGCGAGCAGCGGCAGGCGAGCGCGGGAGCCCGGTTTCGAAGGCGACGCCGTGCGCGTCGTCCGAGAGGCACGGCAGGCGGTGGGCGAGCGCGGTTGTGTAGGTGCAGCTCGTGGATGTAGGCGCAGCCGATTGCCGCAAGCGGTAGTAGTAGCGCGTGGCCGGGCGTAGGCCGCGGAGCCCGGAGCGGCGGTGTCGAGGCACTGTCCGCGACGGCGTCGAGCCGGCGGGTAACTGCGCCGGATCGAGGGAGAGCGCCGGATCGAGGTCGTAGCCGAGTCGGACTGGTGCGGCGGCGTCTGGCGGAGCAGGCCGGGCCGTGGAGGAGTAGTTCGGGCGGGGGATCCTGTGGGGCACGACGACCGGCGGGCGGCGGCCAGCGGATTGGTGCGGCGGCGTAGTAAACTGCCTTGACCGCCAATGGGGGTGAGGTTCGCGGGGGAGAGGGCAGGGTCTTGACCGAGGGAGGCGGACGGCGTGTACAGAAGTCGTGCGCGGAAGGCAGTTTGCGTGGGTAGGGCAGCGAGTATAGCGCGAGCAGGCATGCACAGCGGGCGAAGGAAGGGAGCGAGGCACAAGGCACAACCGTCGCATGCGAGGGGGATTACCGCGGGAGGTGGACGCGGAGGCAGGGTGAAAACGATGGCATTTGGGTTTTTTTTAGTAGTATAAGATATACTTTTGATGCATGCGCTTCCGTAAAGCCTGTAATTTTGATGCATGTATGCATGCCCGAGCTAGCACTTTGATATGTGGGGGAAAAAGCAGTCGTGTTGTTTCGCGATCAATGGTATAGTCGTTCAACCAATACTGTTCAATTTTACTTCAACTTTTACTAGATTATTGTTGGCACCTAAAATTGGTTTGGGCTAAGGCGCGGTAAAATTCCATACTAGTCATATTTTAGAGGTCCAAGACACGGTAAATTTTGGAGGAAGGTCAAAACGGGCTTCTCTGGAAGTGACCGGACGCTGGTGACCGGTGCGTCTGGTCAACCACTTGCGCGTCCGGTCGAGAAAGGTGCGTTTCCAGAAATCTCTGGAAATGACCGGACGCTGGCGACCGGAGCGTCCGGCGGCCGGCGTCGATCGGCCAGCGTTTCGGTGCGATTTCAGAGTTTCTAGAATTGACCGGACGCTAGTGACCGGAGCGTCCGGCCGGACCATTCCAGCGTTCGGTCAACACGCGACGGGCTGTGTCCGTACAATCCCGAACCGATCCCTTCCTAATCGTGTTTTGGTCGGTTTTTGGAGATTGGAAACGTCCAAGGACAGTTTCCTAAAATTATAAGACCACCTTCCTCTATATAATAAAGAGGTTCATGGCCGATTTGATCCCATCTACATCCAATCGATAAACACATCTACTACCGCCTTGCTTGTAGTTCAACTTTCTCTACCCCCGTTGTTCGGGCGGCGTTCTCGCGAATTTCGTCGACTTCCTAGGCGGCCTTGCTGGTCCTAGGGCATCCCTCACGTGCGTCCTCACGATGATGATTAAGACCAATCTTATGTGGATGCAAGACAAGATCTTCGTCCCGAGGCTATACGATTGGCAAGAGTTGATACATGTTGGGGAGGGCGACCCTCGCCAAACCCTCGCAGCTCAGTAGGCCCTACTACGGGGCCAAGAAACAACCTCCGATTAACGATATGAGGTCATGCAGATCGTCAAAGCGGAGGACCCTCCGCGAATGTATCGAACGACGGGACTCCGCCCCTCCGCCAAGGGTGGCCCCGAAGTCGGCGATCGAGGCCGGAGCGGGAGGCCCCTTGCAACGGGGAAACGCCCCGTGAAGGATTCTCAGCAGGCGCCAGTCCAACAAAGAAGGATGGCCGGCGGAGGGGCCCCTCCGGAGCAGCCCTCCTCTGGAGAGCGGGACCGGCGGGCCGGCAGCTGGGAAAACCCTACGGCCCCGAGGCGGGAGGAAGTCACATGTGTATTTCCCGTCCCCGTCCCCTCGTGCGGTTAGTTACTAGCCTGCCCCGTGAGGGCCCGGATGTAGCGTCTATTCTCCTACCATGTACCAAATTGTAAATCAGCCCTCGACCCCCCTTGTATTCCTATAAATACCCTGCATGCGGGCACTAGGAAAGGGATGGATTGTTGGCCGCTTTAAGTGCCATTTACTCATTTTTGTCACCCCCACGTCCACGCCCGCTTTATCGCCTCACCGCTCCACCGCGGAGGGTGCGAACGCCCTCCGATCACCCCGCTCCTTCGGCAACTCCAGCCGGGGGACGAGCGGAGTCAGGCCGCCTCCGCCTCCCCTGTGCGTTCTTGACACACCCCGCAGAAGCCCTCTCCCCCCTTCCTCCCTCGGAGCGGGCTAAAGGAGGCGAGAGAGATCCCCCACGCTTGGCGTCGTCAGTGGGAACGGCACAAAAAGCCAGCCATGCCGCCACTGGCCGAAGCACGCATACTGCGCGCCGCGGGACAACCCCTCCGAGGGGGACCCCCATCAAACCCATCAAGCGCCTCACGGCGGTCACCGCACAACCAACTCCGCGCCAGGGGGTGGCGGGAGCGAAGGGCCCGTCATCTCGGACCCCCGGCCGTCCCGATCTCGGAGGTCACCGGGGGGAAGAGGTCCTAACGCCCAGCAAGGCGGCTCCTCCAAGGCCGAGGGGCGGTGGTCCGGCTGAACCGGTGGCACTGAGGTCTCCGACCCGAGCAAACCCCACGTATCCGCCGGCGGGCTCCTAGAGAGCGCTACCACGGAAGATGAAGAGGACGAAATGTAACAAGGGGAGCAAGCTCGAAGCCCTACAAGCCCGCGACGCGAAAAGAGAAGGTTGTTGCAGTTCCCCGGATCGGAGGCAGCGCGACACTCAGTGGAACAGCCGAGGCCGCCAGATCGAAGTTAGCATGGATCAACCAGCAACTTGAGGCGGTCTGGGAAGTCACCGGAGGGCACCCACGCCCCGACCATCCACGCCCCGCCGGGGCAAGCCCCGCCCGCCAACCCCACCACCGGGCCGCAAGAACCAACCACAATCGCAACACCCTGCACCCCTCAACCCTCCGCATAAGTCACTTTTGTACCTTCCATTCCCATCGAGAAGGCATCGGCGCCACGCCAGCGCAGCCTCCTAGAATCATCATTACGATCCCAAATCCCCGCCTCCTACGCACTTCGGATCGCGGAGTGGCCTCCGGGCGATAGCCATCGGCACCTACCAAGAGACAACGGGCTCCCACCCCGTGCGCTTCGTCATGAGCTACGGCTTGCCGCGGAAGCAAAGCAGGGGAGATCACTCCACAATGGCCAAATCATTTGTGATCATCGCAAGAGGAGTCGCCGGCCTTGGTATCGCACGCTGCCCCGAACTCGATTCGGTGCCGGGCCGATCTTCGAGACGCCCTCCGAGCAAACTTCAAGGGAGTCGACTCAACTCATCAACAAAGACGGAGCCGCCAACGCGGGTACGTTAAGCCAAACGAGCCCCAAGAGTGGTGGCGAAGGTTCCTCCAAACTAAGGCCAGACCGGCGGGGTCTCCGACTAGAGCGCCATCATGGCGGTGGTCTCCCGCATCCGCCCGTGCCCATGTCACTCAAAGATCGAAATTAGGCGTACCAAAACCCCAGCGTAGCTAAGACATGAGATAATGGACAAGTATCGCAGAGTCGAGCAATGCCACAAAAGCAAAGATAGAGGCTTTCCGACCTCCGCCAAATCAAGCACTGTGCACAACGACCACCACGCCACGCATAACTACCCAAGACCGAGGTCGCCGAGTCGGCACCATCGCCAATAACCCCCGCCAGCCAGCAAAAAGCCCACCAACCACCCCCGAGGCAAAACTATCCACCAAGAACCCCGCACCAAACCCGACACCAACACGAGGCCTCCTCCAAGAAAACAACCCTACCGCCATTATCAAGGAGAGGGCAAGGGCCACTACACCAAACAATGCCCGTTTTCGCCAAGGAAAGAGGTGATGGGCAGAGAGCTAGTTCAAGAAAACCCCGAGGCAAAGTTAACCACACAAGGAAACCGCAAACACCCACTCCAACCACTACACTTTCACCCCTTCGACTATGGAACCCCAAAGACACCCAAAGCTTCCACTACCCAAATTTCCACTCCAAAGACCTTTAGCCGTAATCCAGCCAAGCGTTACCAAAGAAGAGTACACAGCTTTCACACCCCCGCAGCCTCCGCGAACCAAACTATCACAACCAAGCCCTACCACCTCCACCTCCGCTACCGCACCACCTTCGACCCAAAGAACACCTACCAAGCAAGAAATCCGGACAATTGTCAAGAAGCCCATCTCATCTTACTGAGTCATCCTCACTATCACGGGCTCCAACGAGGACCACGGCAACAAACGTCGGCGAAAAGGAGCACCATCTGAGGGTCCATCATGCCTGCATCGAGGGGCCTCACGTAAAACAACCGCTGGTCACACATCCCGATCACCTTCAACGCCGGCGACATGAAGCTAAGAGATTACCCCTCACACCGGCGCGATGGTCATCGACACCAACATCGGAGGTCGGATAGCTACTGCAATCCTAGTAGACACCTGGCAGCTCCAGATATCTTATTCGCATCCACCTTCGACAAAATGGGCCTGGACAGAACATGCCGCAACCAGCAGCAACCCCTCTTCGGCTTCGAGGCCAAAGAAGTTGGGACTATCTGGGAAAATCACCCTACCGTCTCTTTCGAAGGAGCCCACCATTCACCGATCAAAACATCACCTTCGACGTCGTGGACTCAGACCAACAACGCTCTATTCGGTCAGTCACTCAACATGTCGACGCCGGCCCCTCCACCCAAGTTATCTTTGCATGAAGATGCCCTCCGCGGCGGGGATAATTGCCGTGTTCGAGATCGCACCGCAAAGAAGAACGCCGGAGGGGGCCGTCGTGACCGGCGGCCTTAACGTCCACAACCTCGAACAAGAACCAGAGAGGCAAGAGAGACAAATTTCGTAACCCCCCAACCCCCCGCGAGCACTACCGGCCCGAAGAAACAAAGAAGGTCGGGCTTTAGTTTCGACCGACAGAAGTAACCATATCCGCACTTCGACCGCACCGAGGCGTAGCTCGCAGTGCCTCCGCGAGAACTCCGACGATTCGGCCCTCGGTCCGAAGATTTGCAGAGGAGTCACCAGACCTCATCGAGCATCATCTCAACATAAGGTCCGACGCCACCCCCGCGGAAACGTAAGCTTCTCAAGATGTCGAGGAAAGGAGAATAGCGTAGCAGCGTAGGTGAACCGCCTTCTAGACGCTGAGGTCATCCGCCCTGGCCAAGTACCCCACTTGGCTATCCAATGTTGTCATGGTGAAAAAAAAGCAACCCTCGCCAGCGACAAAGCGAGCCCACCGTGGAGAATGTGTGTGGATTTCACCAAATGAACAAAGCATGCCCGAAAGACGATTTTCCCTCCCCCGAATCAGCTCTTCGTCGACACACAGCTAGTTATAAAGGTTGTCCCTCCCCGATCGCCAGATACCACCAACCGGATGAATCAAAGCGTATGAGGAGAAGACAAGTTTCATAACCCCTTCGAACCTATCAAGCCGTAAGAATGGTCAAGGCCTCCGTAACGCCGCCGCCCTTCGCACGAATGACAATGAGGTATTCAGAGACGATAGCGCCATCTCTCGCCTACGCCGACGACCCGTAGTCCAAAAAAGCAAGCTCAAGGAAGACCACATCACGGACCTCCGGAGGACCTTCGTCCAAATCGCGCAAAGCCGTGCTCAAGCTCAACCCCGCCAAGTGTGTATTTGGAGTAAGCAAGGGCAAGTTACTAGGCTGCCAGACGTTAAAAGGAATCGAGGCCAACCCCTCGAAGATCGCAGAAGAATCACCGCGATGGAACCTCCGAGGAACAAAAAATCACGTCTCAGAGATCGGCAGGGGCCTCGCCGCCCTTAGCAAAGTTCATCTCCGTGTCGCCCGAGCGAGGGTTACCGTTCTTCCAAACTTTAAAGGAAATGACCCATTCACTGGGGGCCTCCGCAACAAGAAGCCTTCAAAGACCTCAAGCAAGCCTCAAAACCTTACTACCCTCGCCACTCGAAGAACCAGCGAAGGGCTCCTTCTATGTCGCCAAGCACGCCCCATGCCGCTGGCCAGCGTGCTTGTCAAAGAAATGAACGAAGGGCACCAAATCCAGGCAAATCCTCGCCTACTATGTCTCCGAAACCCTCGAAGGGCCCAAGCTAAATTACACGTAGCTAGAAAAGGTAGCCTACGCAGCTGGGTCATGGCAAATGGAGAAAACTTAAGCACTACTTCCAGCGCATGAGGTCACCATACCTTCGAAGCTTTCCCTCGACAACATATTCGAACCCCGAAGCCTGCGGGCGTAATAGCGAAGTGGGCTTAATCGGTGATCGGAGACCATGCAATCGATTCGTCGGTGAGAACGCCATCAAGTCCCCGTGCCCCTCGCAGATTTCCCAGCGTTCGACACCGACACATACAACCAAAGCAAAGAAACTTGATCCGATTTGACGGGCACATACCGACGGAGCCCGGGGGGGCACGCGAGCCGCATCGCGCCATCATCACTTCACCCTCCGAGTCACGCCGAGATATGCCGCCAAAGCTAGAGTTCCAAAGGCACAAACAACACGCTGTAATACACGAGGCAAGACTCGCACTAAACAAGCCCGCCATGTCGGGCTGGCGGGCCATCATCAAAACCGACTGAGGTGGTCTCGAAACAAGCCGAGAAGGACAACAAAGCCAAGCACCCAGAGCCGCAAAATACCCAGCAAGGCTAAGGAAAACGGAGGCTTTCTTTCTTTCGGCCACAACCAAGACCATATCCCAGGGACAACGGCGGCCGACGAAGCTCGCTGAAGGCCGCGTCCCGAAGTGAGCCACTCCCACAGACGTATTCTTCGGGTGCTACGTAGCCCCCGCGATCCAAGAAAAAACGACCCACCTCCTAAGTCGGCCACGCCATCCACAAATAAGATTGAGAGCCCCGATCATTGCATTCGCCAGAGGCCACTTTGAGCCACGCCTAAGGAAGAACAAAAAAGAGGGTTGAGCAAAAGTCCGAGGCTACCGCCTAGTTGACAACAAGCTCTACAAAGCCTCCGAAACGCCCCATGGCTCAAATGCATATCTACCGACGAAGGCCGCGCCATCCTAGCGGAGATACACGAAGGCATCCTGCGTCGCACAACGCCCCAAGAGCGCTAGTGGGAAAGGTGTTCCAGGGCTTCTATTGGCCCACCGCACTTAACGACAGAACAAACTTGGTCAGTACACTGCGGGTGCCCGGCTAACGGCGCACCACTCCAACAGCCGGGGGCTCCAACGACCCTCATCCACCCCCTTCGCCCTTCAGTGCGGCTTATAGATCTCATCGACCGAGCCGCCGCCTCCCGGCAACCTCCGCTATGCGCGGTGGCAAATGAAAGTACTTCACCAAATGGATCGAAGCTCGCCTCTCGCAAGCATAACCTCTCACTTTCGGTACAAAGTTCTTGGCAGCAAAGAGATCGTGCAGTCGCTTGAACGCCAGCGGGCTTAACGGTCGATAACGGCACCGGTTTGACAACGAAGGCTTCAAGCACCGCCACCAAATAGGCACCAAAATACACTTCACTCGCCTCCGTAAGGCACCCCAATCTAATGGGCTCGTTGAAAGAGCCAACGGCATAATCTTGCGGGGGCATCGGTCGCGGCGTCCACGCCAAGCCAAGAGGAAAATGGGCGGAAGAGCTCACTCCGGTGGTGTGGTCACACAACAGCCCGAGAGCCGCTAGCGACCAAGTTCACACCCTTCAAGCTCCCCTGCTCGGAGAGGAGGCCGCCCTCCCTAAGAGCTAAAGCATGCATCGCTAAGGTTCACCAAATAAGCCCCCCGTAAGAAGAGGCACCGCGGCGGACCTCCTCGAAGAAACAAGAAACATGGCCGCCCTCAACCTCCACGCATACCGGGAGGAGACCACAAGATGGAGAAACAAGAAGCTCGGCCTCCGCACGATCTCCGCCGGAGACTTCGGCCCTTGTTGACACATGTTAACGATACTTTTAATTGTCAACTAAACATGGAAAAGGACTAAAATATAATTAGATAACCTTATTAGGGGTTTCTACTAATGATTTCCACGAGTTTTGGTAAAGTTGTGATTTGCGTGGACTTAACAGTAAAAACACGAGTGGCGTGTCATACGACCGACGCAACGTAATGCAATCCAACTCCAAACAAGTCTAGAAGGCTCGAATACACCCGACGTGAACGAAACTTAACACCCAAGAAAACATCATCTAGAAGACTCCGTAAGCCACGACGCTGCCGCGGGACCTGTGGTGGGACCCACCCCCGGGCCGGCCCGCCTCACAGATTAGGCCGCCGGCCCGCCCCCGGTCCAAGCAGCCACGCGCCTTAAGCTTCTCCAACCGCCTCTAAGACGCAATCTAATCCACTCGTTTAATGCCGGTTTGATCCGAGGGCGACGATGGAGTACGAGTTGTATCCAAGTCCAACACCCGCACCTCCTCCTCGACTATAAAAGCAAGCCCCTGTGCCCCTAGGTTCAATCATCTCGTATCATCTCATACATCAATTTCATATCTCATCGATGGAGGCACGACGCCGGAGAATTAGATTAGACAAATACAATGTAATAGAATAGATCTAGTAGAGAGTTAGGGAGAGCGGAATTGCGCTCCTGTTCGAGAAGTCTTCGCTTACGGTATATCTTTTGTATCTCAACTCTATTAGACTTTATGCCATAATTAGATCTATCTTTTCTAGTACTTTTATGCCTTTCATGTTATTGATTAGAATATAGTTGTTATATAATTGCATGGGATCTTCGCCGTATTGAGTGCTCAAAAATTCATGATGATTAGAGTAGTAATTAATAGTGTGGACATGGTGTCTAGACTAGAGGTTACCTTAGATTGCACCCGGTCCCACCGGATAGTTGTGGTAGCCCTAGGTGGTGACAAAATAAATGGCCGGCGTATTCCACCACGTTCGGATTGGTAGTGTAGGACCGTGGTCGCGAGCTTCCTAGCCCCCTTCTCATCCCTTTCCGCGGCTAGTGTTCCGATGTCCCGTGTTTCTTTTATGATCGCTATACCTTTTCATGCCTTAGTTACTCAAGAACCAAAGTACTAGAGAAGTATTCAGGGAACCTAGATCTCTCCCGCTGTCCTCTCGATCTAGCTATCTATTCTATATAATAATATTCTCCCCGGTTAAGTGCTATTAATTATCATTTATATCATATATATTATTTACCCCCTCACTTTAGTTTAGTTGGTATATTAAGTTAGTAGATACATGATTTTGATTTATCATAGTCTTTACCCTTGCTTCCCTATGGAAAATATAAATAATGATACTGAATACTCCCCGTAAAAGCTACAATGGTATATATATTATATGCGCTTGCGAACCCTTTATATTCTTTTTTGCACTTAATAAATACCAACAAGCTTTTTGGCGCCGTTCTTGAAGCAATTGGCGTAAAGATTTTGATAATGATCTTGATATCTCGCTAATTTAGTGTATTAACTAGCTTTAGTAGGATTACCCTTGCTCGTTGAGTGTGGAATAGACAGGACATTTGATGTCGCCGCGACCTTTCGGCAAGCTTCCACAAGGAGAAACCAGGGTGTTTGAACATTAAGATCCATCAACACTTTGAGCCCCGCCATCTCTTAGGGTGTTTCAAGAGTGACATAAGACAAAATCCACAATCGGAAGCACTCACTTTCGAAGGAGGAATTCATGGGTGATGGAAGCATTAAGGAGGGAGGCCAATTCCATTGAAGATAATTAAGCCATCCTCTTCCTCCCGACATGCACTGTCACTCCACATGCCACTCAAGAAGAAGAGAAGGACCACCACAAGGTGTAATAAGCGCCATCATATTCCAATAATGAAGGTAGCACCTTGAGGTAAGTTGTCGCTAATCCCTCTTTACTATGGCATTCTCATAAATGAAAAGTCAAACATGCTAGAGTTATAGTTTCACATGATTCAATCTTGTTAACTCGACATGTTAGCTTTTTAAAACTGTTTCTAGCATCACTTTCTTGTTCGCTCATTATTTTGCTAAAAATATTTACATGCTAGATTTATCTTCTGATCTTACCACCCTTGTCATAAATGAACTTATACATTATCTTTATCTTGTTCAATGTGCCCACAAGGTTAGAGTAGAAGTAAATGAAATTTTGGTTCGATGGTGTTTTCCCACCAACAGCCCATGCACTTGCTCTCTACCTTGTCTTTGCAAGCGGGACTCACTTTGCACAATAAGAGGAGAAGTCTTATTTCCCCAATTCCTACAAGTGGAAGTCCCCGACCTACAAATATGCACACTAAACAAGACGCCGCCCAGCTGCCACCATCCAATCTTCCTTCAAGCGGTGAATCGGCCCGAAGAACATGGGCAACGCCATCACCAAGTGGCTATTAAGATCGATGATGCACTTGAGGAGTGACCAAGGAAGATCAAAGTGAGCACGACATGATCGGAGGTGTAGACCACTTGACAAGAGTAATGGGTCAACATTCATCCCCATACTCCATCAAGAGGGCCTTACACCACCACTATTGCCTACCTCACCACAAGACCCAAGAAGAACAAGACGCGAGACGCCGCTAAAAATCACAAGACCAGTTGGAACGGAGTTGACGAACAAGGAAGACATTAAGAAAGATTAAAAGAAGTTCGCCGCCCCTACCAAGCTCGAACACTCAGCACTGCCACTCCAAGAAAGGTCTCCTCGAAGAAGCGACATGGAAAAAGAAAGAAGTATCACCTACTAAAGAGGACGTCCAAGAGTACACCTTCGAAGACCTACCACTACCCGCATCATCAATCAACAAACACCATCTCCATCGCCACCTCATCTACGCCACTCGCCGAGATCATTGAAGGCACCATTTCGCATACCCGACACTCCGACGAGATGCCATCGATGACGACGCCATGGGAATAAGTACTCAAAATTCTCACCGAGAGGGAGAACATTTAAGGAGAACCCGCGGGAGAACGAGTTCCAAGGACGAACGAAAAGGACTACTTCACGATCCGGTTTGGGGAGAGCACCCCTGTTATCACGATAAGTATTGCTACTTTTACCTTTTTAATATTAGCTAGTTATTATATACGAGTTAATGAGTCTTAGAGTGTGAGTTATAAAAGTTAGTTCGATTAATTTGTTTAATTCGGTTTAGTCAAAATTAGTTTACTATTAAATATTAGGATTCGAATTATATAATAAAGTGCTCTTATGGAAGTCATCCACAAGTTGAGTCAATTATTCTCCATATATTTCGGATATGTTTTTGTCTCCACCATGCTTTGTATGCAAGATAACGTAAAATAAGTGTGGGGAGATCCTCGGCGACCCAAATGAATTCTTCGCGACAAAATCAAGAAATTCGGAACCAAGACGGAACCATCGACTCGCACGACGAACTGTGACGGACCGACACGGCTCAGGGAGGCGGCCGACCGGCCTAAATACTAGGCCGACCGGCCTCGCTCGTCCCACTCGCCCCGCTTCGTCCACCGCTCGGTTTGCTTCCTAAAACTTTTCAATTTTTACAAATTACTTTCCGTTCAATTAAAATAAGTCTTTTCTGTTATGGTATGTTTTCCCTATATGAAAAAGATGTCTTGTTAACCCATTAACAAAGTTTTGCATGCTTAAATTCCTACATATACCATCACTTGTTGGGATGCTTTAATTGCTTAAAACATGAGAAATAATAAAGTTAGAATAATGAGATCCTCTTTCTTTTATCTTGTCTTTGGAGAGTTATTTATTTCAAAATATTAAAATCATTAGTTATGCTTCTCCTTTGTGATCAATGATACATCCTAATAGAGCCATAGCAATCAATAAAGATATATCTAATTAATTGTTTTCTTGTGTTGAGCTTTGTCAAAACCACGACCCATGTTGAAATTTGTCTAAAGTCTAAGATCAAGATCACGTACCTTTGCTTTCACTAAAGTATCCATGCTCTAAAAAGTTTTAATCTCTATCTCCCATAATTTTAATTGATTGAAAAAGGTACAGCTATGAAAAAAGCCAAATGTTCAAAATTCTAAGAGTGGAGAAAAAGTGAGAGAGAGGAGAAAATGAGCAAGTGTTCTACGGTCAAAGAACCCCCTCTCTCGAAAAAAAAAAAGAAAAAGAAAAAAGGCAAAAATGAAGAGAAGAATAATGGACAAGTGTCCGAGGGTGAGTAGGGCCCACTTCTCTAATAAATAAGAGAGTAAAAATGGACAAGTGTCCGGGGTGAGTAGAACCCACCTCTCCACTAAATAGGCTGGATTTACCTCGCTTGGAAAATAAAATGTTCCAAAAAGGGGAGATAGGCGATTTTCAACTAGAGAGAGCAAAGGGTAATAATAATCTTGACTTACATACACATCTTGATCTATGGCTTATGACATCTATCTCCATGGATCCACAGATTGACTTAGCAATAAATACAAGGTAAGTGTGCTACATGTTCTTGAGCTACACATATGATATAATAAATGAACTGTGAGGATATAATATATTTTGAGAGACTTGAGAGTGTCACAAAGGAGTAAGTAGAGCTATGTTTTCTTTTCAAAACTTATGCAAAAATCTCTCCAAGTGACTTGGTTTAAGAATTTAAAGGTGATCTGTTTCTAACCATTTCATGCTCGATATCCCAAAGTGCGGGTATGACCATGGAGTATAATTATGATCCATTCTTTGTCTCTACGGTTACATTAAAGTTAGACCATCCTTTTATCGAGGGCGAGTAAAAGCCTAAGTGTGGGGAGTTTGTTGACACATGTTAACGTATACTTTTAATTGTCAACTAAACATGGAAAAGGACTAAAATATAATTAGATAACCTTATTAGGGGTTTCTACTAATGATTTCCACGAGTTTTGGTAAAGTTGTGATTTGCGGGGACTTAACGGAAAAACACCAAAATTGGCGTGTCATACGACCAGACGCAACGTAATGCAATCCAACTCGAAACAAGTCTAGAAGGCTCGAATACACCCGGCGTGAACGAAACTTAACACCCAAGAAAACATCATCTAGAAGACTCCGGAAGCCCGGCGCGTCGCGGGACCTGTGGTGGGACCCTCCTGGGCGGCCGGCTCACGGTTAGGCCGCTCGGCACGCCCCCGTCCAAGCGGCCACGCTTCGAAGCTTCTCCAACCGCCTCTAAGACGCAATCTAATCCACTCGTTTAATGTCGGTTTGATCCGGGGGCGACGGTGGAGTACGAGTTGTATCCAAGTCCAACACTGCACCTCCTCCCGACTATCAAAGCAAGCCCCCAGGCCCCTGGGTTCAATCATCTCAGATCATCTCATACATCAATTTCATATCTCATCAGATGGAGGCACGACGCCTGGAGAATTAGATTAGACAGCTACAATGTAATAGAATAGATCTAGTAGAGAGTTAGGGAGGGAGCGGAATTGCGCTCGGGTTACGAGAAGTCTTGACGTTACGGTATATCTTTGTATCTCAACTCTATTAGACTTTATGCCATAATTAGATCTATCTTTTCTAGTACTTTTATGCCTTTCATGTTATTGATTAGAATATAGTTGTTATATAATTGCATGGGATCTTCGCTCGTATTGAGTGCTCTGGTTATTCATGATGATTAGAGTAGTAATTAATAGGGACATGGTGTCTAGACTAGAGGTTACTTAGATTGCACCCAGTCCCACGGATAGTTGTGGTAGCCCTAGGTGGTGGCAGCCCTAATGGCCGGCGTATTCCACCACGTTCGGATTGGTAGTGTAGGACCGTGGTCGGAGCTTCCTAGCCCCTTCTCATCCCTTTCCGCGGCTAGTGTTACGATGTCCCGTGTTCTTTTATGATCGCTATACCTTTTCATGCCTTAGTTACTCAAGAACCAAAGTACTAGAGAAAGTATTCAGGGAACCTAGATCTCTCCCGTTGTCCTCTCGATCTAGCTATCTATTCTATATTATAATATTCTCCTGGTTAAGTGCTATTAATTATCATTTATATCATATACATTATTTACCCCCTCACTTTAGTTTAGTTGGTATATTAAGTTAGTAGATACATGATTTTGATTTATCATAGTCTTTACCCTTGCTTCCCTGTGAAAAATATAAATAACGATACTCTGGAATACTCCCGGGTAAAAGCTACAATGGTATATATATTCTGTGCGCTTGCGGAACCCTTTATATTCTTTTTGCACTTAATAAATACCAACCTTGTCGATCGGGGAAGCGAAGCACGAAGATGGTGGCAAGTTCATGGCCAAGTGGACGGGCCCATACCTCGTCACAAAGTCCACAAGACCCGGCTCCTTCCACTGCAAGATCTCAAAGGCCACGATCTCCCCCACACATGGAGCGTCGGCGACCTCATAAGTACTACCCCTAAGCGGTGCAATGTACCGAGCACTTTCGCGGCGAGTTGTAAGGGGGCTCGCTCATTTTACCATTTCATTTTTCCCTTCTAAACTTAAGACCATGAACAATACGGGCTGCACTCTTTTTCCTTCTTGCGAAGGGGCGCAAAGGTTTTTTAACGAGGCGTACCAATATCTAATATATCGGGCTAGTTACCCCCACATCGGAGAAAGTTGCAATGCAAGTATAGCTCCCGAAAGGGTGGTGGGCGCCACCCGACCCTCATCGGTAGCGAAGTGGCGGGATTGCCACGCTCGGGAGCGGCGCAAGGCTGCACCCCGCCTCGGTCAAACCAGCAAAAACACTCCTTACTCTAAATTATGTTAAGTCGGGCGCCACGGCACCTCGCGGGGGCTTCATAATAAACGCCCAGCGCTCCAGAGTATAGAGACCGCGGAGCGCGCAAAAGTCGGGCGCCGGCACCTTCGCGAGGGAGACGCAATGAAAACGCCAGTGCTCTCAGTATGAACCCGCGGAGCGCCACAAAAAATCCCGGCGCCAGGCACCTCAGCCGAGGCTCGCAATGAAAACGCCCGCGCTCTCAGAAGTATGAACCGCGGGCGCCCGCCGGCGCCACGGCATCTCGCGAGGCTTGCAATGAAAACGCCCGCTCCTCGGGTATGAGACCGCGGGCGCTGCTGGCCGGGCGCCTGGCATCTCCTCGGGGGCTCGCGGCGGTACTTCCGCCACCCATCAGTCCGCCCCACGAGGCACGGCAATCGGAGGCGGGGAGCCTTCGCCGAGGGGCTCAACGGCCTTAACACCACCACCTACCAAGGACAAGACCTCCGTCCAGCCTCCTCAACACCACCACCCACCAAGGACAAGACCTCCACATGCGGCCTTAACACCACCACCCACCAAGGACAAGACCTCCGCCGTACAAACTATAATCACACCAAGCACTTATCACATCCACCCAACGCCGGGAGCACCACACGAAGCACCTCCCCCGGGGGCATTATAAAACCAAACCTCCCCCCCACCCACGAGTCCCATATTAGGAAGAGAGCGACCATCGACCACATACGCCAACATGTTACCACCCATAGCCAAACCACGATCCTATAGAGCGGATGCCGGGATACCTCCGAAACCCACAGACCTCCCAATCCAAATAAGGCACCACAATGGAAAATGTAAACGGACCCCTACCCCCCCGAGGCACACCGCGAAGCCTGTGAAGAGCAACGGCTACTCAGGTGCCCCCGAGGCGTGAAAACATCAAATCCGCAAAACCAACAAAGACCAAATGCGGACAAACTAGAGCATTTCGGCCCTCCATAACCCCTACGCCCCGGTTGCCCGAGCACCTCGCACGGGACCCGGCCAACTTCGAACACGAGACTCTGCGAAGGGGATACCACAATGGAGAATGTAACATTCTCCGTGGGTAACTCCACCAAAGGAATCAAAGTTCGAAGGGGGTAAGACGCAGCCCTGAACACGAACACGAAAAGGTGGCGCAAGCTGCGACAACCCGCAAAGACCGCCATTCAACAAGGATGGGCGTGCACAAGGCGTAGGGACCCACCCCCCATAAGCCACCTCTGCAAGAGTCCTAATTCACACCGGGGACCGTCCGCACCCAAGTCTTTAGACGATGAGTCGCGCTCGCGAAAATACAAGGGCGCACCCTCGCACCAACTTCAAGCTTCAATAGAGAACCACGGGGGCGAAAAGAACCCTCCGCACCCTAAAAGGAACTTTGTAACGGAACCACAATAAAAGGATAAGACGAGTACTATTTGGTCAAGCAAACCTTCGATATGCGAGTCTACATACCCAAAAGAAAATAGGGGGCAGCGCGCTGTCAAGCGGGCTACCTCGATATGCGCCCGATCTCGCACCAAAAAAGAAAATAGGAGGCCTTGGTACATCTACTTAGCTACCTTCGTCTCTGTATTGAGTCTCGCACCAAAGAAAATAGGGGGCCTTTGTCAAAGCGCGGCTACCTCAGATATCTTTGCGATCTCGCACCAAAAGAAAATAGGGGACACGCTGTCTAAGCGGCTACCTTCCGATCTGTGAGTCTCGCACAAAGAAAATAGGGGGCGCGCTTTCGCAGCGGCTACCTTCGATATCGCGCGAGTCTCGCGCAAAAGAAAATGGGGGGCGCCCCTGTCAAGCGCGGCTGCTGCCCGATACGCCGCGAGTCTCGCACCCAAAGAAAATAGGGGGCGCCATCAAGCGGGCTACCTTCGATATCGCGAGTCTCGCAAAAAAAAAATATGGGGCGCTTGTTGTCTAACGCTGCTACCGATATCTTAGTCTCGCACCAAAAGAAAATAGGGGGCGCCGTCTGTCAGCGGCTACCTTCGATATGCGAGTCTCGAACCAAAAGAGAGTTACATCTTTATTCAGCCGACAACGGTAAAAGTACATAAGCTGCAGGTGGGCGAACAAGTCATGTCCCTTGGCACACACTTCTTCTCATGAAGTCACAACCCCGTGTAACCGCGACTCTAACCAACACCTTCGCAACACGCTCCACAAAGCGTTCTCGTCCACCACCTCCACCAACTCGTTAACGGGATCACAAACCTCCCGTGTCGGAGGCTCACGATACAACGTGGGCGGATCACCACCAAAAGCGCGGCGCCGTGGACCAGCCGCATATCCTCCATTCGAAGCGGGCCCTCTCTGGCGGAATAACAATCAACCTCCGCGATCAACCCAGCAATGGCATGGCCGAGGCGATGGCCACAGCCTCGTCGTCCCCTGATATCGTCCTCCAACACCGCTTGGCCGGGGATCGGCTCAGAAGAGAACCCGCCCACACTCGGGCGCCTGTCAAGTCATGAGTCCGCGGAGAAGACCTCAGAGCCCCTTGATAACATCATATTTTACGATCCGGCCCCACGAGAACCGCTCGAAGGGCAACCCGGGGAACCTCCGCATCGCATGAACCCAACTCTCCTCGAAATGAACATGTCCCTTAGGTTCATCATCGGTAGAACCACATTGAGGACCCTCCGCCAAGAGCCCTCCCGGGTACTGCGCGGCCATTACTAAACTCATTAAGTACTATCGGCCCCGGGCTCGACGAAACAAACCGCGGAGCGTGCGGCGGAAGAGAAAATAGCGAAGCCACTTAAGCCATGTATTCATCATTCAACTTAAAAAGCCCGAAGGCCAAGTTTTGACAAAGACATGATTGCCTCGTGCGGGAAAGAATGAACTTCACACAATCTAAGGAGCCCTAAGCTACCTGCTGCGTCGGAGGCCGCGGCCGGCATCGCGGCCGGAGGGTCGTCGAAAGGCATGGTGGGGGGCGGAGGCAGCATCCAAGGGCACGGCCCAGGCGCGAGGCGTGTGTCTAAAGATGCGCGGAGAGAGTGGGAGAAGCCGCGGCTCGGGAGGCGGGCGCCGCAGAGGCGGGTTGGTGCTCACGGCCGGCCACGGCGGAGGCACGAATCGCCCGGGGCGACCGCACTAACCGTCCGGCGACTGTCCCCTCCCGGAGCAGCCTCGAGCTCCCTCCGCGGCGGCGGCGGCTGACCTAGAACGACATCAAGTCGAGACACAAGACAACGAAGTAGTAACAAGCAAAGAGGAAAAGAAGCGAGCAGGACAACAAAAGTAAACAAGTGACCAACCTTCCCCGGCGGATCAGCCCAGCCATGAGCTCGAGCAAGCTCAATCCCTCAGGTCGTACGGAAGCGCTGATGAAGGGTTGTCGCAAGCGCTCACGTCCCGCTCCTCCCAGAGGCCCTAACCTCGTCGGGGCGGGAAGTGGCGGTCAGGGGCCTCGACAAACGCCTCCGTCGCGGCGCAATCCAGGATGGCGGGGGCCCTCGAAGCGGCAGCGGCGGTGCTCGCTCGAAGTGCGCGAGCCACCACCTTCGGCAGCTCCCCACCTCCGGTGCATCCGGGCGCCAACAAGGGGCATGGGTCAGGGTTGTGAGGCGGAAAAGCGGCCCCAACTCGCCCAAGAATCGTCAGCGGCGCCTTGAAGGCCCCCCACCTCCGCATGCCGGGGACAGCTCAAGATCATTAAGCCTCTTGGCCGGCGTCGCCTCGCCTCCGCGGCGCACGCGGGCCTCCGCGCCTCCGGCGTCGAGGGCGCTCATTCTCCGTCGGAGAACGCCCGCGCCCTCAACGAGGTCGCCACCTCCCTCGGGCGCTCCGCCTCGCCGGTGGCCGCCTTGAGCCACGGCCTCCATCGGCTCTCCTTGAGCTCGCTAGAGCCTTCCTGGGCGTCCGCGTGGTCGACGGAATCAGCCCTCTCGGATGGAGCGCCCCGCGCCCCCGACACTGCCACAACTCGGTCGTCTTCACCTTGATATCCTCATGGATATTCAGGAGAGGGAAGCGAGTTCGCCACATCTGCGCCTCCGGCGAGCGCGCCTTGTCGAGAAGACACGCCCAATCGTCACTCGCTCAGCCGAGGTTTGGCGAAGGGTGTCGCGGTCGGCGCCAGTATGCGACTCCGCGTCGACATCATCGATCTGCGTCGTCTCTGCCACATAAGGCGCGGAGGGCCTCAAGCTCCCCCGAGAGACCTTCCACCCCCGGTGAGCCTCCGGAGGGTCGGTCAAAAATCTGCCCCGCCCACACGTGGCTTGCCGCCGATAAGGGCGGGGCACTCTCGTGACTCATGCGGCGTCACCTGACGGACTTGCCCACTTCATACCTCCTCCTCGCCGCCCAGTCGTCCATGCCCTCCCCGCTTCCCTCGGAGGGCCGCCGCGGCTCCTCTCGGCCTCCTCGTGGTCGATCACGTCGTGAGGCTCTCTCGCGTCATCCTCGGCCCTTACTCGCGTCCCGCTCAGCGTCTCCGCCCTCATCCTCATCATCGGAGATGAGGGAAGCAGTAGGGTCGCCACGGACCGCGGCCCGAAGAACAGCCCCCGGCGGCGTGTGGGGGGCGACGGACGTGCGCCTTGCCGCCCAGGGAGCTCCGGCTGCCCGGCACGCGTCGCGGCCTAACGGACCCCCACCTCTTCTTGCGCGTCCATGGCGTCGGCGTCGGTCTCGGACGGCCCGATCCCATACTCGACCTCAAAGGTCGAGGCCCGATTCACGGTGCGATCGGCGGCGCGGATCAGCCGGATCTCCGGCGACTCAGCTTTTGAATAAGAAGTCGGGCGACGGCGGTGGCCTCGTATCTCAGCCGGGCGAACTCTCCTTGTCACCCCTTCGCGCCTCGTGTGGCTCAGGCCACACCCTCTCGGTCGAACCTCTCACGGCGCCTTCGGCCCAGGGGGGCATACTCGCCGAATCCACAGCCCAGCGGTACCCGATACGCGGCACTTGCACTGTAGCGCGCGAACTCCTCCACGGGTCTGTTGCCCTGGCGGGCGTGGGCGGAGACATGTGCGAAGGGCGTCCGGCTCTGGTCGCCTCGCCCGGGTGCTTCCCTGGGCTTCACCTTCACAAGGTTGAGGGACTCGGGATCACCCAGTAGAGCCTCCGCGCCCTCCAGCGGTAGTAGAACCGGTCACTCGACCAATCGGCGCTCCACTTGTTCGCTGCGCCCGCGGGGGCCCACCTCCGCCCCACGCGAAGGATGGGCGCACACGCCATGCGGGGCGCGGAAGACCTCCTCGCCATCGCCTTGGCCGGTCGCGGCATTTGGTAATGCGGGTGTGGGCTCGTGGGCCGTCCCACCCACTCGGCCCGGCCCGGCACGGGCGGCACGGGCGTCGTCATCGGTTCCCAGCGCGGGAAGCGCGGCCGGTGGCGTGACGGAGGTTGAACCTCGCGGCACCCCCAAAGACGAAGCCGCGACACGGGAAGCGGAGCCCCGCGTGGAAAAACTCCTCGAAAACGATGACCTCGCCGGAAGCCGGGGCGGGGCACCGTCTCGCCCTCCGAGGCACGGAGGGCGCTTCTTGTGGAAGAACTCGTGCTCCTTCCGAACGCCAGGGGACTTGTCGGTGCTCTTGCTCCTGGGAACTCGAGGCACTCGACAACGGTCTTGGGCCGCATGGTGTCCCCGATCACGAGCCATCAATAGACCCTCCGCAAAGAAAAAGAAGGCCTCCGCTAAAAAGAACAAAGCGAACCTAGGGCCTCCGCAGAAAAAGAACTCAAGAGCAAGAGAGGGCGCGCGAAAGCAAGAGCGTGAAAGCGAAAGGAGAGCACAAGCCCTAACCCCCACCAACCGTACATATTTATAGGCCGGGACGGGAGGGGGCCGCGAAGGGACGCAACCAACCCCCTCAAAATCACGGCCCGAACCCAAAACAACGCCAAACCCTCCTTCATCCGCCACGCGGAAAAACGAATCCGACATCCGTACAGCCCAAACAAACACAACCCACCCATCCGCGTCACCTTCAAACCAACCAACACCATCGGCCCAACCACGACGAAACCCTAGCGCACAACAAGAGCGGGCCGGGCCAAGGCCCACCTCGCGAGGCCGCGGCGGCCGGGGGCGCGGCAAGGCCCATGGGGTGGCAAGCGCGCCACCCGCCGCGGGACCCTCCGGAAAGACTTTTTTCAAGCTGGGGCCCCCTCGGAGGAACCAGACAGCCGAGGGGCTGCTGTTGTTGGGGAGGCGTCCCTCGCCCGGCCAGGCCGGCTCAAGCCCCGTGCCCTCACGGGGGCCAAGAGCGAACCTCCAGGTCTTGAGATATGAGGTCATGCGGGAGGATCGTCAAAGCGGAGGACCCTCTCCGAATGTACGAACGACGGGACTCACCTCGCGGTGGCCCGAGTCGGCGGTCGGGCCGGGAGCGGAGGAGGCCCTTGGCAATCCGGGAACGCCGTGAAGGATTCCTCAAGCGGCGCAAGCGAGCAGGATGGCCGGCGGAGGGGCCTCGGGAGCCCGCTCCCTCGGCCGGAAGCGCGGGACCGGCGGGGCTATACGAAACCCTACGGCTCCCGGCGGGAGGAAGTCACATGTGTATTTCCGTCACGTCCCGCATGCGGTTAGTTACTGCCCCGCCCAGAGGGAGCCGGATGTAGCGTCTATTCTCCTACCTACCATGTACCAAATTGCCAATCAGCCCCTCGACCCCTTGTATTCCTATAAATACCCGAGATGCGGGCACTAGGAAAGGGATGGATTGTTGGCCGTTTAAGTGCCATTTACTCGCGTTTTTGTCACCCCCACGTCACGCCCGGCTTATCGCCTCACCGCTCCACCCTCGGAGATGCGAATGCCCTCCGTCACCCGTCGCCGGCAACTCCGAGCGAAGGGCGAGCGGACCGGAGGCCCGCTCCGCCTCCCGTGTGCGTTCTTGACACACCCCACAGGGAAGCCCTCGCCCCCCTTCCCGCCCCTCAGGGAGCGAAGGCTAAGGGCGGGGAGTGATCCCCACAATACACATTCATCTTGTTGAGAGGGGAGGCGAACTGGCCTTCGTACCGATATCTACAACGACTAGCGTGGCACAGCAAGCTGGTGGCACCGGCATATGGGCTTGTGGATTGGGACGCCATGAATCTTCTGATTTTTGGGAGACCATAAAACTTGATAACAGTATTTGGGTTGATTTCAACAAATGAAATGTATAGTTGTATATTATTGCACTTTTTATAGTTAAAAACATGTATTCATTTCAATACATTGCAAATTGTCATGAGAAATTTGTTGAGATAAATGATCCAAGGAAATAATAACACCACTAAAACGCCACCAGAATATAATTATTCATATGTTGGCCAGAATATTTGTAGGCACTCTATCTGAATATAACTTCCATTTAATAATATGTAGCAGCCTTTACTACAAAAACATCCATCACCAACAGTAATAAAGGAGAAAAAGCCTGAGTTTTTTTTTTTCCTTCCTACAATTACAGTGAGTCACTCTATCAAGATACCAGTGCTTCATGTTTCTGTAATGCTTGCTTCTTTAATTTGTTGCGAAAGCTTCTTTTCCTGCTGAATGCTCTCTCCTGTTTAAACATTAACATTTTTATTATGCAAGTGCTTCTCCAGAAAAATATTATACCTTCTGGATGGTGAAGACAACAAAGAGTCTTACCACTGGCTGAGCCAACTCCTCTGCTTGACGAACTGCTCTTACAAGATCACGATTTGCCTCTGTGTATAGGCTGGTCACTATACCAGATTGGCCAGCTCTGGCTGTGCGGCCCACCCTGTGCAAAAAATCAACAGCACAGGCAGCAAATTCTGCCTACAGAAGCAAAGATCATTTGATAAGCATTAGTGTGAGATGAAACCATCCCCACACAAATTCAACTGTAGCTGGGTATGACAAAATTACAATTTCGAATGCATAACTGCATGAACCCTTTATAGTAATTTGAATGTACTGTTTAAATATTGACACTGACACCAGAGGCAGACGATACCTGAATGACATGAGAAACATTTGGGACATCAAGCCCACGGGCAGCAGCATCAGTGCATACAAGCACACCACCATTTTCCCGGAAAGACTGCAAATTGTTAGCCCTCTCCTCCATGGAACTCTCACGATGGTACAAGATACATGGAATACCAACTCGCCGCAATATATCAGAGACTGAATTGGCAGCATCAACGGTGTTTGTGAAGACCATAGTGCGTCTTGGAACATCTTTAGCATCATGAACTTCACTCTTCAGGCCGTATTTAACTGCGTTCAGAAGAGCATCAACTTGTGTATCAGCAGTGACCTCTATCCATCTTCGCTCTAATCTGCATATGCATGCAATATATATCAAGCATGTGAAAATTAAGGCAGGAGAGTATGAAGTAACAAAGAAGAAAATGGGATTACAAGAGAAATGGCAAGATTAATTTTAATGCCAATGAGAATTCCATAAATGAGCAAGCAAATTAAAAATAAGAATCCTGACCACAGAAGGCATTCAAAAGCTTATATAGTGAAGAAAAAGTGCATACCTGGGGTTGTGGCGGTGCAGATAATTGCCACTAACCCATACAGCATCTGGAAACATACGCTTTTAGCACACCACCAGCAGTTTTTTTTCCCACTCTGAGGAAGGGTGGCAGCAACAAAGATATACTGCTTGCTGCGTCTGTACATTTTTTCTAACTCTCCTCCAGTCCTTGCGTGCACCAACATGACTATTCTCCACGACAGGTCTATCTTGCACAATTTTGTCTTCAATTTCCTCATCAGAACCACTAAATTCAGCAGTCTCAAACCTCGAATCCTCATGATATTCATCATCACTCCCAAGTGATATTTCCTTTCCAGAATCTTGTGCTCTAGAAAGTAGCTTTTCATCAAATCTCAACATATGGATGAGACGAATGACCTGGTTCTCAAAACTTCCACAAAGTAGCATGTCTGCTTCATCAAATACCTATTCCAAATATACAACTATTAGGACTTTCAAGTAGCAAGAAAATCAAGTACTGCAGTTCAAATACTTCCTTTAAAAATGAACAGACACATGAAAGGGATTCAAGACATGCACCAAACATGATAACTACATAGGTATCACAACTCAAAACTATTCCTGATATTTCTTATCCAGGTGACAGGAAATGAAAAAAAAAAAAAAACTGTTCTAGCTTTGCCAAGCAGATTCAGAAAATTGATTAAAAAAAATAAGAATACAAAGGTGACAATAAAAAAGGAAATGTTTTGCTCAAATACTTACTACAAATTTTACGTTATGCAGGAATCTCTCTCTTCGCCTCTTTTCTGGGTCATAGTCAGATAAATAGTTTAAGAGAGCAGCTGGTGTGGCTACAAGAATATCTGGATGAACAGCTGGCCAGCCCTGCAATGAAATAAATAAAATAAGGAAAACATCACCACAATAAGCTGCACTACTACATCATAGCATCAGGTGTTATATGAGTAAAGCCGCAAATTAGGAAGTAAATAGCCTAGAATGAAGACCCATGTTGATAACACACTCGCAAATATTAGGAAAAAGGTCATTCCATTACAGAAAATTTGAAATTAAAATGGCCGTTTAGCTGTGGAATGTGATAGGCTAATCATATATTTATCTATAAGTAGGACAGGAAAAAAATGAGTTTAAACATATTGTTAATTAGCATAGAGAGTGTTCAGATAGAGCATACCTTTGACCCACAAATAGCAGCAGCATTTTTAAGTGGTTCACCAGACTCGTCAAGCAATGAATTAGCCATGCGAACAACTTGCTCACAGAGCATGACATTCGGACAAAGGACCAACACAATGTCATGTGCCCCTGGGGTGGTGTCCTGACAATTGTCATCTTCAGTGTTAGAAGATTTTGAGCACAGCTTTTCAATCAAAGGTACGAGGTAACCATGGGTTTTGCCACTGCCAGTCTCTGCTGCAACAATTACATCATTCGCTTTGAGAACATGCGGTATACAGGTTGCCTGCATAACATTTGAAACATTACATAAGCATCTTTCATAGAATCTGTTCGGCTGATATAATAAGCCGACTGATTCCGGCTGATTTAATAGTATTGTGTGAGAGAAAATAAACCGAAACAAGCCGAAATAAGCCAAGAGAAGGGCATAGTTTCATGCAACAGTAGGCATTAACAAGACAGTTAGGATGTACGTATTTGGAAATATACTAGGACAAGTCCCAGTGAAACTATCATCAGATCAAAAATTTATTCAAAAGGTGGAATAAAAAATACTGAATCCAATCACTTTTATGAATCAAACAACAATATGGTGAAGTGTATTGTGGAGATGACAGCAGTAATATATTTGGAGCACAATTAGCCTACATACCCTAACTTGCTTGGGACCCAAAAAAGGTTTGCAGTTGTTGGAAGGATTTACATTCTTATTGTTTGCAACAGGAAAAAGTATATGGTCATTAACAACAGAACTGATTTCACTAATCCCACAAAAGGTGAAAAGGGTAAGAAGCATGTATGAATCCTCTAGTACTTATCTAAATAATAAAGTGCTTGCAATTTAAGATATAAGATGCAAAAAGAGTTACAATCTTAATTAAGCAAATTGTAACAGCATTGGGAATTAGAATAGACATTTGTTTCACCCTGAGAGGCAAATGGACTGGAAAGTATTTAGCTTCCCAAACCCCAAAGTCAAGGTCAGTTCACAGACCAGAGAGCAAAAGAGTATAAAATGTACATCTATCAACTGAACTGTTCATGTTATACAGGCATGAGACGTTCACACGAGGTCCGACATTTCGTCGAACACATGGCGTGTCACGCGCGTGTTGCAGCTGAAGCGCTAGGAGCCTTTACCTGGACAATGGAAGGCCCCGAGAGCCCGGCACCGCGCAGGGCGGACGCGAGGCGTTCGGATACGCCGAGTGAACCCCACGACGTGCTCTCGGCGAAGAAGCCGGAGCCCGAGCCAGCGTCGTCGGCCTCGGCCTCGGCCGCAGCGGTGGCAAGCGCGCGCGGCCTCGCAGCGGGCGACAGGAGGCGCCACGGCCACGGCGGTGGGGCGAAGAGGAGAACGTGGCGGTGGCGCGCGCGCGGCGATACGGGAGGAGGCGAGAGGGCGGGAGGCTCGCGGCGCGAAGGAGCGCGAGCGGCGCGAGGCGGAGGTGATGCAGCGCCATGGTGACGGTGACGTGGCGTGGTGTCTGGTGTGCTGGGTCCTTGGGTTGGGACGGGGCTTTGCCTCCAGCGGCTTTTTTTTTTTTTTTTTTTTTTTTTTTTTTTTTGACTCCGGCGACAATCAGCGGCAATCGGGTCGGGTAGGGCATAGGCACTAGCTTATTCGGCTATTCACTAGGGTGGAGTCGTTGGATGATGGATTATGCTGGTTTTTTTTTTTTTTTTGACAAGGAAATGGATTATGCTGGTTGGATGGCAAAGTGGAATAGACTTCTATTTCGTTTTTCATGGATGTATAAATAATAAATGTATTCACTCCATTCAGAATTATAACAAATAATAACATATTTTGACTTTTCTAGATATATATCTTTTGTTAGATATATATTATCTCTAGTAATATATCTTAAAAAAAGTTAAAACGAAGGAATAAGTACGGAGTAAGTATGGGATATACAACATATAATTTCAAGTTTGAAGATACGGCACTGAAAAATGTATGATATTTTTTTATTTTATGGAATATATAAAACTTTTAGTTACAATATAATGACCACATGAAAGTGGTTAGAGCATAATTTTAGATTGTACCAAATTCTTTGGTTTTTAATACATTGATTTATGTATTTAGTCATAATTGCATCTAAATAAAAAGCTTCATGTGTGTTTTAGAAAAGTCAAAACGTTATATAATTTTGGAACGAATGGAGTACAATGCAATTCCCTGTTAGGCCAGCCTCAATGGGGGTTTCATGAGTGTTTCATGCACATTAAATGCAAATACCACATCAAGAAAATTTTACTTTTTGCATGAAACCCCTAGGAGAGAGAAGGAAAGAGTTTCACCATTGAGACGGCCTTAGAATATTTGAGCCAAAAGAGTCCAAGACATAGTCAAACACGTATTTCCATAGAGCGCATTGAATAGGGATCAAGAATCTTCTCGAAACATGTCGCTACGCACCAAGGTTCAAATCCCGATGTTCGTACCTTTTTCTCGAGATTTTCCTAGGATTTACCCACGTTATGCGTTAAGTGGTAGTTTAATGGCCCTGGCCGACAACGAGACTCCAATGGTGACTTCTGAATCCATCGACTGCCGGATGCACGATCTTTGAAGGTGCTCATAGGGGTAGGTTTTTTCGTCGTGTGTCATAGGGGTGTGTGTTTGTGCGTGTTGTGAGCATCTACGTGTACTATGTAATTCTCAAAGAGAATCTTCTAAAAACATGTCAGTTCCTCTTTGAAAACCTTTCACTATTGAAATATAATCACTTTGCAATAATCCGTGAAGTCTCCTACCTTCATAATTAAAATCAAAGAAATAATTCTAGGTGTTCCAAGAAAAAACACTTCTCAGAATCTGTGTTTGTCTCAAATTTTCCTAAATAAAGTAAGAAGGGAAAACATATTCTTGCAATGAAATGGGATCCCATAATATAGAGGGAAATTGTACTATGTTATTTAGCTCCCATTTAGATCCAGTGGTCTAAAGTAGACCACTTTAACTCTTAAGACTCCAAACAGGAGAAAGTCTTGACTAAAGTTTAGCTAACCTCACAAAAACATTGGACTACACAAGTAAGCTAAAGTGGTCTATAGTTCTAGTTCTCAATTTTTAGCCAACTAAACTTTAAATCGGAGAATCAAATAGGCTCTTGGCATCATATATGGTTTAGTCACTGTTTACCTAACTACTCCATCCTGGACCATCCAAACCATAAATATAAGATATTTACAATAATGATAGGTCTATATAGTAGAACTATAATAAGAGAGAGAAAAAATATAGCGACAAGTATAATATATAAAGATTTAGAAAACCGTACTCCTGACTAAATTTAAGTATGACTCTCTTTATTATAAAAAAAAAGATGTAACTCTTACTTTTTGAGGAGTCAAATAATATCAGGTTTAACTAAATTTATGAAAACAATGGATATTTATTATGTGTAATAGATATGATTAGACTAAGTACGAAATATATTTTTCATAACATATATATTTGAAGACATAAAACCTAGCCAAACTCGAGATTCTTGAGAATTGTTCTTTCTATAATCACAATGTAAAATGAGGCATGAGAAATAATTCTAGTAGGTTGAGTAAGAATGAAGATTTCGATTTCAATTTGTTTCTTTGCAACAGCATTTTCGTATCACTTAATTTCCCATAAAACGGCTTCATACCTAAAGTTTCAAAAATCCTGATGATTAGAGTTGGAACAAATCGAGCTCCACCTAGTTCCATCTCGCTTTTGTGGGTCCTATTGTCTTCACGTGCTGGAGGAGTTGAGGAGGTACCCCATGGCCCTGCCTTACCACACGTTGCTCTTGACGTCGACACTCCGTTGTGTCGCCTACGAGGACAGGGCGACTCACGGGGAGGAGGGTCGGTGTTAATGGAATGTGACATCGTTAGAGGGAGGGCGATGGAGGAGTGACAGTGCCCCGGCGAGACCATGTACGTATTTGGGGTGGCAGTCGTCACAATAGATATTCAAAGGTTATTAGCGAGAGAGATGCAGGAGGTGAGGAAGATATTAGAGGAGGTGAGGGAAGGAATAAAGGGTAAGCCTAATGATAGGTGTGGTTTTATATAAAATGGGTCTAATGAAAACATGTTTTACCAAATATTCCTCTTCTAAGTGCTAAGTGAAGTTGAAGCCAAATAAAGCTATTACACCGAGAAACCAGATTTTTTGTGGAATGAGAGTTCTACCAAATAGCCATATTAGTGGACAGCGATTGCATTTGTAGTATTAGTAAGAGCATGTGAATCGGATATAGGCATATAATCATCTTTGATTGCTCCTCTTATGATCTAAACTCAAGTATAACTCTTACAACCCATGAATTCAAGTTGTTAGAGCACCTCCAAAGGTGCTCTTGAAAGCGAACCGAGGGGAGACGGCGGTTCGATCAATCGAACCATACACGCTCCAAAGTGTAGTCTTGAAAGTTTAACGCTTCTAAAAGCGGATGTTGCGTGGTCTGACGATCCGTGCCGCGAAATTTTTCCTATTAAAATATTGCATCAATCCATGTTAAACGCCGCACAAGTCTACCCGACCAAAAATAGGTTCGAGTTTTTATTGTTTTTCTCTAGCGGCGATCGATTGCCACACTAGAGCCTTGCGAACTTTACTTCACGAGACCGAGCTGTGTCGTAACATGTCGCATGGTTCGACTACCACACTGCGGATGCCTTTACACTTGTGATATTACGAGCTCTTTAAAAGACACCATATAATGGAAGAAAATCATACCCGCAATAACCAGAGAGTAGAGTCTATGATAAAAAGTAAGGTAAGACATCAACTCTAAGACCAATAATATTAATTGTCTTACGATCTTCCAGAGGAGCAACGTCATCAATCACATAGATAACTAGACCTATATAAATTGTTCCAAGGACGAGACTTGAGAGTGTAGAGAAGAAGTTTTGACACAAGGTTGAATCAATAATTTTAACAATTTTTTGCCGCTCCTTGTCAATCTTTGTAAATTCAGATCAACTTATTAAAGTAGTGTCAACTGACTGATTACCTGGATCGCTAGAACCCATTTCTGACGCGTTATCACACTCCCGATTAATCAACGCGTCCACACGCACTTCCGCCGAACCACTCCACTCTGGAATGCTCCCTCCCTCGCTAACGGTCGCCAGGGGCATTCCCGTCCGTCCTTCCGCAAACCCCCAAAATTTCAAAACCCCGCACTCGAGAGCGGGCGTCTCCATTCCACATCCCCATTCGATCCCCCTCCTCGATTCGATCCAGCTTGACGCCGCCCCCACGCCGACGCCGACGCCCGCGGAGCCCTAGAACCATCCAAGCCATGCGACGGGACGACGCCGGCGGCGGAACCGGGTTCCACGACTTGTTTGACTCGGTGCGCCGCTCCATCTCCTTCCGGCCCACCGCCGCCGCCGCCGCCCCGGAAGCCCCCGCGGGCCCATTCGGCGCGGGGGCCGGGGGGATCGGCGTGCGGATCAGCTCTTGCCTCCGGAAGTCGCGGGGATGGGGCTGCTAGGTCTCATCACCAAAAGCCCCTCGCCGACGCGCCACATGCTGCCGCCGGTGCCCGACGAGTCGGGTGGTGGAGGGGGTGGGGGCGACGGCGGAGGTGGAGGTGGAGAGGAGAATCCTCCGATCCGTTGGCGGAAGGGGGAGCTCATCGGGGCCGGTGCGTTCGGGCAGGTCTACCTCGGGATGAACCTGGACTCGGGCGAGCTCCTCGCTGTCAAACAGGTGAGGGTGTTCGGCGTGCGGGATTATTATGTGTTTACGGTTCGAAGTTTTGATAGCATTCGGATCAGTGACTTGCTACCGTGACTCATTGCAGGTTTTGATCGGCAGGAGCAACGCGACACGGGAGAAGGCCCAAGTGAGTGACATTTTCTTATTAAACTTGGTCAGGGAATTTAGAGCCTTCAGGCTTTTTGTGAGTTTGTCTAATACGATGTGCCTTTTGTGGCTAGGCTCATATTAAAGAGCTCGAAGAAGAAGTGAAGCTGCTCAAGAACCTGTCTCACCCCAACATCGTTGTGAGTGGATGCAATTTTTTGCTTTCATTAGGTAATTATTACTAAATTGTTGTCTGATTACCCTGTTTGTTCGAATAGAGGTATCTTGGGACTGTTCGGGAGGAAGACACGCTAAACATTTTGCTGGAATTTGTCCCTGGAGGGCCTATTCAGTCACTTCTGGGGAAGCTCGGTTCATTCCCGGAGCCTGTAAGTAATCATCAAACTGTGTGACTTGAATCCTGGTGAGTTCATATTGGAAAAGGAACTTATACGTTATATCTGTTGATCAGGTCATTAAGAAATACACTAAGCAAATTTTGCAAGGATTGGAGTATCTGCATAGCAATGCGATAATACATAGAGATATAAAGGTATGGACACTGAAGCCTTAATATATATAATGGCAGATCTTGGCTTTGCTGGTTCTGTTGCAATGCTTATTCTAATGAACATGGAAATTTGCCAAATTTCAGGGTGCAAACATTCTTGTTGATAATAAAGGGGTGCATCAAACTTGCTGATTTTGGGGCATCTAAGCAAGTGGCAAAGTTGGTAAGATCAAACTAATATGCTCAGTGTGCTCTTAAGGTCAACTGTAATTGAGGGGACTGGGTTAGTCAGAAGAGAAACTTGGAGTATTCATCTCATCGATAATAAAAGAGCAAATCCCATGCCGGCTTAGGTTCAGGGAGTCAAGCTAGTTGCAGTTGAATACTGTAGAGATAAAAACATGTGCTAGGAGGGGAGAAGGTATACCCAGTGCTAAAAGCTCCTGACATGTGAGGAGGGGAAAGATGAAACAAGCATGTAAATCCTAGAATATTGTAGGACCTAAAAAATCTCATAGAACCATATGACTGTAGGCCTGTAGCAAGGCCTACAAAACAAAGTGTGGATGCTCATTACTTCTATTATTGTATTCGTAATGCTGAGGCTCTCCTAGGATTTATCTCTAACCTGCCCGAACTTGGTTGGGACAAAAGTGCTTGTTGTTATTATCAGTGTGCAGGGACAAATGCTGTTGCTGATGTGATCTACTTTGAAAATAGCAAATACCCATCTGATCATCACATTCTACTTAAACTTCTCGCCACAATTGTGCCCTTTGGTGCAGTAGTGTTTCACAACAATCAGCATTTGCCAATACTCATTGCCACTTCCTGTATCATTTGTGCATTAACATGATTTCTTGCTGCATCTTTTTCATTTGAAGATACGATGCCACTATGTTTTTCTTTCTTCAAGATATTCCTAATTTCCTATGTCAATGCACTTACAACAATATGCCATTCTTTGTCAGGCTACTGTGACAGCAGCCAAAACAATGAAAGGCACACCGTACTGGATGGCACCTGAAGTCATTGTTGGGAGTGGGCATAGCTTGTATGTCTAGAAACTCTTCCACTACCTTGTTTATCGCTTTTCTGGATTTAAATAAGGCATATTTTTTTTTTGTTTTTGCACAATGATATATCAGCAATAGTATATTGTTTAGAACTGAGAATGTTCAGGACTTATATCTTGGAAACATAATACATTTTCTGTAAAGAAATTGTGGAGCTAATTTGAAAATATGCTACTCTTAGTACTGCTTTAAGTTATGTGTTATATGTAGTTTTCAGGGCAGAATAAAAACATTGCCAGTAAGGATTATATATGTTAAATGTCCTCCCTGAACTGCATAGACTGTCCCCAGTATGAGTTGAATGCCACTTCCTATCAAATTTGCTAAATGACTAGTTATGCGACTTGTGTTGTCCAAATACAGAAAAGTGGCAGGGGAACAGCAACAGTATTTATTAATTTAAGATTATACAGTAGCCTACTGTTTTTATCCATAGTCACAGATGTGTATGACCTTACCAAGGAAGAGAGTAATGTGCTGCAATTTGAAATAGAAAACTACTTCAGAATCATTTTTTTTTTTTATTTTTTATCTTATTTGGCCCACCCACCCTTACTATTCCATTCTCTCAGCTCTGCGGATATATGGAGTGTAGGGTGTACAGTCATTGAAATGGCCACCGGCAAACCACCATGGAGCCAGCAGTATCAAGAGGTAAGGTGTATCACATAAACACTAAGAAAATTTAAGAAAACTCTTGTTTCATGTACTAAGAAAATCGTTTCAGGTAGCACTTCTATTTCATGTTGGAACCACAAAGTCGCATCCACCTATACCTGAACATTTGTCGCCAGAGGCCAAAGATTTTCTGCTGAAGTGCCTGCAGAAGTATGCTTATTAGTGTTACACCTTTCACTTAACTAGTATCTCCTCCAAAAGTATTTGGAAACTTCCTGCAAATGAAAAAACTAATTTTATAATCTTTGTCTGATACCTTGATTCCCTGTTCTTTTAGGGAGCCAGAGCTGAGGTCTACTGCACCAGACTTATTAAAGGTACATTTGCACAATTCTGAATCATAGCGAGTCTTATGCTGATTGTGCCTGGTAATTTTGACTTCTTGAAACATTTTTTTGCAGCATCCTTTTGTTACTGGAGAATTGAGGACCTGCAGCCACTCAATCATGCTACACACAAGGTTTGATATAGCATGTCTGATGTTGCTTCCTGCCCTTTTCTGGACTTCCATTCACTTTTGTAACTTAATAACTTCATCTAAACAATGACACAGGACTCTTTTAATGAGATTCCTGCAGATGATATGCCGACTGGCTTGTAAGTTAATTCTCTAATTCATGGGCTCACTTGATTCCTCACCATTTTTTGTTTTTCATATATGGCTTTAAGAATTATTTAACTGCTTCCAGGGGTTTGAATCATTCTTCCAACTGGTCCACCATGAACTCCAATAAATCATCAAAAATCAAGCCCTTATGGGAGGGTAGCTGTGATGATGATGACATGTGTGAGTTTGCTGACAAGGATGACTATGTAGCAGTTGGATCTGTAAGAATTTTTCTTAAGCTGTAGGCTTTTCAAAGTATTGCTTCACATTTGTTGTGTTGTGCATATGGGGTAATTTTTCCATTGCTTTCCTGCATGTTTTTTTTGGTAAAACCACCCCACTGTACAACCGGTAATGTAGTTCTTATTAAAGCTAGATTCTTATAAAAGTACAAACATGACATTTTAAGAGCTTCTACTATCACAGATACAAAACTTAAGCATGGTCACATTGGTGTTATTTGAAAAATTTCACGTGCATGAGTAAGCACAATCAAAGCACCAGAAAATCTTGACTGCACAAGCATGGATCATGGTGGCTCCACGTTGGCAAACACAGGCAAAATTGGCTACACACATGTATAGTGGGGTGGTTTTGCAACAAGTGAACTAGGGGGGGGCTATTTGCAATAAAATGTCTTATGGGGTAGTATCTCAAAATACAAATGGGCTAGTTTGGGGAATTTTCTATAGTTTTGCTGTTTATCAACTATGTTACATCCTTGTGTTGACTTTCCACTTTGTCAATTCCAGAGCTATAATCCCATGTCAGAACCATTTGATAACTGGGAAAACAAGTTTGACATAAGCCCAGAGCAAAATTCTCATCAACCAATGGAATTTGGTGAATTGACCAAACATGCTGAAAACAACATGACTGAGAATGATTTTACGTTCCCTGTTGAGGGAAGTTGTGAAGATGATGATGTACTCACAGAATCAAAGATAAAGGCATTTCTTGATGAGAAGGTAATTAGTATTTCTTAGATTGCACAAGTTCAGTTGTTCACTGCTAGTGCTTAAATGCTGTTTGCTGTTTCTCTTGCAGGCTCTTGACCTGAAAAAAGCTACAAACGCCTTTGTACGAGGAGTTCTACAACACTGTGCATGGAGGGAGTTGTCAGGGAGCTGATCAAACTTCCAAGGGAAAACTCCCAATTAGTCCAAAATTGCCCCCTCGAGGAAAGTCACCTCCAAGTAAGACACGTGGAGGTGCATGCGATACTTTGAATGACACGTCTCCCGAAACTGCAACAAGCAATTTCAAGAAGCAGTGTTGTGGAGAGCAGCCGAATTTTGAGAGAAATTGCTTCTCCCCAACTCAATGAGTTTGCAGACAAAATCCATCTTGATGCCCAAGATAGCCCAAGGTTTGTTCGGTATGCCATGCCATGTTTTGGAACTGAAATTATATTCCGTAAAATCCTGATGAATACTGAAGCACTTGTACTCTCGTTTATTGAGGCCTGTGCATGATCTAATTGGAAGTATTTCTGTTAATAGCATCAGCTTCACCGAAAGGCAGAGGAAGT
Organism: Hyparrhenia diplandra; assembly: GCA_015847255.1. Classification (NCBI taxonomy): domain Eukaryota; kingdom Viridiplantae; phylum Streptophyta; class Magnoliopsida; order Poales; family Poaceae; genus Hyparrhenia; species Hyparrhenia diplandra. Next base: position 86,515 of record JADLZK010009266.1, on the reverse strand, counting down.
GGAAAGAAGAGTTGGACCAGGAACTGGAGAGAGGTAAACAGAAGTTTTCATTATATATGCATGCACTATTGATAATTCACCCCAATGCTGATACAAAAACTTATACATGAATTCTCCTACAGTGATGAGATTAGCTGGCTGTGCTAAAACACCTTCTCCAAATAGAGGTTCCAACGTGAAAAAAGGAGTGTCATGCTGACCATTGAACAGACAGCAGCATTCGTGGTCTCTTTATTTCATCCCACAGAAGACACAACAGCTGATAGTAACTACACAATGCCAGAGATTGGCAACAACAGCAGTACAGCCTGCAGCGCCTTACCATTGCGGTATTAGCCAAGCTATGACTGCAGAACCATCTTGTACAAGTGGCAGATTTACGTTGAAGTGGACTGGTACAGAGAGCACTCATCGCTCATTTCAGGATGAGTTCATTGTTGCTGCTGCCTGGAGGACGTCAAGCTGACAGTTTCCTGATTTTAAGGCTGCATTTATCATTCTTTTCGATGCAGTGCTATACGTCCGGCTTTGGTTATATATGGTTTATACTGAGAAAAAAAAGTGTTGTAAAAATTTTGTGTTTCTAAGCCCAGATTGGCGTGGCGCTTGGTTTTGTATGGAGATTGCTTTGTGAAGGTGTGTAATAAGATAGCGATGCGAGTTAATGGGTCATTGTGCATTTCTGCGTGCTGAATGAATCTGAGTTTTTCGGAAGCTACAATTTGCAATCAAATCGTGAATCTTGTGCATGTATACGGCTGTACAGTTGCTGTACCGAGGCCGCTGATGTTTCTGTTGATTCTCTCGTTGGTTCGCTAAGGATTGGATCCTTGTATCATTACGTTGTTCATGCTGGTTACGATTTAAGGTCCTATCCCTTTTTGTTTGTTGCCTTGATTGCGGCAGTGTATCCTCTAAAACTACATAATAGACAGTTTGGCCAAGAAAAAAAATGACAATCTTTGGTAACCTCGTTGTATGAAAAATTCTCAGAGAAAATTCACCAATCAGCCGGTTTATCGATCAGCGATCAGACACTACCAAACACAAGATTGGACAACGAACATGGGTCATGGATTAACATAGAATTACCCGGGGACCCAGGGACCAAACTGAGAAAACACATAGCCTGGGGCCTGGACTAGTCGTGTCGGGTCCGTCGATCTCCTCGCACCAACTTCTCAACCTTCCTCGCTCCGCGCCCGGCCGCCTTTGCCTGCCTTCCCATCTCGGACCCATCTCCTCTTTCCTTCGGCCATGGCTCAGCCCGCCTTCCTCTCCTCTCTCCGCTCCCGCCTCCGCCCCGCGCCGCCGCCGCTGCCGCACCATCGCCTCCAGCCCAGCCGCGGCTACCACGTCGAGCTCGGAGCTCGCGAGAAAGCGGTAAGCGCTTCCCCATCTCTCTCGCCATCTCCTCCTCGATTCGGTACTTCGATCGCGCGTTCGTGTGGTGGCCTGGTGGGAGAAGGGATTCTGGTTGTTTTGTGGAGTTAGATCGCGCATCTAGGCTCTAGGTTTGATCTGCACTCGCCGTGTTACGAGCTGCCTCGGCTCGATCTCGGTGGGACGGGCCGGTGGGCGTAGGTGCTGTGATTCGCAGATTTCCTATAAACGCGGTGTGTGGGTGTTGGTTGATGTGAGCATCGTGTAGCGAAGTTGCGGCTGGGCTCTGGCCCAGGATGGCTGACCTCGAGGTGTTTTCCGTTGCTTTGGTTGTGATTGCTAGGGTTGCAATCCCTGCCAGTAGTATATGACGATCGTCCAACTGTTGCATTTGCTGGACTGAGGCAAGCCATACACGATAGTAGATGCATCGAATCACCTGGATTAAAGGGGTAGTGCTTATACCTTGTGAATCATTCGAATGAATATGAAGCGTAGGTTTTATACTCCATCTCTTGTGTGGTGTTTCCAGTAATTGTAAAGCTGTACCTTCATAAGTGCTGATATTGTTTATTTCAGAATTCTGATGCAGGGAAGTAGACATCTTACTGCCTACAGAGTTCTTTATCATGTTGAAATTCGCATTATTTTAAATGGCAGTGAAATCAGTATATACTCCCTCTATTCCAAATTACTCTATGCACTTAGATATACACTATGTCTAGATACATAGTAAAAAGTAATGTATCTAGAAAAGACAAAATTTCTTATAATTTGAGATGAGAGTGGCTACATTTGATGGAGGGTTTCAGTACTTATACTATGGGTCTTTTGTGAATATCATATTCTCTATGTGGCTTTTGATCGCATTCTGTCTTCGTGTATTTGGCTTTTGCAATTATGTTAACATCAGCCATCCAGATACAAGAGGTCGAGATCGAGGTTGTACAATGTTGTTGTTTCTGCTACTAGATATTTCATGTTACACCTTGGAATGAGTGTTTAGTTTATTAGTACACCATACTGCTGTTTCATTGTCATGTTTTTTTTTTTTTTTTTTCCTGAGTTTCTTTGTTATATGTGTTTTTTTTTAGTTTTTTTACTATTTTGAAGGATGTTATTTCTCATCTTTAGTATTAACGTTGTATTGCTATTTGGCAGCTTTTGGAGGAGGATGTTGCTTTGAAGAGGTTCAAATCATACAAGAACAGTGTGAAGCAGGTCTCCAAGATTGGGAATTATCTCACTGCTGCTGTATTTATTGGTATGTTTTTGTAGTTGATTTTGGTTTCAGCACTTTAAATCTTTGGGGTCTGTACTGTACAGTTATTGATCGTCATGTGAATTCATGCTGACTGCTTTCTACTGGTGTATACCTACTATTTTGTTAGCTGTGTTATTTTAGTGATACAAGGATCTAGTTGAAGTTGTGCCTATTGGTTTTTTATACCTTTGAAGTTAAAAATCTAGCTGGAAATTTAAAATATTGGTAGGAGATAGTTGTATATTTCTTTTACAATTTTGCTACACAACTTACTAAATTCCATTCTCTTGATTAATCGGATCTCCAAGATATTTTACTCCCTCCGTTCCAATTTCTAAAGACGCTTGACTCTTTTGGTACATCAAATTTGCTATGTGTATCGAGACACTAGACATACGTTATATATAAAAACATAGCAAAGTCAATGTACTAAAAAAGGTCATAAGCAGCTTATAATTTGGAACGGAGGGGAGTATGAGTATCCTATATTGAGGTTTCCACTACTAGCAGATTGTTTTGCTAGTTTCTGATGTTAAGTTTTTTTTTTTGGTGGGTTGGCATTTGATTTCTGTCTCTGGTATGTGTGACTAGTTACCACCTGGTAGTGGCTAAAGTAGTTTCTCGTGTATGACCAATGCTTATTAGTTATCACCCAGTTGCATTTACGAGCATTGGGCTTCTCTCTAAAAAAATATATCATAATAAGGCATATTTTCTTTGGGTATCCATATTACTATTAGTTGCCTACCAATCAGGATACTATTGTGCTGTCTTTTTTTTTTTTTTTCTTCTAGACTAATTAATTGATAGATTGGTCATAGTACCTGCAGTTAGTTATAGACTGTAAAGCAGTAGGTTTCAGCATTATCCTTTATAGTCCCTCTGTTTTATATATATGTCATTTGAGATTTTTTTTTTAAATGAATTGTCTCTCCTCGTCAGAAAGCTGAATGTTAACTAAACACATGTCCTCATCAGAAAGCTGAATGTTAACTAATTTTCTGAAGTGGGCAAAAATGGAATGCACGCTTCATTTCACAAAGCTGCCTTTTGCATTAGAAGTAGTATTGATCTGATTATTCTGCTTAGCAGATGCTGACTGATGTTTGTGTCATTGTCCTGCAGCTTGCAGCTACCAGCTTGCTATCTTGACGGCAAGAACAAAATGAAGGGAAACACAATCATGTGGAAGTGATCCATCAGCATAAACTGGCATTCTATCACTTCGTGTTTTTAGTCATCAATCGTACCATGTAAAAAAAAAAAAATAAACTAGGTTAACCTTTGGTTGGCAAATATCATTTCTGTTTTTATGGCCTAAGTGGCAAACATTGTGGCACAATCGTGAATCATGATGGATTGGATGTTGCCTGCTTTTGTTTACCACTTGGGAGTGGGACTGCATTCTGCTGTGCAGTAATAACATACGTGGCTTTGTCGAACTAATTTCGACAAAAATAAAATGTGCGTTATGATCGTTAATCCCTGCACACCTAACTAGACTGGGCGGATTTGTGTTCGAGCTGTCTCGGCCGATGTGTGTTCACCGCCCAAATGTAACTGTCCAGCTATCGGAGACAGGTTACCGTAGCCCAATGCCCCAATCCCAGCCGGCAGCCGTTCCTTTCGGGATCTGATGGAGCCCAATTAACATCTCAGGGAAGGAACGCCCCCGAACAGATAAGGCTTCGGGGAGAACGAGCTGAGCACGGAGCGATAGCGACGACGGCAGCATGGGTTGCTGCGGCTGCGGCCTTAAACCCACGACTCCTGGCGCTCCGCCGCTCCTGCTCTCCCACGCAGTCGGTCTCCCCAGCGCAGAGCTCGGCGGCGACGGGGCTCCGGCTGCGCAGCCGCCAGCCGTGCCCGGGGAAGTTCGTGTGCCGCCGCGCCAAGAACGCGGGGTACGAGGACTACAAGTTCCCCGGACCCCATCCCGGAGTTCGCCGAGCAGGTCAGCCTCTCACCCCGTTCCCTTCCTTCTACTGAGTCGGAACCAAGGCTTCTGTTGTTGCTCCGTGGTTATTTTCCTGATGGCTAAATTCTTTATTTTGGGGAGTGCTTCAGGAGACGAGCAAGTTCAGAGAGCACATGGCGTGGCGGCTGGAGGAGAAGAAAGAGGACTACTTCGGGATGGGCAGGGGAGGGAGCGACGGGAGGGAGAGGAAAGAGCGTGTTTTTTTTTTTTTTTTTTTTTTTTTGCTGAAAGGAACCCACAATATATATTTGGTGGGCAGGCGGGGTGTTTTTGCAACATTTGTAGGCGGGCGGGTAAGTGAAAAATTACCACGATTTTGGAATTGTCCCTTCTTCAGGTGTAAGAAGTCAGGTAATATGAGGGGTGAAAGGTAAAAAGGTAAAACTGAGTGACTGTAGTTTTCCAATTTTTTTGGATCTGTACGGGATTTGTCTGGAAAGGAAGGTTTTCTTACAAAGTTCAACCAGCCAATCAAAGAAATTGGGGTGACGTGGACGATGTCCCCTGGAGGGATTCTTTGGGGATTAAAGGTCCCGGAATGCCAGGAACGATCAAGGTATAAAAGCAATTATAATGTCTTAGCATTTCAATACATGTGCCGCCCGCCGGGCCGAGGGAGCGGCCCAATATCTCAATTCTCATACGGGCTTACTACGGTCAGTCTAATTCATCCATCCATATAGAAGGAAAGACCGGTCCACCCTAGCCTGACCCGGCCCACACGTCAACCACACGTATCCGCCGATACGGCTATGGATACGTATCGTGGTCCATCGATACGGCCCAGCCCACTAGGAGACCTTATCCTGTACCCGACGCCCCAGCGTGCTCATTCACGCACACCACCTTGACCTCGCGCCGCTACCCCACGGCCCGCGCGGCATCCCCGCACGCCGGTCGCCGGTGACGAACCTCCGCCTCTTCGCTTGCCGGCGACGATCTTCCATTCCCGCTCGCCGGCCGTCAGCGAACGACACCAGGTGGAGGACACCCACGTGACCTCTTCGGCTCTGTCACGGCTTCAACGCAGCACGAGCGCCGGCAGCGAGTAAGCGAAGGGCCGGCGTCCGGTGAGCTCCACTCCTCCAGTGGGTAAGGTGATAGCCCTAGCAGCAATTCAAGAGTCATTTCACTAAATTATATAGCCTGAGCCCCAAGCGGAGATCCTCTGCATCTTCTGCTCTATCTATCTCTGGTAATTTGCAACGGCTCCCAGTTTTCAGACATTGCCATGACCAAAAAAAATCTATGTTTGCTTTGATTATTATATTTGTGTTGTGTGGCTTACAAGGCTGGATTGGAACTTGGGAGTGTGTGCGGATTGTTGATGTTTTTTCTAATTTTAATTAATAATATGCATTATTATTTATTTTATTTTATTATAAAAAATACTAAAACGTAACCGCACTCAACATTTCAGCAAAGGAACGCCCCGAACAGATAAGGCTTCGGGGAAGACGAACCAAGTGAGCCGAGCACGGTCGCTCACCAGTGATGGCGACGACGGCATGGGTTGCTGCCGTGGCTCCTGCATTAAACCCTCGACTCCTGGCTCTCTGCTCCTGCTCTCCCGCGCAGTCGGTCACCCCAGCGCAGAGCTCGGTGGCGACGGGGCTCCGTCTGCGCAGCCACTGGCCGTGCCCGGGGAAGTTCGTGTGCCGCCGCGCCAAGAACGCGGGGTACGAGGACTACAAGTTCCCGGACCCCATCCCGGAGTTCGCCGAGCAGGTCAGCCTCTCACCACCCTCTTCCCCTTCCTCCTACTGAGTCGGAACCAAGACTTGTGTTGTTGCTCTGCTGTTATTTTCCTGATGTCTAACATTCTTTTTGGGGGATGTTTCAGGAGACGAGCAAGTTCAGAGAGCACATGGCGTGGCGGCTGGAGGAGAAGAAAGAGGACTACTTCGGTGAACATGTCGAGGAGATCGTTGACATCTGCACCGAGGCATGTATCCAATTCCTGAATTCCAAATGCATAGCTGGTTTTAATTCTTAGAAATGACGAGAGCTCTTACTTTATATGAATTGAATTGAGTTGGGAGTTGAAATCACAAATTTTGCTTGCACGAATTAGCATCATCATCAACAACAAAGTCCCAAGCAAGTTGGGGTAGGCTTTGCACGAATTAGCATCGAATCGAACAAATGTGTTGGGGAAATCAGTGAGGACCTTAAAGGAGGTCTTCCTAAATTAATTGTGGAATGAGGCATGAAAAGTCGGTGTATTGTCCCCAGAGGATGCAAAATGTTTGCCTATGACAGTTTGCAGTTCCGAATTGTATGCATAATATGTTCCTTGCTTCTGTGCTAGATATTGGCAGTTTAGTGCAATCCAAAAAGTCTGCATAGTTTCCATCAAATCAAACTGTGTATAAGAGTAGAAGACATTTTGCAGATACATAGTTACATAGACAGTGAAGCCTGCAAGTCGTATGGTGTTAGACATGTAAATTCAGGCACCTGTTTGTAGGTTAATGGTATAGTAACTATGGTGTTCACGTGAGAAGAATGAGGTGCTTTGACCAGTTATTGCATTTCAACCTAATTTGGATTAAATCATCGAACTGCTTTGTGTTCATATGTTCTGTTCCTCAATTTTTTTTGTTTTATCTAGGCAACAGAACAACTTCATCCTAGTAGATAATCAGATATGATAACACTACACTTGTACGCGAGTTAAACTATAGAAAGCACTTACTTATGGCTACCCTGACCACCAGATCTTAGGGACATTCTTGGAGAATGATTACTGTGGACCTGGGACGCTCCTGGTTCACCCATTCCTGGACATGAAGGGTGAGATCAAGGAGAGAGGGGCTCCCTGGCGCACCTCAAGCGGCACGGGCAGCAATAGCATGGGCTGAAAAGAACATCGACAAGGATTGGAAGGCCTGGACTGGTGAATACTAGCACTAGTTCTTGTTGGGTGTGCCTGTACCTGTACCTTTCACTATTTTGACTGTAGACTTGAGGTAGAGTAGAACTCTCTAGACTAGTCATTCCAAGCTCTTGTGACACAAAATTTTGGTCCACTTGTTCTGATCAAGCCGAGGTGTTTCCTTTTTTTCTCCCCCCGAAACTGCATGATTGAAACTTCTCCAGCAACTAGTTGCTTGCACACACTGTATTTACCAATGTGGCAGGCAGGGCAGGCCATTTTGCCGTTACCACCGTGACCACACTTGATCCTTTGCCATGCCATCGTTTGCACGCAGGTCACAAGCTTGAAGATCGAAATTGAAGCCACTCCTTGCTGCGACGTAAGCACGGGAATCCCTGGTGACGTCCTCCATAGGTCCTTCACTGAACTCCTCACTCTGGATGCTGCCCCTCGCAACCGCTGACCCAGTCAAGGCGCTGTCCAAACAGCAAAAGGATCACTCGATGGAGATGATGGAGCCGCAGATTTGAAGACCATGGCATGGCAGTCCGGGTCCATGCCATTCAAAGGCCGGGCCTGGAAGCTGAATGATGCGATGCGAGCTCCCTGACCGTGCCCGCGTTGGCCGCCGGATCGGTAGCTTCACGATCCATCGAGTTATGGTGGCTTGGGCAGCTCTGGTGGGTGTCTGCTCATGGCGTGCCGTGGCCGGTGAACAGTGCTAATGGCGTCCCGGGTCCATGTACGTGACGGTAAGATATACTACGTGCAGGTATGGTCCTCCACTTTTCCCTTCTCCCTACTCTTCGCATCTGTGCCGTCGATTCTCGGAGATAGACGGCCCGAGTTGGCTCCAATTCAGATTGGCTGCAGAGATGGATGATGTTGCCATCGATCCATGGTTCTTGGTATACATAATATGGTGGTAGGGCACGTGAATTTATTTGTACAGGCTTGCTTCTGTTAGTATACATACATGTCCGGTTCGTCATAAATTGGCAAGCATACCTGAATCCCGACAAGGTACCTCTGTGTCCGTAGAAACGGTGACCACTCCGTTCGTATATATGTGGATGTGGCTGTACAGTACAGTAACTGTAACTGTAAAAATGCTTGCCTGACGCCTGGCGCAAGTACTTTATTTCATTCATGCATCCTGGCTCTTGCTTTTGGGAGCCCTCGCAAACATTTTCACATCAGTCATCTTTCTAGTAGTAATGGGGAAAAAAAGGTATGAATACCATTGCACGGGCTGCTGCATACCGCATACATACGCAATCAAAGCTGCCCGATCTGTTGCTCTGTACGTACCGTCATACACTTGAATCAAGCACAGCTGAGGTGCTCATATGAAATCCGTGAGGAGGATATCGGATCGGAGTGAGGCCGCCTTGTTTCCCATGCTGCTCTCAATCTGCCATGTTTGTATACGACACGGCGAGCCAGCAAAGCATTATCCTGACCTTGTGTGTTGCTCAGGCTGCCCGGACGGATTATGGATCGGTTGCAGCACTGCTGCCTATTGTATGCAGAGGCAGGCCGTATGGATGATGGACAAGCCCAACAGACGATGGATTAGATGAGATCGGATCGGATCTCCCCCCTGGCTCGAGTAGATCTTGACCATCCGTGCTCCAATCATGCTCATGCCCGCCGCGCTGCAGGCATGCCATTGCAAACCCTACTAGTCTCACTTATACTACACCTCTGGCCCCAACACCGTGTCACATTCTTGAAAGTGAGGAGAGAAGCCCAATTTTGTTCCTAGTCTCTGAATGCTGTTCCGACTATATGACCACACGATGACTATCTATCGATCAAAGTCGCCAGCAGTCACACTCGCGAAAATCAACGTCCGGCAAAAAAAGAAAGAAAAAAAAAGAGAGAAAAGATTAACGGCGACAGGATGATATAATTCACCACTGGGTCCTGGCCCCTTTGTAATTATTCCGTTTCAGAACTGTCATTGATCGCGTACGTCGTCACTGGCATATGGGCCCTTCAACTCGGTCGGCAATTTTTTCTCGAGAGATGGCCGCCGTGCCGCTGCCGCACATGTGTATAAAGAGAGGGGGAAGAATGAGACGGTTGCTTTTACCAATCATTCCCTACTTATACATTATCAGTCGTCCATCATGCGCAAATCCGATCGATTTTCTTTTCACTATACATACTCCAGCACAAGGTTAAATAAAGGGGTGTTTAGTTGGTGAAATATTTTTAGGTTAAATTCTTGAAGACTTTTTATTTGTATTTAGTAATTATTGTCCCTATCATAAACTAACTAGGTTTTAAAAAGTTCGTCTCAAAGCTTTTTTTCCGTCAAACTGCATAATTAGTTTTTATTTACCAAACTGTACAGTGTGACGGATAATGTAGCATTTTTTGGGTTGACAAAATTAACCTCACCATATACTTACTACATGCTGTCACGCATGCATGGTGAGCACTTCCATATATACATACATACTCCACAGCACGCATACGATAAGCTACAAGTAGTGTAGTGGCACTAGTAGCTATAGCTAGGCGACCTAGTAGGTTTTATATAGATATATCCTCTACTACTAGTAGTAAGTGCTCTCACATCGATCGCTCACGCGCACACACTCATCTGACGCTACTACTATCCTCATCACTGCTTGTTCCACTACGACCGCCCACCTCGCCGCGCCCGTACGTCCACCACCCACGCCGCCCACTAGCTAGCAAGCTCCCCCTCGGGCACGACAGCAATGGACGCCGCCCAGTGACGACGGCCGGGACCCACCACCGGGCTGGTGCTGGCGGCATGCCGGACGACGCCGCCTACCTCCTGTGCGCCGAGGACGCCGCAGCCGCCTTCGTCTTCGACGCCGCCGGCACCACCTTGTGCGCTGTGGCCGCCGCGGCTGGGGTCGACGGCGGTGAAGACGACGACGATGACGGGTGCTGCTCCGTGGTCGAGGACGAGTCGGCGGCCTCCATCGCCGAGCTCATCGGCGGCGAGGCACAGTACTCGCCCAGGCCGGACTACCCCGACAGGCTCCGGTCAAGGTCCATCGACCCCGCCGTCCGGGCCGAGTCGGTTGCGTGGATTCTCAAGGTGACGCGCGCGATCTGTCGCTAGGCCATATATACTCGCACAAATATATGTCTGTATGTAGAAGATGACATGCATATTAGCTCGATCAGCAAGCAATCTCATCTCATCTTTTCTATATATATGTGCGTTGTGATCTTTCTCTGATCTTCTTCTTCTTCATCGCCATCAGGTGCAAGAGTACTATGGATTTCTTCCATTGACAGCCTACCTCGCCGTCAACTACATGGACCGGTTCCTCTCCCTCCACCGTTTGCCGGTAAGCTAGCTAGCTCCTTGTGTTGTGGCCCCCGCCGCCGCAGCCGCCATTTCCCCTTTTCGCCAAACACTCACAAACTATTTACTAATTAAATTACATCCTTCCATATAAATATATATGATCATCAACTAATAGCAACACATGAGCACCATAATCCCTTTTCATATATATGATCAAGCGCATATGGTGGTGGCCGTGGAAATTGTATATGCATGGTGTCACACACACAGTGTGCTTGCGTGGGGTGGCTGTCAGTGGGAAGTTGATCGATCGATGCTCAAAGTGCACTAGTGCTGATGTTGGTGTGGAAAAAGAAAGGATTTGGAGGAGCGTGTCCGGGTGGATTAACTAATCAATTATGAGAGCGTCTGTATAATTACCTTCCTGTCCCTAGATGGAATGAATTAGGGGGGCAAGGGATTTTGTTTATGCACTCAAGACAGAGAGAGAGGGGTCTTTTGCCTTTGCAGCAGCCAGCCGTGCTTTAGCGCAAGCCTGACGCTTTTATCATCGTGTGTGGAACACACCTTATCATTGTGCCTCGCCATCCATCCATCCATCACCTCGTCCTCCCATTCTATCCACATTTTTATTCCATCCATCCATCCATGGCCCTGCTGCCGCCTGTGATGTGAGCGAGACTTGCAGCTGCAATGGGCGTGACTGTGTGCTAAGCTTGCTGTGGGGTTTTGTGGGGGTGTGGTGGTAGGACTAGTTTATTTATCTGAATTCATTCTGATCTGAACCAAAGGACAGGAAAAGAACACAAGCTGCTGTGCAGGCTAGCTGTAAGCACTGCAAAGTGGTCTCACTCTCACGCATCTCTCACAGTATATAGGCACCAAGTCATATGCAGCACCTGCCCTGGTTGAAACTGCAGCATTATTTTTCTGACTTTTGTTGCCTTGTGCTGTCTGATGCTGCTGTTTTCCTGAACTGAACACATGCTCTTGGATTTTTATATGTAGTATATATGTTTATTAGATGAAACAACGATCAACCATAGAATATTTTTACTGTAAAAGCAAGCAAGCAAGCATGGGCCATGCCATGCTGAGGTCACCCTCTGAAACTTGAGGGATTCACACTAAGATAATAGGGTTATCCTATCCTGACTCTGCTTTGACTGAAACCCAAGACCTGACCAACCTTTGTTGGAAGTAACACATCTTTTTTCAGAGCCGTACATATGTGTTTGTTCTCAACGGTGATGGTTGGTTAGAGTGCTAATGTAACAGTGTCTCTTGTCTAACTTGCTCCTAACTCCTAATGTCCTCCATCTCCTCATGTTTTATGTGGACTCCCTGAATATGTACGTAGTAGGTAATAACAATCAATAATGTATCTGTGGTCTTCACAAATGCATGACCACCTCTCTGATCTGTGGTGGCCATGTGAACATCCCTACCAAAATCTTGATGCATGGCCCTACATGACCTAGCTTATCTTGGTGACCTATTGCTTCCATGCCAACAAACAAATAATTTCGGAACTTAAAGTGTGAGATTTTATCATGTTTGGTCCTAATAAAAGAACAGGAGGAGATGCAACATGCATGATCTGTCCTTGGTTTCGTGGATCCTTGCTCCAGCATATTCATTGCGGTGTTTTCTTGTGCATGAATGCACGCAGCAGGAGGACGGGTGGGCGATGCAGCTGCTGGCCGTGACCTGCCTCTCCCTGGCTGCCAAGATGGAGGAGACCCTCGTGCCCTCCCTCCTGGACCTACAGGCAAGGCAATTAGGAGCCACGTTTTTAATCCCAATTGTATATACTCATGAGCTCTTGATTAATTAAGATCGATGAAAATTGAGTGATGATTGTGGATTGCAGGTGGAGGGCACGAGCAGATACGACTTCGACCCCGGGACGGTCGGGCGGATGGAGCTCCTCGTCCTGGCGGCGCTCAACTGGCGGCTCCGGTCGGTTACTCCCTTCACCTTCATCGACTTCTTCGCGTGCAAGGTCGATCCGGGAGGGAGGCACACCAGGTGTCTCATTGCCCGGGCCACACAAGTGATTCTGGCTGCAATGCATGGTAATTATGGGGACGCTAGCTGCAGTTCCAACCTCCAATGTGCATGTGTACTAACTGTGAACTGCTGCCACAGACATCGAGTTCTTGGACCACTGCCCGTCATCAATGGCGGCAGCGGCCGTGCTCTGTGCCACCGGTGAGACGCCGTCGCTGGAGTCCGTCAGCCCTGGGGCTGCCGTCACCTGGTGCATCGGCCTCGCCGAGGTACCTTACATACAGTACTCCATAACAATTACGACGTGTGATTCTGTAACTTTAGAATTTGGAAGCACGTAACATTTTGTTTTTGCCTATAGGAAGGGATCAGCAGCTGCTACAGACTGATGCGGCAGCTGGTGACAGGCAACGTCCAGACAAGGGTCGACGCTAGCGGCACGGCCATGGCAGCGGTGAACCTGTGCTGCTCGGATGAGGTGCTGTCCTCGCACTCCTCCACCTCCTCGCCTCCCCCGCCGGCCAAGAGGAGGAAGAGGTCGCCGACGACGGCCACGTGAACACTGAAGGACGCAAGTAGATAGCATTATTTATTTACATGGTTTTTGGGGCAGATTAACAGGGTTTGATCGATTTCTTTGCAGTTTGTTGTGATTCTTTCCTTCTTTTTTTTTTTTTTTCTTTTGTCATTTGTTCGTTCTCTTCTTTTGGGGTTGGATCTCTACGCCTACGCCTACACCTCGGTGGTGGGGGCTCTGACCGCTGCTCGATCGGCCCAGCCATCATGGCAGCCTCTGGCCTCTGCTGCTGCACCGCCACCCAGTTGCAGTATTTGAAGGTGACGAGAGAGCCAGGGCAGCTACAACAAACACATCCGTGTTTCACTGTGCTGCTGTGCAACACTCTGTGGGGCTTCGTCTTCAACCCCGACGCAGAGCTGCAGAGAGGAATCATTGATTGGTCAGCGAGGAAGCCATGGATGGAGGCAATGAGTTGCGGTGGATGGACGATGATTGGTAGGGTTAAATGAGGTGGTCAAAGGGCCGAGGGGCAGGGCTCCTGCCAAGATGCAGCCCTGCCTGCAAAGTTCTGTTCATATTCATGAGGGCAAAAAATTGTTTGTTTCCGAGTGGTTTGTTTGTATTTTGTTGATGCTTCTGCTGCTGAGGGGGCCGGGGCATGCATATGCTTTGCTTTGCTGTGATGGGGAGGCACATGGACATGCCCTAGCTAAGTGTGTGTGGTGGTGCTCTGGAGGGAAATATTTGTCCATCTCCAGGGCTAACAGTGTGTCCAAGCATGGGGCTTTTGGGGGTCCCTTGCTAATTGTTTGTATCTCTTCTTCCTTGTTTATGCATCAATAAAGAATTTTGCCAGTTGAATTGGCTTGAGAAGAGAGTAAAAACTAAAGAGAGAGTTTATATGTTTTACTTTACCTGCTTCTGGATTGTATGCTTGTATCTCTTCTTGTCTGTGCATCAATAAAGATTTTGCCAATTGAATTGGCTTGAGAAGGGAGTAAAAAGAGAGAACTGATGTGTTCTACAAAACAGCTGCTGGATTGTACTGTACTGTATGGTTTAGCACTGTGTTCATGTTCTGTTATTCTGAGTCAGATCAGAGGTTGCGCCTGGCCAGACTGGCATATAATTTTTTTGTTACTACTTGAGCTTGCACATACTGTATGACATATGGTCACTACCACTGTCACTCTGTGGCAGAAAGGGCCTCAGCCACAGTAAGGGGCTACTCCCTCCGTCCCAAAATAAACGACGTTTTGGGTTTTTCGTCATGAAGTTTGACTCGATTTATAGAAAATACGTAGAAGATTTAAATCTCCAAATAAATTTGTTAAAAAAACTAGATCAAAAGATCTTTCCAATGATACTAATTATGTAATATAAATATTAATTCTATTTTATTATATAATTGCTTAGGTAGATATTTCTGGGAAAAAACGTCGTTTAGTTTGGAGACGGAGGGAGTAAGTGGTTGTCTGACACTGAAAATTCCCTTGCCAATGAACACACAATGTCAAACAAATGACTGTACATCATCACATGATTGTTGAAAGTATATATAACTGGGTAGGTTAGGTACAAGCATAAAAGAACAGTAGGAAGTAGACATGCACTGCAAGGAATGACTCAACTTTTCCATATTATTTATTCATCCCCAACAAGAATTGTTCGCTCAATCATGTCAGAGTACTCTGGTTTTTTTCTACTTATTATAAGTTTGATTGATCTGGACAATATGTATAGAGAGTCATTGTAAATCTCCTGCTAGCTAAAGCTAAGCTAAGATCCTATATGCTTTAGTTTAAGATGAGGGAATTAACATTTTGAACTGATCTATAGAATACAATATCCACAACCTGAAAATATGCAGAGCACCAGAATATGCAAAGCTGCAAACTCCCTGTCTCCTAGGAAGAATAAAAACAGAATATATATAAAGTGAAACCAACCCCCATCATTGTTGTCCAACATGATTTATAATAGTGGTCAATAGTTTTTTTTTTTTTTTTGAAGAATAATAGTGGTCAATAGTTGTGGCTAATGGGAATCATTGTGGCAGTACCCATAACAGGGGCAGTTTGTCATATCCTTTGATCCTTCTTTTCAGTGTTTCTGGAAGGGAGTTACCCACCCAGTACAGTACAGCTAGCAACCAATGTGGGCAAGCTGGCTGGCTGAGGTGAAATGAACGGCAACATGTCATGGACATGGACCATGGACCTCCAACTCCAACATGTCATGCATATGGCCATGGCAATATGGCATGGGGGTGCTGCACGGCACCAATACCTGATGATCTGTGGCAGGCCATACTTTGCCCTAATAATGTACAAATGAGGCCATGACCATGGAGCCCTACCACATATATATTTTTTTTTTAGATAATGGGAGCCCTACCACATATATCCAATCTTTTTTTGTTGTTTTTTGCATTCTGCTAGCTGCTCTGAATGTGATGCGCTCTCTCGGCGTATTTGTTTGTCTTGTTTTCTTTTGCTGAATGGCTGGATGCAGAAAATTCTGGTATCAGACAACAACTTTGAGAGGGCAGGGCACAGTACGTACTACTACAGGCTGCAGTTTTTGCAGCCGGTCTTTTGTCAGAGGGTAGATCTTGAGGCCGGTGTCCTTCACTTTCCAGGAGGGGGTGAAAAAACATCGTCTTTCTCCCAAGAAAAGAGGGAGAGAAAAAGAAAGCGACTTTCAAGCTAGGCTTGAAATGAATTTCATCATTCAATAAAATATTGGCCGGTCAGGATTCAGGGATGCTGGACTCCGGGTCCGATCCAACGGTGCAGATGGCGTCGAGGACTGAATCCAATGTTGGTGGTGAGGTGCATGGAGCCCGGCCGGCTTTCAGAACACAGCTTTGCTGAATGCTGATTCAACATTGCACGCACTTTGGTCACCAGTACCACAGCGGAAGAAAAGGCCATGGTCACAGGCAGCTTTGGAATCCCATGACTGAGCGTCCGTCCGAGCCCAAAAAGACGGACCGACGAAAGCCTATGTCTCAGCTCGCAGAAACACACATGTGTACGAGTATGTTGTCTACCCCTGATCTGATCTCTGCAAACGTAGTAGAGAATGATCGAGGGCAGGGCATGCCGTTTCAGTTTCACATTCTCCAGGCACTGTATTTCACTTCAGAGGAACAGCACAGGATGCTTGCAGATGCTCAGACTGTTATACAAACGGTATCTGCAGGCCTGTCTGGGAGTGCAGCATCGGTACATGAATGCGCGTATCGATCTTGAGCTCTGCACAAGACGATGGTGACCTTTGCTTTCAGATAAAAATCAATCAATCAGAGGATATATTCAGAGGCTTGGCTGGGCTGGCAAAGGCGGATCAAAAGAAGTGCTGGCATGCTCCTTTTGGTCCCGCATACGTGCGCTCACGCCCGTCGCTCGTGCAGTCGCCTTTTGGAAGGGGCATGGCCGTGGCGTCGAGCAAGCTCGTCCCGTCGCAGCGATCGCACGAGCCGCGCATGCTTTCGCCAATGGCCAGTGCAGGGGAGTGGTGGCTGCTGTCTGGCGATGCGTCGGCGTGGTGCCTAGTGTGGTCGCCGGGTCCGACCGATGGAGTGGTCAAAAGGTTGCATGATATGGGAGAATATTTGGAGCGGGGGCGGTGGTTTCCTTTGAGGCGGCGTGGGGAGGCAGCTGCCCCCATCCGGCAGCACCGTGCAGCTTGCCTCGTGACTTTGCAATTCTTTAGTTTCTTTATTATTATTTAATATGTCTATAAAAGAATTAATTTTTACAGTAAAATTTGTCCACAAATAAGTTGATTTATAGAGGATGGAGTGATCCACCAGACCATTTAATACTCCTCGTATTCCTCTCTATTAATTGTCACATCCTCCCATCTCCAATCATCTCTCATTCTCCCATATAGAACGTAACTCAAACACCGAATATTATATTATGCAACTTAATGGTTAAACTCAAATTAACTAGGGGTAACATGATCGTTTGAAAGCTATACTAAAACTATGTCTAAAATTTGCTAGAAATTGATTCTTCAAGGACAAATAGAGTACTTATGATAAAGATCTTGATATAAATTATGTAGCATATATATGGAAATGCTTATGGCATACCGTTACTGTACTCCTCACTAGTAATTTCTTGCGCCCATGCTTGCGCTGATAATTTTACATGATAGTTTATGACTTTTTATAAATGGAATAATTGATAATACTTATAACAAAGGATAGATAAAGACATAATATTCGATGACAAACACATTACATTGATATATAATAGGTTGACATAAACACATGTCACACGAGACACTTGTTATCAATAAGCCAACACTATAGTTCTTCACTTCTTCATAAGGTAGCATGTGGACAAAAGAATTTAAATGGTAGACACAGAGACATTTGCTGAGCATGCATAGCCCCAGTACACACCAACTTTGTCAAGGGAGGCAAATCACATCAAATTTTGGACCATGCGGCTCCATAGCATCCCGAGCATATGCTTCCTATTTGGAATGACAGAGAACATGATGACGCCACTTGCAAATGGACCAAAAATTAACAACATGACCTAATAGTTGCCTAAAATCTCACAATATTTGCTGCAGCTTTTGGTTTTGCGAAGGTTCCCCCTTCATCACCCATTCTATTCCAAGGAATCACCCATGCCTTACCAATAGTGCTTGCGAAACAAAAAAGCAATATAAAACACCATAAAAATTTTGCAAACCTCTAAGCAAATGGTAGGTATTTAATAGTCCTTGCCAATATCGGGAAGGCAAAAAAAAAATATAAGGGAAGAACAAAAAATGTAAGACCCGAAAACTTGAATATTAATACTGCGAATGAGAGCTATATCCGGAACATGCAAGATAAAATAGATTTGTCCAATATGACAACTTCATATAGATAGTAGATACCTTTTCACACTCTCTGGAAATGAGCTATAACCGTATGGATAAAAACTAAACTTCCGGAATATGTCATGGACACTTGAAGTAAACATATTGCGGTAGGGCTTTTGGGAAACTCTTGAGTCAAGCCAACACGCATTTGAAAAGTACCATGTGTAGAGCATCTTACCAATTGTACAATATGACCAACTTGACAACGTTGATGTGGAGAAAGGCCCTCTCTGAATTTCCTAACGAGCTTCTTGTTGTCCCAAGTGAAAAGAGCACCGAAAAATGGACTCTGAGTAGAACACCGAAGTAGGCATCAATGCACAAGGAAGTCATGAAAGCGAATCCCATTTTTCATTGGAAACCAAAAAAGGGATGTGTACGATTTTTTACAAACATTTCTAAGGATGTGCCCTCTTTTATGTGCATTCTCGCATTATTACGTGCCAAAAAATTACATAGTTCATCATATATTCGAAAGTTCTTTCACATACTGGCTATCCATTTGCTTCTTTAGTAATAATCGGATGATTGGACTTGTAACTAACAACAAAAAAGGAGTGGCAGGAACATGATTCAAATTTTCCAGAACTTCTCAAATACAAGGCTTCATAAATTATCATGTATCAAATTAGGATTTACCAAAGGGGTTTATTTACTACTCCGTCCATTCCAAATTATATACAGTTGAGGATTCTCAATGTCTTTGAAACATGTATGCAGGCATGCCACATGTATTAAAATTGAAAACAAGCAAATGTTGCCTAATATTGTATAAAATGCGAAAACAAGCAAATCTTTGCGGCATGGACAACAGTTATTGGTCCATCTACACTATAAATCGAAGAAAGGCTCAAATGGCATGGAAAATAAAGAAAAAGACACTGCAGTTTGGCATTAAGTAACACATGACATGGCCAATGGTCTTTCTACATTTTGCCACAACCGCTTGTTGCACCTACTTGATCAGCATGCACTAATTTTCAAGTATAATATCTCATCGCTTTTTATTGTCAATAGTTAGCATTCTAAACTCTATTTCATGACTGAGATGCCCACCATTCGGATGATAGGTAATCCCGATCAAAATAGTTGAGCACTGGACTTCTTTGAGTATGCATCTTTTTTGGCGTTAGTAGTCAAAATACTATGAGGATAGATATCCGAGAGACGCTTTTCAGCGGTCATGGCTGGCCCAGTAGCAAAGCGACCTATCGAAACTTCGGGACCACAAATTCTTTGGTTAGATATTCAAAATCGGTAAGTTGCATGATCTTTTTTGAAGTATCGGTTGATTTTTGTGACCACTTAGATTAGGGTTTGGAGACATATATTTTCGAGAATTTGCTTAAATTCACGGACTCAATGCAATACAATAGCCTCCATTACTTGTGGAAACTAAAGGAAACATTTAGTCAATTATTATTATTGAAAATTTTGAGTCTCAAGCTGACGAGAACTCGTCGTGAGTGTAGATCCTTGGCATTCGGCTCGAAACGACCTCTCTTGACCAGATCTGCATGTAACACCAAACAAAGTCGGTTAAGCAATGCATACCGAAACACTCAAATCCTCAACAACGGTCGGAAGATATATTTATTGGTCATACGTTATGGAATTACTCTTGCCCCTTCCACCGCAGATGCGAGGCCATTCTTTGTCGGCCACCGCTGCCGCCGTCAAACAAGAAAACCACATCACCGAAGGCTATAATTTGTTCAAGTAGGAAGAGGATGCAAGAGCGAGAACAAGGAGGACGATTGTGTGATAAGCGACCTAGGAGGCGGATCCGTCCACGGAGCCACCAAATCCGGGGCCAGGGTCACCATGGGCTCGCAAAACGTAGAGGGATGGGAGCCTGGGAGAGACGGCGGGAGGCCGAGCATGGGGGCTGGTGCCACCACACGCGTCTTGGGGAGTGCCCTCACCTCGCACCCGCGCTTGCTGCACCTAGAGGAGAGGAGGGAGTTTCGGAGAGCCAGCGACCTTGCCCATGCCCGCGTCCGCCGCCGGGCGTGCTCGCGGGCCGTGGCCGCCGCCACGTGGAAGCCGCCCGCGGCCGCGCCGCCGCAACCGCCGCACGCCGCCGCTTACCAGCCGCCGCGCGCCAAGCCGCCCTACGCCGCCGCTCACACCGCTGCTGGCCTCCCTCGCCGCCACCACGCCGCCGGCCGCCCGCCCCGCACCGAGGTCGCGACGGAGATGGAGGACGCGAGGAGGGGGCCGTGCTTGGTGCCGAGGAGGAGGGTGAGGGAGGGAGAGAGAGGAGAGGAGGAGGCGGAAGGAACGGGCGGCGGGAGGAGCCCCATCGGGTTGGGCCAGAGGGAGGGAGGAGAGGCGGCGCCGACGTGGCGTGAATTAGAGTTAGGGTTAGGGTTAGAATCGATATATATTCGGGGAGAAGAAGGCGGAGAACCGTTGATCTTCAAATCCAACGCACGAAAATATTTTTGGGCGACGTGGATGCCCCGGCGCGACGTTTCTCCACAACCAATTTACTCTTTAAATTCTCGCTTCTCACTAAGTCAATTGTATTAACTTTAACTAAATATATAAAAATATTAATATTTATGGTAGATAACTAGTATTGTTGTATAGATTTAAATACATTTTTATTGAAGATACAAATGTTGCCGATATTTTTATAAATTTAGTGCACGAGTCCATAAGGACTCTATATGAGATAGTATGTTGTACAAGAATAATACTCATATAATAAAAAGACTAAAGACGATGGCGTTGACATATACGCATGCACGAATCCCACAATGACAAATGTGTTAGTATCGACCTCATCAACCGCCGGAGATGGAAACCAGGCAACAAGTATGAATCCTACATCACAATAAAGTCGAAAGCTAATTTTGATATTAATCAATTATTGGTCATAGTAGTTAAGTGCCATATGGTGTTTCTTTGATGTATCTTTTACCATATGAAATTTTTCACTATAAGTTGAGAGTCTATTCGAGAAGGATATTGATCTTTGTTGCTCTCGCCAAGTGGCCAAAATAACATTTTCTAGATAAATAAAAATTATTGGTTTTATCTATTCTACTAAAAGCTTCACTATTAATGCTAAAAATGAATTGATCCAAGACATTCTTTATATAGAATACAAATATGTTGCAATAAATATAATGACTCAATTTTGCTCTATGGTATGAATAGTTGAGTCACTTTTTGGGCAATAAAAGAGTTGAACTATGAAATAACTCTACATCCGGGTTTTTTTACTTGGCAACCACAGCTACATGACACATTTTTGTTATCCTATGCACACCAAGCTAACGTGCACGAAAAGCGCAATGCTACCATTAGTTGTCTTTTCTCATGCATATGACCTAGAAGGTCAATATACATAGTGGATACATTGACTGTCAACTGTACAACAATTGGTGAGCATTAGACCTTGAAAGATTGTTATGTCTAAGTTATGGGTTACGTTAGTAACTACAGTGTTAAGTCTAGATGACTACATATGTTTTTTGTTGAAAGCAAGAACTTAAAGAACAATAGTTTATACTTTCACTAGAAGTTATGGTCTCAACAAGAAGTTGATGATATATACTACTCATGTAGAAGGAATTACATGCAACACAATATTCATACAACCTGCATTAATAAAGTCCAAGCTCACTTTGCATATAAAATAGTAATTTACCTCACATAAAGCGTAATATTTCCCGGATAAATCACCGCTAAAGCATATATACACCACTTGAAAGTTGGTGAATGGGATTTTAGTATGCTATTAAATATCTCAACATTAGGAGGAGATGAATTCCCATTTTGTGGAATACCTTGATATTCATGAATCAAAAACGCACAAAATCCAAACTAAATTAGTTGTTTAGTTACCGTCCTCTATTGTATACCATGAAGTTATGCCAAATAGCTGTATTGATGAGGAGAACCAAATTGGCTAACAATAAATGAATGCTTCTACCCAAAGTAGATGTGGATATATCCGGATTAATTTTGAATCCATTTGATATTGGCATCTTCATCAAATTATGTGGGGGCGCCGCAAATAAGATCTAGTGGCCTATGTCACAAGCATATGCTCATGAAGCAAGCTCACATTGTATTTGTTAAAACTCCTCTCATACTCCTATAGAGAAACCACCCCGTTGGTGAGTTACCTCATGACGAGGTTCATCCTAGAGATGAAAATCCTAGCAATGTGCGCATACTATAAAGCTAAGAATACGGATCAACAATGAATCTATCGGTTTTGGAAAATAACAAGGATCATTATTAAGATGTTTAAAGTCAAAAAGTATGTGTCGACACTCTTGTTTGCCTCTCGCAATTGTTAAATGAGTCTCTTTGTGAGAATCCTGATCCTAACAAAGTCCATGGCATGAGTGCTTGAAGCTCTCATATCGAGTCAAATGAAACATGCAATTGAGGTTGAACCAAAAATTGTTAAGTGAATATCTTTAACCCGGTGTTCGGATAATTATGGGTCATTATTGAAATAATGTGTGTTGAAAAGCAATGGTTCAAAAGGTTGTAATAGACCAGTTCCGACATAAGTTCTATATAATATGTTTCGCTATATATTGAATCCGGATAATGGCATGAATTAAAATATGCAATTATGGTATTATGAAAATCCATAGAAACCAACATTGAAATCTCATATCTATATTGTCCTTTATGTGAAATAATCTCTCCATAAAGGAAACAACTCTAATTTTCTCTGAAGGAATATGGTTATAAGTCCAAATGCACTAAAATAAGTGAATTCCTTGAAAGGAATAAAGACTCATATATGACCCAAGAGATAAGAATGAAAAGAAGAAACGAAAGGAATAAAAAGTATACCATATAATCACATGTGCATTCCATGAGCTTTATCGTTATGCTTATTACTAAACTTGTTGAAGAGATGAAATAGAACCAAGGTCTATCTTTTTTATCAGAGGTTAAATCGATCATCGAAGAAGAATTAGGTCAGGGTGTATATATACTTGTGATAGAATGCATTATCCACCTAAAGATTTGGAATTAAATTATTCTCTAAAAAAAAGTGATATGATATATTTGGTGTTACTAGCAATACACCCCATTGCACTAGTTTTGCGAGACTTATGATGTCTTACTATGTATCAAAGATTCTCGAAGAATCTAAAGTCAATCCCCTGAAGGAGTTACTATTATGACACTACAAGAGTTTAGGCCTTCTATGACAAACTAATTATGCCAATACGACAATTTTCATTCTTATCTCGAAGATGCGTGTCTTTATAACTTTGCATTGTACAAATATGCATTCCGATGTGCATGATGGAATATAATAAATTGCTCTTAGCATTATTCTCTATTCTTAATGTTCTTAAAGAACGAAGAAACACATGTCATGAAGACTAACTATTGTGAAAATCATATCTTGTAATCTACCTTGCACTATTCATGTCTATGTTTATTTGCAAATTGTGGTTAGTGCCGTGGAAATGAATGACCTCAATGAGTATTGTCATCAAGGGAGTATTTACATGATATTGATCATAACTCATGTGACTTTGAAGATCTCAAATAATACCTAGAAGGTGTTGTTCTAAATGGTGAGTTTAAAAGCTCTATCATGACACCATTTATGTAAGTGGGCTTATTGTTTATGTATAATTTTATTGCATGGGTTCTAGAAGTAACATGTTGTTAAGGTTATATATGAAACGATCCTGGCTATGCATGCAATATACTTGCTAAGTCTTTATGTGCATATGCTTCCTGCATAAGGTGTTTTTGGCATAGTGGGTTAGTTCTACAAGGTTGAGGGGGAGAACTCACCTATAATATTAACTCTTGATCGGATTATATAAAATTTAAAATGATATGATCCACAAGGTCATAATTTGTCCCAAGACATATGTTGTACTCTTTTTTTCCTTGATAAGTTTTCCTAAAGTTTCTCATGTAAGGTTTTTTAATGAGACAAGTAATATGCAAATGCATTTAATGATAGTAATACACTATTTCTACATATTTTTCCATTGTGTTTTTGAGTTTTAACGAGGCATGTATTTGTCGGGGTATTCTTCTAACGGGGAGTGTTAAGAAATTCCTTAATTATAGGATTGATGGGCTCATACCATATAGGCCTTGAAGGATACCTTATATGCCTCTAAAGGCTACATCTATATAAAAGGATTACATGTGTACCTATCACGACTAATGAAGAGATCGCTCCCCTCGCATACACATGTGTCTCTTGTGTATTATTCTTGGGATTGGGCAAGAGAAACGCGATCTATCTACAACATCTACACGTCTCTTTTTTTGGATTAGGAATGCAAACGGATCTGGCAATTTGTGAACAGGCCGATTCTTAACACAACGGTCACTGGCTGCTCGGGAATTGCCGCCGCGAGAGACTGGAGGAGGGAGTGTCGCTTCTGCATGGTCGGAGAACATAGCATACGTGTCGTCCGCGAGGCAAACAATGGCATGCGAGGGAACAGACGAAGACCTAGACACATGTGACTTTCTCTCTATCAGGCTAGGCTGGATCGGGCTAGACTTGGATGGGGCTGGGTGCATGTGGTACCTAGTTGCATTAATTTATTAAATTATGGACACTGCTAACGTCTGGGTCCATGTTTATACTTCGTCATAATTTTTAAGTCGTTTGACTTTTTATCCCTAAATTTTTACTACTCGTCATATTTCAAAAAAATTGTGCAAATTTTTATTTCTTTTTTTTCATGGGTTGCTTTATCAATAAAATTTTTTTTAAAAATAATTTAAATTTGACTATGTTTACTTAAATTTTTCTAAATAAAGCGCGAATTGGTCAAACTTGAAGTTAAAAAAGTCAAACAACTTTCAATTTGAAAAGGAGGTAGTAGATCTCTTCACTAACATGTGGTGTGTGCTTACGGGAGCATAGTATTAGTAGGAGACACGTATCCGGCGACATGATCTGCGGCCCAACATGGGAACAGTATCCCCAATCCCCGTCATCTAACCTACCACGCACTAGGTACCAATGAGAACGACACTGGTCGATGTTGCCGACGGAAAAGTCGATCGTACACAGGTGCGCGCGCGACGTATATATGGACACAACGTCTCCGTCTCGTCTGCCACTTTTTATTATTTGCACATCATCTATATACCATACCACTCAAAATACACAATACACTGGCATGCATGCATGGCGATCGACCTGGGGCAAGAATGTTAACGGGAGGAAAGAACACGAGAGAAAGGAGAGCCCGTTGCCGTCCCTTTCCATCATCTTTCTATGGACGCCACGATGGAGAGGGAGCTAAAGGAAGAAAGCCAGAGAGCCTTTGATGGCCATGGTCCATAGGCTGGGAAGATCTAAGTAGGTAGCCTCTAGCAGGCTAGACGACGGGCTCGGCAGAAAGGATGGACTCCGATCCATATGATGATGATGATGTAGAATTGCAGATGCATCGATCATAATGGCACGCAACGCACGCTAATATAACCAGTTGCTGCTTAAGTGCTTAATGAAGCCAGCCAACCGGCTTGTTTCAGTTTATTCTCTCCTACAAATGTTATTTCGAAATCAGTCGCTTATCGACCAGATTCCTCTTTTAATATAAGTGCGTGCGTGCATGAGTACGAATGAGACATGCACTACTAACAGTACACGTACGTATCCTCGAATGGCTTGGATATGCTCCATTCATCCAATGCTTCGTCCAAATTAAAAGATCCTAATCATGTTCCGATTCCGACCGCTAGCCAGCTCTAGCTACTCGTAGCAATAGCACTATCAACAAGTAGGAGTATGATCATGACCGATAAAATCCTCAGATCTGGTCTGGACTGTTGATCCGGTCGTCAAATCAGTCAGACGAAATGCGATGGTGAGTCGGCAGCTCTCCTAGGCGACGCGTGCAGGGTGCTGCCGTGCACCTGGAGCCCCGGACGCGGCATGGCAGCCAGCTGCATGCAGACATGAGTTGGTGCTGGGGATGTCATCAGGAGTACTGAAAGGAGATGGGTGATTACCGACCGGCCACTCCGGCGTCCGGCAAGAGCACCTCCCAGTCCCTACCTCTGTACAGGTATACAGCCAAAGGCACTGGCCACGGTGCCACCGATTTCTTTCTTGCAATGCGCTGTCGACACATGCTCGAGTCTTCCTTTTTTAATTGGTCGGAAGAAAACATGAATTTACTAAAATAACAGTATTAGTACGAAATGTCATCACCGTCTACCATGCACGGATACTTCTAGGGGGTCCGTATCCCATATCCGATACACCACGGATACGGATACGCCATGGATACGCCTCGGATACGTATCCGGACCGTACTAAACTGTGGATACGCGTCGACATGGATACTTCGATATCCGATCGTTGGTGCTTTGGTTTGGATACGGCCCAACAAGGACAAATAGGCCCATCCGACCACCGGAAGCAACATGAACTAGCAGCGGTGCCCTGATTGCTCACTCTCTCAATGTGGCGTACACAATATAGTGTTTTGTTTAATCGTCATCATATATTCCGATATTATGTAATAACACCTTTATCTCTTTATTCTTTGTTAGTACAAATATATGCCCCATGCACTCAAAATCTCAAATTGTCCTACGTACAAGTGTTGGTGGTTTTACTAATAAGTTGTTAAAATATCATTTTACTTGTATTATGTTATTTTATATTAATCATGTGTAGTTATGAATATAAAAAATACATCTTAGGCGTATTCCGTGTCACTTTTTTTTTTAGAGAATAGTGTATCCGTGTATCCGATATGTATCGTATCCGATACTGTGATCCGTATCCGGGCAACGTAGATCACCGTTGTCGGCCCCGTCCCGTGTGGCGGTGGCCGCGATATGCGTGGAGTGGTGGTCGGTACCCTCTTCTCCACCTAGGCGTCGACGTTTGTCGGTCGCGTGCCTCCCACCGCCGCGGGCGAGTCCGAGCCCAGCCTCCTCCGCGTGGTGTGGCGGCGGCGCCCTCCTCTCTTCGTCCGTGGCGTGACACTTTCGCTGGTGCGCGCCTCCCACCGCCGCGGCGAAGTCCGGCCGCGCTCTGCGTGGGTTGTCGCGGCGGCGGGCGTCTCCACCTTCCTCCTCCTCCCGGAGGCTTCCGTTGGAGAGTTCATGTGTCCCTCGCGCTGTATCTTCTTCTCTTTCTTTTTGTGTTTTACGTGTGGTGTTTGTTTGGTTTTAGTCGGTTTTCCAGATTAACCGAACGGGTTTCTTCCCCTGTTTCCCACAAAGCGTGGACTTTTTGAAACAAGTAGGTGGGGAAGCTCTCCCCCGAATTAGCTTTCAAAAAACCGTTTAACTTTATCATATTTACAACATATTCACTTGTTTTGGCTTATCTTATTTCAACTTATTCTCTCTCATATAATACTATTAAATTAGTCATCAGTTAAAATCAGCCGAGCGGCTTCTTAGTTTCCTGAGGGCTCTAAGAAATTTAGCAACCTATACGACAAAGCCAAAATTGCTTCAAGAGAAATGGGGAAGAATAAGTTTTTTTTTCCAACACCTCCCTCCTTATTTAAAGCGGAGTATGTATTACACAAACCATCATGTGGATTATTAAAAACCAAACATGCCGCTCTACTTGGGCATGGATCGAGTTACGAGCTATTTGGTTTGCATGGTATGCTTTTTTTTCAACCAAAGAACAAGTGTGCTTTTTTTAGCAGAGA
The DNA here is from genome assembly GCA_015847255.1 of Hyparrhenia diplandra. Lineage (NCBI taxonomy): Eukaryota > Viridiplantae > Streptophyta > Magnoliopsida > Poales > Poaceae > Hyparrhenia > Hyparrhenia diplandra. Next base: position 58,620 of record JADLZK010009266.1, on the reverse strand, counting down.
GCAAGTGTGCTTAGGTACAAACGACCTCGGCCCACTTAAATAATGGGCTCTCCAACCTCGCAGGTACTCTGGGCTGCTGAAAGTTGCTGTGAGCTCGGCCCGGAAGGCCTGCCTGCTCTTGTTACGTTCCCCCATTGTTATTTGCTTTCCTTCTCTTGCGCCGTTATATCTCGGTGAAACAATTGGTTTCCATGGTGTGTAGTACGTATGAACAAGGATGACTCAGTCCGCAGCGGCAAACAAGACTAGACAATGGTGAATGCTTCTCTTGCTGTCCCATTTTGTTTTATAATAACCACTTGATTTTTCTAATAATGGAGAAGTTACATCTTCAGCCCACTTTCATAAAAGAAGCATTAGATCAATTATTACAAGCATCCAAGGTATATGAAAACTAGTACCCAACATTAATGGCCTATACGAAAAACAAATGGCCATCCGTGATTGCAAAGAAACAACTCTTTGGTTGTAGCTTGCTGTATTAATAAATGTTCTTTAAGAATGAGTTAAATTTGACTAAGTTTACATAATTTTTAAATAAGAGGAGTGGTCAAACTTTAGGTAAAAAAACTAAATGTCTTATAATTTAGAACAGAGAGAGTATTTGATTCCTTCTAAGCAAAAGCAAAGTTTTTCGACATAGAGAAACAACTCCTATCAATAGTGAAATGTTCTTTTGCAGCCCTTCCACTATTACGCTGCATTGATTTTGCGAGGCACTTGAAAAGATTTTACGTGGGCGGTTATTTGGAAAGCCGCCACGGTTAACCGTGGTCGTTATTTTTTATTAACCATGACGGTTATAATAACCGCCACGGTAAATCGATTAACCGTGGTGGTTTTTATAAAAAACCGTCACCGTAAATCGAGCCCAAATCGAAACTTGAAAGCCCATTCAAGGCCAATAACAGGTCCTGGTATATATACAAGGCCCCTCTAAAATCTAAACCCTAACTCATTTTCTCTCCATCACTTCACTCCTCGAAGCCCGGGCGGCCTGTCTCCCTCTGCAGCGACCGGTGGCCGTCCTCCTCCGTCTTCCTCTCTCCCTCTTCCACTCCCAAGCCCGGCGGACCACTCCCTTCCCTCACTCCCGCCGGTCATGCGCCCTCCTCGGTGAGGTGGCGCCCACGCTGTCCGGCGGCGAGATCCGGCGTCTAGTGGCTCGACGGCGGATCCGACGCCCAAGGGCGGAGCGCGCCATGGGATACGGGCCGTGCACGGCTCCGCGAGCGGGATCCGGCGGGGGCTACTCCGGCGAGCGGGATTCGGCCATCCAATGGCTCCGACTGGCCGGGATCCGGCGCCCAAGGGCGGCGGCGCTACGGCGGCCCAGCCGAAGGGGTCCGGCGGCGGCGGCGCTCCGGCGGCCTCGCCTCTCACACCGGACGCCAGGCCCGCCCTCCTCGCGCGGACGGCCTCCACCGATGACTACAGGAACCCAGCCGCGAGCCTCCATCCGGCCCATTTGGGCCCGGATCTCGGCTTTTCTTTTCTTTTTTTATTTTTTTCTAAACTTCCGTGGCGGTTTTTTGGTGCCGTAAAACCGCCACCGAAAATGGATCGATTTTTCGATGATTCTAGCTCTGTAGCGTTGTTCCAAAACCGCCACCGAAAAATAAAAAACCCGCCACGGAAGTTCAATCATGTAGTAGTGTTCTTTATACCAACTATTAATTATAGATGGTTAATGTTCCTTGGTGAAAGAATACCAAAAAGGAAAGAAGTGACAATCAAACAAGAAACATTTGATGCACTATTTCCGGTTTACTAAAACAAACAAAACTTTACTCCGCGCCAATTCGCCCTAGCTAGCTAACTTACACGCCAAGCACACTCATCCCTATGAATACATGTACGCAAAACCATAACCCCGTGAGCACCTCTCAAGGACTGAGTACCCAAAGTCACCATTGGCACCTCATCGCCGACGAAACGCATTAAACTACCACTGAATGCATAACGTCGGTAAATCCTGGAAAAATCCTAGGAAAAGATGTGAACCCTGGTGGGTAGCGTCCCCACTAGACCGGCCCTACCATTGAACTACAAGCCAATTAAGCGTCCTAGCTAACTTGTTCTTAACTAGAACGGCCTCTCCTTTTAGAAACCATATTTTTTTTTATTTTTAGTGGAATATTGATAAGTCAAATTTCTTACATAACCTTAGTTTTGATATTGACAAAAAAAACCTACATATTGATTTATTTAATTCAAAAGAACCATTCTTACAAAGACTCCACACAAACACATCCAAATCCGCAAGTTAGTATTTGCTATTCTAGCAACCAAGCTAAGACATTCCTTATACTTGTATAAAAGTAACATTAATTGGGTTCGTACTCAAATGACCGCTATAGTAGTGTCACAACCCGTTTTTTTTCGATCAACGCGAGAGGAAGAACGAGAGGGGTGACATGGCGAAATCGCCTGGATCGGGCGGCGTTAGCGGCGGCGCCTTGCACGCCAAGGCGCTTGATGCGTGTCGGCGGTGGTGGCGCGGCGACAACGAGGGCGTAACGGGGCCTTGGCGGCGGCAAATGGCGTGAGGCGGCGGCGGCGGCACAGAGAGTTGAATAGGTAGGGATAAACCCTAATTTTTCTTGATTGATTGTCTCACGATAGTTGCCCCATATTTATATGAGGGGTTTACAATTGCTAACGAGCCGGGCCCATTAGTCTTTTTCTAACTCACTTTAATTTAACTTAATAAATTTACTAATAAAGCTAAATAATAATTAAATATTCAGCCACTCCGCTTATTTCGGGTGACTCGTTTACCGAGTATGGCATCTCTCCCCGCTTTGAAGATTCAAATTTCGTCCCTCGAAATGGAATTACTGATATATTTTGTTGAATAATTCAACATTCTCCCATGAAGCATCTGCATCGTCCTATTTTTCCATTTGATGAGCACACTGAAGGTGACCTCGCCGGGACTCTCGATTTAAGCATTATTTCAGGTTCGGGAACCGGTGTACCATCATGAATCCTTGGCAATTTGCGGGATATCGTAGGTATCTCCCCTCGGTGTGGTTTAAGCATGCCGACATGAAAGGCGTTGTGGATGCGGGTTCCGGAAGGTAGATTCAACTCATATGTAACTCGAGTAATAATCTTGCCGATCTTTGAAGGGTCCAAAATATTTGGGAGAGAGCTTGCCTTTGTGTAATGCAGATATGGTTGCCGCAGATCGAGATAAAAGTTTGAGCCAGACAAAATCACCCACTTTAAACTGTCGGTCCGTATGTTTAGCATCAAAGTATTTGCGGTAATAATCTTGAGACAATTGCAAACGAACCTTTGCCTGATTGAGAAAAGCATCACGTTGAGATAATAAGTCATCAACTCTAGCGGTAATGTTGTCTCACCTGGATTATAGCCACGGATTGTAGGAGGGCCGCGCCCATATACCAGTTTAAACGGTGTTGTTTTGGTCGATGCATGATATGAAGTATTATAACAATATTCTGCCCAAGGTAACCATCTTACCCATCCTTTGGTTTGTCACCCCAAGTCAAAATAAGCAGATACATTGTAATAACTTTGTTGACTACCTCGGCCCATGTCCATCCGCTTGAGGATGATAAGCGACGTTGGTGATAAAATAATGTTGGGCCGATGCGAAAAGCTCTTGCCAAAATTGGCTCATGAAAATCACATCTCGATCGCTAACAATAGATCTTGGTAAACCATGTAATCTAACAATCTCTCGAAAAAAAACTTACGAGCTACGAAGTTGCCGCGTATGCGGGTGAGATAGGGGTATGAAGTGGGCATACTTGGATAGACGATCAACCATTTGTTAAAATTACCGATTTGGTGCCAACTTTCGGGAGAGCTTCGATGAAATCCATTGAAATATCCTCCCGGATCTGTTTCGAACCGGTAAAGGCTGAAGAAGTCCAGCCGGATGAAGATGTTCAGTTTTGTTGCGTTGGCATACTAAGCAATCATTCACAAAATCGCCGACAATGCGTTTATCATTTTAACAAAGAAAGTCCGACGAAATCGATGTAATGTTTTACGTGTTCCCTCATAAAATTTGAATCATGAATTGCATGGAGAATGGTCTCGAAGATGTTTGGATGATTTTGAAAGCCATACCTTTTTGTTGAACAAAATCAATCCGTTCACGAACTTCCCATGCTTTGAGTCCTTACCGTTGATTATGGAATCAATAAGGTTTATGGCTTCCTCGTTGAATGCAATTTCCTCACGTAATCGGTCAAATAAACCCAATTGAATTTAAAATAGTCATTATAGAAGATTCATCCGTGTTACGACGAGATAATACGTCGGCCACCACATTGGATTTACCGGGTTTGTATTCCACGGTGAAATCATAACCAAGTAATTTGCTAACCCATTGATGATGAGGAATTGTAGATAGACGTTGATCCGTAATGTATTTAAGACTGTAATGATCGGACCTTATAATAAAAAGGGGCGGCCCCAAAGATACGGTCGCCAATATTTAACCGTTGTTACCAGCCCTATGAGTTATCTTTCATAAGCGACCAACTTTTTGTACTTATCGGGCAAACTTTTGCTAAAGTAAGCTATTGGACCATGGCCTTGGTGTAAAACAAAGACCCATACATACCCGGGGCGCATCACACTCCCACGACGAATAATTTATTGAATTATGGAAGTTGAAGGACCGGTGTCTTGATGGCGGTGTCCTCTTAAGATGCTCAAAGGTCGTTTGTAGCTAAATGTGTCCAACAGAATGAATCCTTTTTAAGAAGATCTCATCGGAGGTCGTGCAATTGTACCATAATCCATGATAAATTTTTACGTAGTGACCTGCAAGTCCCAAAAACCTCGCAGTTCATGGAGAGTTGTAAGTATTGGCCAAGCAGTCACTGCCTCAATTTTCTCAGGATCAATAGCTACTCCAAAGATCCGAAATAATATGTCCCAAATAACCCAATTGTGATTGACCAAAGAGACATTTAGATTTTTTTAAGAAGATGTTGTGGGATGCTAATACCTTGAAGATTTCTTCCACGTCGGAGAGATGCTCAGACCAGGATTTGCTGAAAATCAAGATATCATCAAAGAAAACCAAAGATAAACTTTCGTGAGGAACGGTCCCAAAATATCATTCATCAAAGCTTGGAAGGTTGAAGGTGCATTGCATAAAACAAATGGCATGACCAAAAACTCATAGTGTCCATGATGTGTTCGGAAAATTTGTCTTTTCGATATCTGGGGGATGCATGCGTACCTGGTGATAGCAGGAGCGCAGATCCAATTTGGTGAAGAATTTAGCACCTTCTAATTCATCCAACAATTCAGCAATGACCGGTATTGGGAATTTGTCTTTCAAGGTATTACTATTGAGCTCCCGATAATCAACACAAAATTGCCAAGTCTTATCATGTTTCTTGACAAGAAGGACAGGTGATGAAAATGGCGAAGTGCTATACCTGATGATACCTTGGTGAAACATTTCAGAGCATTGTCGTTCTGAGTTCATTTTTCTCAGATCGAGGATAGCGATATGGGCTTAACGACGGTTAGCTGAGTGGGATCCTTGAGATGAATTCGATGGTCATAACGCCGCTAAGGTGGGAGTCCCGAAGGCTCTTTGAAGAGTCTGTTGGAATTTGCATAACGAGAGGATCCATGAGCACATCAAAAGAAAGTATATGAATACCTAGTAAAGGATCAGTTTCTTTGGAGAGATCGTACCCATGTGATCGGTTGTCCTTTGCGCCAAAAATTTCATAATGAGTTCATTAAAATTCCGTACAATATTTCCCAGAGAGCTCAGCCAGTCCACACCCAAAACAACATCATAGCCTCCCAATTTGATGCTAAAGAAATCTGCTTTGAAACTTTCACTAGCAATAGAAAATTCAATATCATCATACCTTCCGACATTTGTTATATGTTGTCCATTAGCAACAACGACTCTGAGAGGACGATGTGAGGTAGAACTTGGTAGGTCTAGTTTCTTAGCCAAATCAGAGTCCAAAAAATTATGTGTTGAACCGAATCCAATAAAGGCAATAAATTGGTGTCATTTATATTGATAAGTAATTGCATAGTAGGACAAGTAGATATGTCAGTTAATCCATGAACCGATATTTGAACATCTGAATGTCGTCGATGGTTTACCTTTGAGTTCTGTCGACGTGATGCTGTATAGAGACGTCTAGCCGATTGCTATAGCGGTCTCTATATCGTGGTTGGTGCGATTGGGCGTCTATCTCGAATCGAGGTGCTAACCCAAATGATATATAGCATGACCTGTTGTTCGGGGGAGAGGTGTTGTACCTTGTTCAGCGTTGCTGTGAATTTATTTGTATAATTGTCCAAATCTCCCAATTGGCGTGAGGTCAGTCGGATCGTCGAGATGATTATGTAGTGGAGTTCCAAAATGCACGGTAATAGCGGCCAAAAATACTCGCCAAGCTGGCTTACCCACTTCATTTTCCCAATGAATAAACCAAGATAATGTGTTTCCTTGAAGATGGAACGAGGCAAGCTGCATCTGGTCATTAGCTTTGATTCCTTGAGCGAGAAAAAAATTTATCGCACTTGTACAGCCAATGAGAAGGGTCACCTTTACCATCGTACTCCGGAAAAATTAATTTGATATTGTTGCTTGCTGGTCCGTCTGGGATTTTCTGGGGAAAATTTAGAGGGAGTTTCGTGGTGCTATCTCAGAGGAATTTCTCGTAGAATTTCTAGATGAAAATCTATGGCCCCGATGGTCAGAAAATTGATGAGTCGGAGGCGCGGATGGGGGCTCATCGGTGTCCACAAACCGAAGAGAACGCTTGGACGGCGGAACGTGCTTAGCTGCCGATGGGGGCAATTTTGCCTCCATGGCTGCGATATGTAGTTGTCGATGATGTTGTTGACGCCCTCCATGAACTTCTTGCTCCAGTCAAAGGCCATTGGATCGCCCCGATCTCCGGATACCAATCTGCCACAACCTGTTTTTCAGTCAACGCGAGAGGAAGAGCGGAGGGGTGACGTGGCGTGAAATCGTCGACACCGGGCGGGCACGTTGGCGGCGGCGGCGCACGCATCGCTAAGCCCTGATGGCCATGCCCGGCGCCTTGGCGCGAGAGTTGAATAGGTAGGGTTAAACCCTAATTTTTTCTTGACTTATTGTCTCACGATAGTTGCCCCCATATTTATCACGAGGGTTTACAATTGCTAACGGTCGTGGCCCATTAGTCTTTTTCTAACTCACTTTAATTTAACTTAATAAATTTACTAATAAAACTAAATAATAATTAAATATTCAGTCACTCCGCTTATTTCGGCGACTTCATTTGACCGAGTATGACAAGTAGGTTAGAGCATCTCCAAAAGTACTCTAAACTTTTCTCCCAATATACATAAGTTTAGGACCTCCCAAAAATAAATAGGATAGGAAAAAAATTATCAATCTCCAACGGTACCCTATAATTGTATCCCTATAAGTAAATTTGGGCCCACTAGATGGATTAGTTGGCCCGGTCGTTGGGGACTAGGAGCCGCGCCGATGTCGTCGTCGTCTCCCGTCCCGTCGCAGCTCCTCCTTGCGACGGACTCGCGACTTCTCATCGCGGATCGCCGCCCCTGTTGCGGTCGAGGGACCGGGATCGCCCCCGCCCACCACCGCCGTCGCGCGTTCATCCTCGGTCCCCGCTTTGCTGCTTCGATTGATGACCGCCGCCGACGATTTTTTTAACTATTCAATGAACATCATTGCTTTCTTTCGTTTGTCAAGTGATCGAAGCCATGCACATCCGACGATTGTGTGTGCCGTGATATATATTTGTTCAAACCGGAATTAGCCTTGGTACGCGGCACGCCGAAAGCGCCCGTCCGGCGGCCTTCTTCCGCTGGAGCCGAGGCGAGGCGAGCCGTACGCCAGCTTTTTCGCGCGCGATGAGGCCGAGGAGCCGGGCGGCCATGGACCGGGCCCGTGAGCGCCTACCTCTGTCAGCTGCGTGGCCGCCGGGCGGCCACGGGCGGCGCCCCTCGGACGAAACCCCATCCGGCGGCGCCTAGACAAAAACTCGCCAGCGGGCGGCGGCAAAATACGGATGAAACCCACCTGGCATCTACGGCGGGGCGAGCAAATGACCGCGGAAGATCAATGGACTCTCGAATTGACGGGCGACACAGACCGGCGGCAAAACCTTCGTCGCGTAGAAAGTTCCCTCGTCGCGCTTGCTGCATCTTGGCGTGGGATAGGTGCCCGACGGGAGTGCGCAAATATACGTACGCGATGGAGAGATTTTTTCCGCTGCGTGCCCAAAGATTGGGAGGTCATATAGGGTACCGTTGGAGTTGCTCGCCTTAAATTATTAAATAGATTTGGGTGTTATAATTTGAAAAGCTTGTTGCCCTAATTTGGTTTCCGCTAGATAGCTTGAACTTAGCTAGGTGTTGGAATTGGTCTTATATAAGGCTCATCGAAAAGTCTCGAGTCTCGCTCTTTTGTTGACTTGAGTCAAGGCGTTTTTTTTGTCTTTTACGCCCCGCTGCACAACATGCTCATTGCATAGATTAAATAGCCACATACTCAAAAGGCACTTATTTTGAATATCATGGTTTTGTACTCATAGTGTCGAACCCAGCTAGGTTGGGCCGGAACTTAACACGAGATTGGGGATCGCTTGAGAGAGGAGGAGGTGGTGGTGGCGGCGACGGCAGAAGGCCGGCGGCCCAAAGGGCGCCTTGGGCGCGGCGGCGGCTTGCGGCAGCGAGAGGAGGGGGGGGCGTGGGAGAGGAGGCAGGGGAAGATTGGAATAACTTCTTTATTTGCTTGTTGCCCCGAAAGATTACGTGCACTCCCTTTACTTTTATAGCCCTGCTAGTGGGACTTGTATTTCAAGCAATCTCTCTAAAGGTTTTCTTATAGATTGGAATACCTTTTACAAGCATATCTTATTTATTTATTTCCTAATAAGGGTCTCCCTTATAGATGAGATATCCCCTTGCACACCAAAACACCTAAAGATAATCCTAGATATTTTCCTCCTTTATTCGTGGAATTAATTGCCGAAGAATCCGCGGAAGGGAGGAGATGGCGGCGCATGGCGCTACGCTGCCGCCCAAAGGGGGCGCGCCCGTGCTCGTGGGGCTGTCGGGCCCGTCCTTCCGGGCCCCTATTTCACAGTCATGACATCTCCCCCCTTCTCCGACCGGCGCATCCTCGCTACGGATGAAAGTCCATTCGGTCACACCTGGGTGGGATCACCGCCCTCGCATGATGAGCTCAACCTGCAGTATCCAGCTGACCATGCACCGGGTTTCGAGGATCATGTTCTCCCGGGTTAAGCTTGGGAGCAAACTCCGTGGAGGTAGTGAAGGTTGCCGATGTAGCCGTGGTAGATGTACTAGTGGACAAAGACGTCCCTCGGGCTGTGATGCCGCCTGTCGGGCGGGCATAGCGGGGAGCTCCTTTGGAACGCCCACCTCAAGGTGCCGATGCACCATGTCGCGGGGTGGGCTCTCCAGAACAAGAAGTGCTCGGTGGGTGGAGCGTTGACGAAGAGCGGAAGGAGACGCCGGATGGTGATGTCGCGCGGGGTAGGAGGAGTAGCGACCAAGTTCAACATCGTGATCGTACATGAAGGAGCCGACGCCGAATGTAGAGGGCGAAAGCCGGTGGGCGCCCTCTCGCATCGTGAATCGGCGTGGACGCTGTCGGCAAGTGAGGAAGAGGCGATCCATGCCATCGAGGAAGACGACCGGCCGGCCGACATGGTGGCGTCGTGGGCCACATAGCTCCCAAAGATGATGGCGATTGGTGAAGCTGTCGCCGGGTTCCGCTTGTGTATGCTCCCAAGGCGCAGGAAGTTCGCCCTACTAACTCCGGCCGAAGCGGCCTCCAAAGAGGTCCGGGCAAAGAGTGGGGACAAAGCCGGAAGGTAGAAGCGCCATCGAAGAGGAGTAGGCCGCCCTCGAAAGTGTCCATGCCGGTGCGGCACGCCCATGGTGACGCCGAGGGCGATCCGGCGTAGGTGCTGGTCCTCCGCAGTGGCTGCCGGAGCCGGACGAAGACGCCAAAGGACGGTCGTGAGGTCCAAGGCAGCCGCATGCCTCAAACGCTTCCCAAGACGAGAGGGAAATGTTCGAACGCCGGCCGAAGATGCCCGACCGAAAGCGTGCCAGGGTCGGCGCGCCCACGCCGAGGAGGTGGAGCCGACGCGAACGTGCCGGCCTTCGCGTAGTACCGCACTCGCGGAGTCACGGTCCCACGCCACCGGCCCCAAGCTTGCCAACCAAGGCATGCCAAGGATGATGTCGACGCCGCGCCCAATGGCATGACGTAGGCGCCATGTCGGCTGGTGCCGGGCGTCGAGGCGTAGTGGCACCTCGGGGTGGCAAAGCTGCATGTCGAGGTGGCACCGGCCCAGCAGATCAAAGACACGCACCGGCCGAGTCCAAAGGCCCGCCATGGTCACCACGCTGGGTCGATGTAGTTGTGCGCTGCTCCCGAAGTCGACGATGATGTTGACGCCAGGCCCGGTGATCATACCGACAAGGTATAGAGAATGAGCACCACGCACCAGGGGAGTCGTCCCCAAAGAGGACCTTCGCGCCGGCCGGCTCCTCCTTGACGCCCGCCGCTGAGACGTTCGCCGAGTCGCCGGTGTAGTCGCTGAGGACCGTGATGTCGGCGAGGTGCTTGCACTTGTGACCCCGCAAACGGCTCGCCGTCACGCCTGAAGTAGAGTCCAGCCTTGCCGCCGCCGTCATCTCCGCCGGTGTCGCCCGCTTGAACGGCCGAGTCGTTCTTTGGTGCCGCCGACGAGAGGGGCGTGGGGGCGGCCAAGAGAGCCACAAAGCAGCGCCTTGGCCTTCACCGGTGCTGGCTTGCCGGTGTTGTAGAGGACGGCGAGGCGTCGCCGTACGCCCGGCGAGACATGGCGTACCTCCATGTCCTTGGGATTCTCGTGATCTCGACGTCCGCCTGAGCGGTTCGCCCAAGCCCGTTGTGTAGATGTTCACCGCCGCTTGTCGCCGAGGTGGCCCTCGCGACGCGTGCGCGGGCGCCAGAACTGCCTCCGCGCACTCATCGACGGCCCTGTCCTTCAACGATGCCACCACCTGATTCCGCCGCTCAGCCGGGCCGAAGCGCTCGTTGACATACCGGGCAAAACTTGCCCAATCTCGCCACCGGTTTCTCCCGGGGCAGCCTCATGTACCATTGCCGGGCTCCCCGTGAGATGATAGGAAGCATACCGGACTTGTTCTTCTATCGGCGTACCTTGTCCCCGAGGAATTGCTCGCAGCCGGTTGATCCATGGGAGGGGATCCTCCTTGCCATCATACGTGGGAAGGACAACTTGTGCAAGCGAGGAGCGAGGCCTCGGGAAGGTGTCCGCCGGAGGGTGGGGGGGCGGCGCATGCGCCCATGTTTGGTGGCGCCGGCGGGCGCTGGCCGCCCCGTGTAGCCCTTCATCGTTCTCCGGATCGGCCGCGGTGACTTGATCATCCCGGTTCGCGCTTGCCATCGGTCCCGCTTCTTGATGAAGTCGCGGTCCGTTGTTTCCAACAGCGTCTTCATCTCAAGATCGGCTTCCTCGAGTTGTTGACGGCACTTTATCGCCGCCGGATCGCTGCCCGAGAGAATAGCAATTTGATTCTCAAGCGTGTCCATCCCGGGCCGTCGAATTTGGCGAACCGTTCCCCCAAGTTCTTCGCCAGCCTTCTTCGACTTCGCTATCCATGGTGGTGGGTGGATCGTAGTGGTCTCCGGATACCGGTACCGCCGTCGAACCCAACTAGGTTGGGCCGAACCCACACGAGATTGGGGATCGTTGAGAGGGGGAGAGGAGGTGGTGGTGGTGGCGATCGGCGGCGAGGCCGTGCGCAGCGGCGGCGGGCGGCGGGCGCTGCCCGAGGCGCCAAGCGGCGCGGGGGCGTCTTGGCGGCGGAGGGAGAGGAGGGGGCGCGTGGGAGAGGAGGTAGGGAAGATTGGAATAACTTTTTATTTGCTTGTTGCCCCGAAAGATTACAGACCCTTTACTTTTATAGCCCGGCTAGTGGGACTTGTATCTTAAGCAATCTCTCTAAATGTTTCCTTATAGATTGGAATACCTTTTACAAGCATATCCTATTTATTTATTTCCTAATAAGGGTCTCCCTTATAGATGAGATATCCCCTTGCACACCAAAAACACCTAAAGATAATCCTAGATATTTTCCTCCTTTATTCGCGAATTAATTGCGAAGAATCCGCGGAAGGGAGGAGACGGCGGCGGAGGCCGCGAGCCCTGGGTGCGCCGTGTTTCGTGGGCCTGTCCCTGGTCCTATTTATTATTCATGACACATAGGCCACCTTGATCTTTCAGGTTGGCACAAGATCTTTTATTTTACTAAATGATATTTCTTCTATGCTGACCATTTTTCCAAAAAAAAAAAAAGGACTTGTAATACTGAAACTCCAAATTGGTCGTTATTCTTTATTCCTATATTCCCACTTGAACAAACGATTGGATGCACCTGCACCAAGTAGGTTCAAACCTTTCATTCTAAGTTTGTTGTAAGAAATCTCATCTAGCTACTTTGTCATACGTCTTTGTCAAAGTCATTCTTAAAAGTCACTCCATTTTTTGGGTATCTAGTTTATGCATGGTTTCTTTGTAGAATAAGAACCCTGCTCCATGACATTCCTACTAGTTAAAAAAAAAGTTGTTTGAGAACCTTTAAATAATCGTTGGGTTGTTTTCAAAATGTTTTAATGCTAACTCAGTGCTAAAAGTGCTGATCATTCCGTGGAAGATTTCTTGGAATTCACCACTTTAAAAGGTTTGAGAAAAAGGAGCTCAGTCCACATTTTAGATAACTCTGCAGTGGCTCACTGAAAAGGAGCACCACTAGCTGAGCTTAGATGTCTCTAGTTGCTTCGGTCCAATCGACCAAAGGAGAACTCTGTTGAAAACCCGAGCTTAGAGTACATGCCTTGCACAGTACGTGTACGTAGATCCAGTTGGAGTGATCCAGTTGATAGATTGGCTGCGGGTTTTCTTGTCACTCTTCATGGTTGCTGCCACCTAGATGAGGAGAAAGATTACAGTTATTTTTTAAACTAGTTGGTTAAGTTCTTGTTTGTTTGGGGAGCAAGAGTTTTTCTATATATAAACAAGAAGGGTTCTTTTAAGCAATCATGAATGAGCATGTCTCTTGTGAGTTCCTTCAAATCTCGCTATCAGACAAAGCCATTAGTGTGATAACTAAGGTGCCCCTTTGTCCACTCACGGGATTTCTGTGACAACTAAAACATTGTGGCAAAAGATGTACGTAGCTCAAAATTAAGCACCTAAAAAATTGCAATTAGATATATAATTCTGCCTATTCAGATAACTGATGCCATAAACAATACTGTTAAATCCTGACTATTCAGGTAATAAATTAGACTAGAAGCCCTTATATCTGTGAACAAACTTTGAACCCCAAAAAATTCTTACATTTATGGTGAAGTGATGAGTAGAATTTTGCGAAGTGCGTGAAAGACGGCAGGAATACCTGTGCTCTTGATATTTCTAGCCACCATTCAACGAAAGGAAGCTCGCCTTTGCACTCCTTCTTGGACTCCCATCTCCCAACATTTTTTTATGAGGAAACGACTCTCAACAAAATTAAAGATGGATAGGGCTGGCTCATCCTTCTCTTGCTTTGCGTCCCTGTCCAACATCGTCATCGAAATCTATGACCAGTCTGTTGAAACCAGCCGACGCAGGATGCTTCGTCCAATTGGCAACACACGCTTTACAACAAGTGGTTGTCAAGCTGACATTTATGCGCAACGCAGTTTCTGCCTCGAGAGACTCACCCTAACTGTCCGCGCATTCATTTTGGAATGTAAAGATCGATCTCCTAGTAACTTAGCATGGGAGTGAATTAACTCACAATTCAACAATGCTAGAACCTATCATGATTTCTATAGCCTTGAACATTGTATCAAGAAATTATCTTCCACAATGTAATTTTTTATCATGTCACATGACTCACTTGTCACTTTCACAGATTGTATTGGTTTGCGTGAAGACTTGGTTTTTTAGTTAGACTTGTTCAGGGGCTGGCTCTAGGGGGAGGGCAAGCAGGGCAACCGCTGGAGGCCCACGGAGTAAAGGGGCCCAAGACCATATAGATCATTAGTGTATATATAATTTTTTATTTGGTAAAAATTAATGCATAAACCCATCAGCCAACGTCATAGGTCTTTTCCAGTCAATCTCCTATCGAGGCATCTACGCAAACAAGAACACGGACGTCGATGGCCAACGCTAGGTGTCGATCGACTCACTGGCTCACCGTCATGGCGCTGCGACCAGCAACAATGGGAGACAGTAGACGTGATCTCGTAAGCAACACACCAATACTCATGATGGATTAGTATTTTGCGTTTTTTTGTATGCGTTATGCTTCTACAGTACTAGAGTTATAGATTTCTAATTTAATGTATTTAGTTGAATATGTTAAATGTTGCCTAACAAGCATTTCTCAGGTGTTCAAAAACAAAATCCTGACTTGCTACATGCTCTATATATTAAAAACTATTCCCTCCGTTTCAAATTGTTGCCATGTTTGAAACTGCGATTGTTGCGGCGGTGCCAACGGAAAGCAAAGAATCCCGCCGAACACCTCGCGACATACGCACTTATCTACATCGCAGTCATGGATGGCAGCTCATTTTTAACTACAACGCTGCTTATGTAGAAGGTGAGGAAATCTAGGCTTACCTCCATCGTGATTTTTGCGTGACGCAACTGGTGACCACGGAAACAAACATGACCTATATGTATGTATCTAGACATACATAGCAAAATGGATGAACCAAGAAAAAGTGACTTATAATTTGAAACGGAGTGAGCAGTTTAACGGGCTTATATATTCTTGTTTGCCCAAGGGCCCTTCAAAATGTAGAGCCGGACCTTCTTGGTTTCTTGTGTTTTTCCTCTCTCTCTTCAATAAATAAATACAGCGCCACATCAGTTCAATCCATTATTGGACGATCAATAGTATGCATATGTTAGCTAGAATCCAGTTTCAGTTCTATCCATTGCATGGATTCAGGTTTCAGATTTCAGTGTATTGTCAGGTAGCATTCAGGTTTCTGTGAACTTAGTAGTCTTCAGGTTTCTGTGAACTTAGTAGTCTTCAGGTTTCTGTGAACTGTGAACTGTTGGTAGTCCCTGAAATGTTGGTAGCCTTTATGCTTCAGTATATATAAATATTTGGTGCTGTGCTGGGGAGCTTTTGCTCCATAGTTTTCTTCAAAAGAAAATGTTTCATCAAACAGTGCCAATCCTGACTTTTGGATTAGTGTGTATATATAAATTTTCTCTTAGCCGTTAGTAAGTCAATAGAAATTTTTCTATAAAATTTCGACATTTTGTTGTTTCATTTGCATTCTTTAAATGTTGCCGTGAAGCGTTAGCACAGGCATAAATACAATACGCCACATCAGTAAAAACAATAAATAGAGCAGTAATAAATGAGGATAGAAATTATGATAGAGTCGTGCATTGTGAGTGCTCTAAGAGTAGTGATGTGTAAGATGCCTTGTGTGTTTTCTGACAGTTTGCTACAGCTTAATTCCTTGTTAGATTGGGGACGTACAATCGATCATTTGGCAGTTAATAATCTGTCATTATCACATTGGCAATACATTTGCAGGCACGCTGAATTGACATCACCTCGCCGATGCGTCACGTACGCTGTCTTGCATCCCAAGGTGCACCCCCATCATCATGCTACCGGATTCACAGTTTCGTGTGAAGTAATCTTTCCGTCGCTCTACGTTCTCAAGAATATCTTACTAAGTAGTCCATCCGTTCCAAATTATAAAAATGTTTTGGTTTTTTTTAGATACATTTCTTTTATCATGCACCTTCTAGATACATAATAAAAGAAAAGTATCTAAAAAAAGTCAAAACATCTTATAATTTGGAATGAAGGTAATAGTTTTCTGCAGGATTTGCCAGCTTGCAAATCTATCCGGACAAATCGGCGTCGTTTCCTTGCAAATCTATCTGGATTTTGTTTTTTTGCAACAGTTTCAAGTAGTTTCGTACGAGCAAAAAAAAAAAAAAAAAAAAAAGAAGTGTGGAAATCGTGCTTTGGATGAAATCATAGTCCGTTTCAGCTCACCGAATTTGCTTGCATGTTGCGTGGAGCCAATAATTCAACCAAAAACGATATACTAGCGAAGTCAAATTTAGTTTTTTAAAAAACAAGCCAAATCTACAGTGATGAACCAAAGAAGATAGTCTACTTCCTAGTGTTTTGTACGGATAGTAACTAGTAAGACGTTTGATTTATATATGCACATAGTGCAGTCAAAAACTGGTACAAAAAAAAAAAAAAAAACACTATTTGGTGTCGATTGCGACATCCTTTCGCAGGCATCTTTCCAATTCTCTGTGTTGACTTGACCTCCATCCATCTTCTTCCCGAACGGTTGAGTTGAGTGATGAAGTACCTCTTTTGGGTTGCCTGATGAGGATCGGACGGGATAACTCGTAACGGATTTCGGTAAGCATCCATGCCGTCCAAGCAACTCCCTGCCATACTCAGTAGATAGCTGATAGCTACTAACAGAATTAAAATCTCTCCCGCCTTCCTTCCTTGTGCCTATAAATATCTGGCATGCTCCTGCTACGACCTCACCAGTCACCACCACACTTGTCCTCGTCCATCTTCAACAAGCTAGGCAACAGTCAGTGTAGAGCAATGGGGAGCAGGCACCTCTGCTGCCTGTCCTTGCTCCTTCTCCTGGGACTGGCATCCGGCCAGGTCCTGTTCCAGGTATGTAACCGACGACACACTCGATTCGATCATGAATTTGCCGGTTGAACTTCCTTTGTCGTCTGAAGCTGAAAGAATCGATTGCAGGCGTTCAACTGGGAGTCGTGGAAGCAGAGCGGCGGGTGGTATAACCTCCTCATGGGGAAGGTCGACGACATCGCCGCCGCCGGCGTCACCCACGTCTGGCTCCCGCCGCCGTCGCACTCCGTCTCCACCCAAGGTCCGTCGGTCTCCGGTCTTCTCTGTCTGAACGCAGCTTCCTTCCACCCCAATTCTTGTCTGAACATGACCCTGGGACAATTGCTAAAGGTGCATCATGACAGCAGAGTAGCAGAAATGGAGTGGACAACACGCCACGCGAGCTGCTTTGATAGCAATGTTTTTTTCCAATATTATCTTTAGCTGTTCAAACTGTTTCAAGCGTATTATGACCAAGTCAAAGAAATTAGACGGAATACAGTATACAATATACATGCATGCGTCAAAGATCAGAAATTCCGAAAACTTATTATACTTGATTATATTGATGCTGAACTCGTACATTCGGAATTTCTTATAAGAAAAATAGTTAAGCAGCAGGTCAACATCAGTTATTAGGATGGGTAAAGCATTCGAAGCAACCACAATGTATATGGCTAAAGCGGTCCATAAGGATGGGTCCACAAAGAAAAAGTGGTGAAGGCTATGGGTACCAGTCACAATGTATATGGACAACCAGTCTACAGCAGCGGGTCCATGGGTCCCACGGTGGAGAGGAAGACAGAGTTAAGAGAGAGGAGAAGGAGGGAGGATTTAATATTTTTATTCACCATGGGCTGCCCATAAGATCTGCGGCACCCATAACTATGGACTAACTTTATGAACTAACTTGCCACAATGTTTTTTGATAGCCGATACAATATATTTTAATTCTATGGACTGATGAATGGACAACATTGTGGTTGCTCTTAGCTGCTCCACATGTACAGAAGAAAGTGAATGAAAGGTCGGATATTGGGTGCAGGTTACATGCCTGGTCGTCTGTACGACCTGGACGCGTCCAAGTACGGGACGGCAGCGGAGCTCAAGTCGCTGATCGCGGCGTTCCACGGCAAGGGCGTGCAGGTGGTGGCGGACATCGTCATCAACCACCGGTGCGCCGACTACAAGGACTCCCGCGGCATCTACTGCATCTTCGAGGGCGGCACACCCGACGGGCGCCTGGACTGGGGCCCCCACATGATCTGCCGCGACGACACCACCTACTCGGACGGCACGGCCAACCTCGACACGGGCGCCGACTTCGCGGCGGCGCCCGACATCGACCACCTCAATGACCGCGTCCAGCGGGAGCTCACCGACTGGCTGCTCTGGCTCAAGTCCGACCTGGGCTTCGACGCCTGGCGCTTCGACTTCGCCAAGGGCTACTCCCCGAGGTCGCCAAGGTCTACGTCGACGGCACGGCGCCGAGCTTCGCTGTCGCCGAGATATGGAACAACATGGCGTACGACGGGAACAACAAGCCGCAGTACGACCAGGACCCGCACCGGCAGGCGCTCGTGGACTGGGTGGACAAGGTGGGCGGGCGGCGTCGCCGGCCACGGTGTTTGACTTCACCACCAAGGGCATCCTCAACGCTGCCGTCGAAGGCGAGCTGTGGCGGCTCATCGACCCGCAGGGGAAGGCGCCGGGAGTCATCGGCTGGTGGCCTGCCAAGGCCGTCACCTTCGTCGACAACCACGACACCGGCTCCACGCAGGCCATGTGGCCCTTCCCTCCGACAAGGTCATGCAGGATATGCCTACATCCTCACGCACCCCGGCAACCCATGCATTGTGAGTAGCAATTTTCCATTAGTAGTCACATTGGTTTTGGACATCAACACAGCAGGCATCTCATACCGATATACATGTTGCTGCCTCTTGCAGTTCTATGACCATTTCTTCAACTGGGGGTTCAAGGACGAAATCGCGGCCCTGGTGGCCGTGCGGAAGCGCAATGGCATCACGCCGACGAGCCAGCTCACCATCCTCGCGCACGACGGCGACTGCTACGTGGCGGAGATCGGCGGCAAGGTGATCGTGAAGATTGGGTCCAGGTTCGACGTCGGCCACCTCATCCCGGCGGGTTTTGAGGTTGCCGCCCACGGCAACGACTACGCCGTCTGGGAGAAAGCCGGCGCCGAACAAGTGACTCGAGCGTAATCGTCTCATAGTGACCCAATAATACAAATTTATTTCTCTGCTACCGGCGGATATATACACGATTTAGTGTAACCATTCTGTACTAGTAGTACACACTACACGGGATATATTGCACTGATAAAATAAGAGGTTTCTTCTCTGTCATAAGGGGAGCATCATAAACGGCAATTGGAGCCACATGTAACGTTAAAGATTACAATTGAGTATAAAATTCAAATTGGCAATCCCTGAAATTGGGAGACAGCGTCTTTAAAATCACAAACTTCCTTTTCTCTAAACTTGTCTCGGACTCTGGTACTAATCCAAATGGATTTTTACATCACTAGTAACGAAATGATTTTGCGTGATACCTGAAAATCTTTTTCGTGGCGGACACATAGTTTGCCCGTCACGGTTAATGCCCCCGCCACGTCCCATTTTATTTTCCGTGGCGGGCATTATTTACCCGCCACGCAAAATTAATTTTCGTGGGCGGGCACCTGAACAGCCCGGCATGGAAAATACACTATTTTGCGTGGCGGGCGTGTTAAGGTGCCCGCCACGAAAATTATTTTTGTGTGGCGGGCATCCTAAAAGGCCCGTCACGTAAAATAGTGGCCCGAAGAAGCGGCCAATCTCGACCGGAGAGCATCTCCACATATATATACCACACTTAGGGTTTGGAAGTCATCCCACTTCTCTCCACTCCTCCGTAAACACCGACCGCACAAAAAAAAAACGAGCGGTGTCCGCCCCTCCCCCGTCCCGATCCCGACACCGCCCCAAATCCCGCCAAACCTCCCCCATCGTCTTCCCCTCCGGCGCCCCCCTCACCTTCCTCTTCCCTCGCGGATCCAGCGGCCTCGGCGCCGCACCGGCGGATCCAGCGGCTTCTTCGGCAACGAGCGTGGCGGATCCAGGCGAGGGGAGCCGCACCGGCGGTGGATCCCGGCGGTAGCTAGTCCCCCGACGGCGGGCGGCTGCGAGTCCCGCTCACGGTGAGGTGGCGGCGGATCCAGCGGGCTGCGGGCCCCTGGCGGATCCCGCGCCCTAGCGGGGGCGCGGTCCCGGCGACCCCAGCCTCTCGATCACCCGCGGCGGCACCCCGGTCAAGATGGGCTCGGCGGGCCCGGCGATGGCTCAAAGAGGCGGGCAGCTTTTTGGTTTTTTTTTTTTGAAATTATTAACCGTGACGGGCATTGTAAAACGCCCGCCACGGTGAGGGTCATTAAGCGTGACGGTCACCTCGCCCGCCACGGTGAGGCCACCATTTACCGTGACCTCACGTGGGTGACGGGCAACTTCGCCCGCCGCGGAAAATTAAAAGTGCCTGCCACCTAAAAGTAAATCGGTACTAGTGCATGCTCCATACACCAAAGTGACATGCTTCCTCAACTTTGACTTGGCGGATTTGACATGTTAGGTCCAAATCTATATCCCAAACCTTTATAAATGCATAACTAGACACCTAAACTTGCTAAATGAGCCATCAAGGTCCCTAACTTTCATAAGCAATGATCATATCTCAAACTTGCTAATCGAGCCAACACGAAATCCTAATCATCATTGTTTGCAATAAACCACATGCTTGGTTAATGACTATGACTTGGCATGTGGGCCTCAGAGGGCACAAAAAAATCCTACTCCTTGTGTCCGCGCACAATCGACAAGCCGAATAGCCGGGCTTTACTCGGCCTCGAGCTGTCTTGAGGCGTGCGATCAATTTGACCTTGTTAATTGACAAGGAAGTAAACGTGAGATCCGGAACATGCCTAGTGAGACCAAGACAGTTCCGCATGTATGGCTCTAAGGCGGATGTAAAGACATATAGCTATGAGAGCTATCTCACAACGTGATAATGAATGCATTCGGTAAGCATGAAAAAAGATGTAATCGTAATAACAGATTGCCGAATGATCATAGAAGACATGTTTGAACAAGTAAAGTCGATCACCATGATATGACATCATAAAGCTCTATTGCATGGATCGAATTAATTGACAACATGGAACAAAAAGCAGGTAACTTATAAATATAAACCTAATCTAAATAACACATGCATAGGTTTCATCCAACTAGTCCGCCGCACGTCTAGCCTTCCTAAACCCGTCAAGTTTAAACCCTTGCAAGCTAATCCACCGCATGATACCACTTGCTACAGATATAAAAAAACCACCTACCACCACTCGGTAACTTAATGAATTCATTAGGGTGCCAAGCCTAATGAAGCCGATAACTAGCTCTTAGCCGATCTTAGCCCACCGGATGGCTCATGATCGATAAAAAGAACCCTCTTGCCCCTCGATAGCTTAAATCCGCGACAATACTAAGCGTGAACAAGACTTCTTGCAATAATCTAAATCCGCCCCGACGATACTAGACATGGTGCAAGGTTGCCGGTACTTACGGAGGTCGACGGTCGATGAATCCTCTCGCAGATAGATCGGCGACACGACCGGACTCGAAGGGTGGCCGGAGCCAAGGCACGGAGCCGGGTTGGTTGTATTTGATTTGGTAGATTGTTTTACGCTTGCCGGGGTTTCATATTTATACCCTGGGCTTGACGAGTCCTAACTAATTACGAATAATAATAACAAAAATATCTAGCTAAGATACATTGTCCTCCAAGTCTTCTTGGAGTCGTAGGAATTGCAAGTGATGTGGGCCCTCGTCCTCGGATATTCCTCTTGACGCTCCACGCTTGCCGAACCATCTCTTGCTCAGCTCCTTCTTGGACTCAGGCTCTTTAGCCGAATAACGGCGGCTTTCCCGAATGCCATAGTACCACTGGCACCATACTGCTAGCCGAATGACTCCTTACCGAACCATCGCGTGCGCCGGCCTACTAGTCATCCGGGCTCTACCAAATTTTGGTGTTAACATATGCCCCTCAATTTTAGAGTAAAAGAGGCTCTTTTGCTCGAAATTGACCATAATTCGCTAAAACTCGGGGCCAAACCTTTTAAGCTGGGCTAAATTTACTACGCCCATCTTACGGAAGTCTCCGCAACACCTGTTTCAACCCCTCAACTCCTTCTTGGGACTCGTGCCACGAAACCTCCACCAATGTGAATCGGCAAAGCCAGGTCGCCTCGCTTCTCAAGATAAGTACCGAATAGATCTTTTGTTTTTTCACAAATATTCCGAATCCACCTCTTGGCCTTTCTTACGTATATAAATACAGGCAAACTCCTTCAGTAGAACAGCCCATCCGTCATTTCCCTTCTATCCTTCAACTTTTCCTCCTTCTCTTCCAAGATTTAGAGCACCGGATGGCGGGCTCAAGCAACAAGCGCCCGGCTGATTCGGCAGATCCACGCCCTCCGAAGAGGCCTGCAACTAGGTAAGTACATTTCCGTACATCTCAATCCAATCTCATTTTGTACTTACTAATCCTCGATTTCTCCGTCTCAATTCTTCAATGACGAGGAAAATGCCCAACTTCGTCGGTCACCGGCCGGCGGCGTAATGCACTTTCTTAGGGAGGAGAGAGAGAATCACCGGTGACAATCAAGATACTCGAGGATGGATGAGGGAGGCCATGGCTCGCCTGGACAGAGAGAATGAAGCCCGGATGCGCCATAGCAATGGTAAGTTTTCACCATCATGCCCCGTCATTCCTTTCTTGTATTCTCGAAAGCACAATTTTCTCATTCAAAAACCCTTTTTATGCTTCAGGGCGGCAACGAAGCTCCACCGCCTGAAGGTTGCTAATGGGCAAAGCTAATCGTGGAGCTCGAAAGGGACGATCCTCCGTGTCCCGATCGTATCCGGAGGGCTCCAAAAGCTTATGGGCTTCAAGACCATCTACAACATGGTTGTAGATTAGGGAAAAAAAAAAAACTAGTCATCATGTAATGAACTCGTATTCCCCGCCTCGCTAATAAAGAATTAGTTCCTTAAATTTTGTCTCCTTATGATCTCGTGCTCTCAATTTGTCTTTATGAATGCGACTTGATCATCTTGGTGCCGAATAAGAATGATGCCGATCTATACCGTGCGGGGGCGTTACCGAACAGAATTTAGCCGAACGAAAAATGCCTTTCATGGTCATCCAAATTTTATCTCGCCGATTAGGTCGAAATAATAGTCTTTACAGACCGCCCCACAAAAATAAATTTTTCCACATTTGATTCCAAACATAGGCTGATACTCGACACCAATTTTCTCATCCCTTCTCGTTCTCATAGATGAAATATTTATTGAACGAATAATCAAACCATGTTTGATGTTATCACTAACCGAATTCTCAAATAATATGTATTTAAGAAATCCAGTTTCGAGAAAACTCGCGGACACCGTTCACTGTACCATTAAATGTGACCTGGCTTTCTCTTCTCCCAATAAACCAACCAGGGGTAAAAATGTCAGTCCGAGAGGAGGTGAAACGAAAAGAGCTGGCTCCCTCTGAAATATTTAATATATCTTGGCCAATCAACCTCCTTTCCATTAAATGCCTGGTTTTATATGTCCAAACGCAATCGAGATTTTCATTGCAAATTTGCCCATCACTCCCTCTCCTTTTCCATCGAGCACCTTCCATCAACGCCCGAATCTCCAATGGTGGGAAAAGGAAAAGAGATCGTTGAGGAATTAACAGTTCGGGGTCCTCCACCACCGCTCCGCACTTTCGCCGTAAGATTGGACCCTTTGCGGATCTAGTCATCTCTTATCTTGATGCATTCTAATCCTTCTACTTCTAGATCACCAATGCACCTGACTTCTTGTTTGGCACTCGGCGCATTCCAATCCCCCATCTCGTTAGACTCTTCCGATGATGATTCACCCATGGATGCAGACTCTTCGCAAGCAATTGCGTGAAGAAGAGAGACGCCGCCCGCGGGGAGCTTCAAGCGGATCCGGATGTGACAGACTCCTTATGCCGCAGCCAGAGCGTGAACGTCGTATGGCTTTGGAGGTTCATATCGGTGGTAAGTTTCAAACCAAACCCATCCATGTATTGCCACTTTGGGTGAACCGATTGTTTTTCATTCCTCTAGAGTTGTCCGAGCACCATCACGCCTCCGTGAAGCGGTGTCAAGTCCGTGCGAGCACTCGACATGCCGATGAACCCACGGCGCCCGCATCCAAGAGATCGTCGATAAGATCAAGGATGCCATGAAGAAGAAGTGAAGAGTTGCGCGTGACCAGAATGATGCCGAATAGTATCTAGGATTAGGACCAAGTAGAAATCCCGTGTGATATATTCCAAGTAGAAATCCTTTGCAATATATTCGGCAACACTTTTTGTAATGACCTTTGAAGCTCTTTGAATAAAGACCCTTTTTCTGCGTATCTTTGTTGTACTTTTATATTTTTTGCACTAAAGGCGACATAACAATATTTATGCCGGCTGTTCTCCAATTCTATGGAGTATTTTTTTACGCTAAAGGCGATGGTTTACACATCGGCTATCCTTTATGAATAGAACAAATCTTTTTGCTCAAAACCATTAAATTCATACATGTCGGCCAATCACATTTGACAATAACTGATTCTCTAAAAAGCCGACATGAAATCTCTCCTTAGAAATTACTATGAGAGCCCGACTATCTCGATCGGTCGCTGGTCTTTTGTAACGAAGTAATCGACAGACCTTCTTCCCATTCTCTTCCCCGAAAGCACTCCACGCCTTCATATTCCCGTAACGATGGTTCGCTGGCAGCAACGCTTACCGAATCATCGGCTTGCACTATCTCAACGTCATCACCGTTCCATTGGATGAGGACTTGATGCATGGTGGATGGAACGCAACAGTTAGCATGGATCCAATCTCTTTCAAGTAATAAGCTGTAGGACCCCTTACTATCGACCACAAAGAAGGTAGTGATCAAAGTCTTTGAGCCGATCATCAACTCAACGTGAACGGCTCCATGGGTATCTCGAAAAGATTTCCAAAGAAAGTCCCCGAGCACAATGTCCGCCTTGAGCAAATCCTCCTTAGTCATCCCCGCTTTTCGAAAGTTGTATATGGCATGATATTGATTGCAGCTCCTCCATCAACAAACATATGAGTCAGAGGTTTTCCATTAACATATCCCTTTAAGTAAAGAGGCTTCAAATGATTGTGCTTCCTAGGCCTGTCGAATACAGCCTGTCTTGATAAAGCCAACTGTCCTAGGAGATCAATCATCTCTTTGTTGTCAAAATCAGAATAGACCTCTTCATCTGAATAGGCATCTTGTTCCTCTGGATCCGCAGTAGCTTGTTCTGTAGGTGCTACAAACTCTATTGGGATGTAGAAGACCATGCTAACATCCGCCAAACGCCCCACTTGCCGAATACTCCTCCCCGCCGAATGACCGGCTTCCCGAGTTTTCTTCTTTTTGCGCCATACTTGTTTAACGTTAAATTTGTTGCTTCCTTGAGCTCCTTGTTCCCGAGGCGTTGGACTCTTCTCTTCTAGCTTTTCCTTAGACCGGGGAGGGCACCACTTGTCCCTTTTACCACACATACTCTTGAGGAGAGTCCATGTCATCATCGAAATCCTCCACATCGGCCCATGCTTGATCTGCAATCCTCTTACTGACGTGAGGGGTGTACTGTCTTTATTTTTTAAGCGCCGATCATCCTCTGGGAAACGTGCCCCGAGTCTTTCTTGGATAGGACGGCGGTTGACTCGTGCCTGTCGGTACCCGTGGTATTGCTCACTGCATTCAGGGTAATTATTCCTAGCAGGTAGCTTCAAGCCTTCATTCCAGCAATGCCTAAAGAAAGGACAGGTCCCAATGAGACTCCTCTTGCTCTTTCATGTACTCCTCCTCGTTCTCGGTGGTACATCTCCTCTTCATATCTCTGCTGCTCCCTGGCAAACTGCTGATCTCTACGATATTGCTTCTCTTGTCGTCTTTGCCACTTGTTCAGCAAGTATACGAGATGTCACCCTTGGTTTGGAGGTTTCCCCTTTTTTTCGTTCGCTATTTGGGAACCGAACACGATGTTGCTTTGAGCTCAACACTAGACACCTGCCGACTAGGGTCAATCGAACCACTTTGCTTTGCCCTTTTCGTAAGTCAAGACTTTCATTGGGGCTTTGCCCTTAGGATCACCGGGCGTAAACTATGCACGAATCGAAAGCAACCATGTTTGCGGGGAAGGGCTCCTTATCCACCTTCATCATGTCAAGTTAAACTTGAGGAGACCCTGCCAGATAGCCCTCTCGAATCTGCTTGTTTGAAGATTCGGCGAAGATAATGTTGTGAGTGATCATATCATGGAAGCCACAATATTTGCCCCCTTGACCCAATCCGGATGCTTCATAGAATGATTCTCTCGCAGCTTGATGCGTCCTTCTTTTGACTAAGAACTCAAAGAGCTTTTCCGACTTGGAGATGTCGGTCATATGCCCCCTTGAGTGTCTTCATCCAACGCTGGTTGACCCGGGCGGGCTCCTTGCCCCAAGTGAATTCGCGGTTGCTATGTCCTCCCCGGCCATCATCTTCATCTTCTCCCTCTTCCGTGAAGTGGTGGTATGCCCGATAAGACACGTTGCCCCCCTTTCTAAAAACGGGTATCCTTCTTGATGCTCGAACCGATTGGCCATGAGTGACAAACGCCTCGAGAGTTGTCCTAGGTCATCAAACTCCATGCCGGCTAGCTTTTCCCTCGATGGTGGGGTGCATTCCCCTCGAATGGCCACGGTAGGCAACCCATGGTCAGGAAAGTTCAAAGAGTAGCGAGGAATTCTTTGTTTCCCTGAACCTCGCGCAAGAACTCTTGTGGCGTCTCATTATACTACGTGTCAACCCCATCAAGTCGACGAGCTCTTTTTCATTGGAACCGCTGTAGAAGTATGAATGGAATTTATCTTCCAGCTCAGACCATGTTCCAATAGAATTGGCCGGCAACGTGGCAAACCATGTGAAAGCCGGCCCCGTGGGGATGATGGGAAGAAGCCGAATCCTCCATGCTTCATCATTGGCAAGCTCTCCTAACTGAATCGATATCTTGGCCCGATGTGTTCGGTAGTAGAAGTGTCATCTTGTCCGAGAACTTGGTCAAGTCGGTTGGAGGCTTCAATCTTGAAGGAAGCGCCACTCTGTTGTGCCAATCGGGATAGGGTGACCGATACACATTGGGCCGATTTTTGGGCTTAATCCCAAATTGGTGTTGCATCATATCGGCCATCCTCGCTAGGAGTATGTCCATATTTAAATTACGTGGTCCATGAGATTGTCCTCGACCGTCCCGTACGGCCTATACCCAGGATTTAGCATAGCATGAATTGTGGAGTAGTCAACGAACTCGGTAACCGGGGCCAAAGGGATTTCTCTCGCAACCCATCGCCATTGGAGCTATTGAGTATGTGTTGTATCTTTGGAGGATTCCTGTGTACCGAACGCCGCTTCTCCATGTGTCTTGGCTCCGGATCCCTCCTCGGCTTTACGGTGTCTTGTTCTCTCCTCCGCATTCTTGATTTGTAGCTCCTTTCGTTGGTGGTGGCTTAGGCGTATGTATGTATCTTGGCCCCGAAGCTCACCAAGCCGAGCCTCAAAGTGTTGATCAAACTCGGGTCCAAAGCTAGCCTTCATGATGTCACGAAAGGTGTTGAAGAACACCGTGTTGTGATTGGTCATTGCATTCCCAACGGCAAAACCGCAACAATCTCCTCCATCCGGCCATTTCTTCAGGACTTGGTTCCTCATCTTCCTTTCTGCCCTCTCTTCGCGGTCGAAAACTGTTTGAGCATATTCCTTATCACCGGAATCACTATCTTTGGAAGATCCGTCTTTTGTATGATTGTGCCGCTCTTGTTCTTGGAGAAGCATGACATGCACTTTTGAGAGAAGGCTGCGCACATGTCTCTCACCGTGGCCTCGGGTCGGGTGGAAGGTCATCCATCCGGAGCCGAATGACATTGCTCTTGTCGGCGTTATGTCGCATCGTGTTTTGATCTTGGCGTGTCCCACCGGGGTGCCAAAAAAGTGTGTAGGCATAAAAATCCTACTCCTTGTGCCGCGCACACCGACAAGCCTGAATAGGCGGGCTTTACTCGGCCGCCCAGAGTGTCTTGAGGCGTGCCGGTCAATTTGACCTGGTTGACAAAGAAGTAAACGTGAGATCTGGAACATGCCCGGTGAGACCAAGACAGGTTCCGCATGTATGGCTCTAAGGCGGATGTAAAGACATATAGCTATGAGAGCTATCGTCCGACAGATAATGAATGCATTCGGTAAGCATGAAAAAAGATGTAATCGTAATAACAGATTTTAAATGATCATAGAAGACATGTTTGAACAAGTAAAGTCGATCACCATGATATGACATCATAAAGCTCTATTGCATGGATCGAATTAATTGACAACATGGAACAAAAAGTCGGTAACTCATAAATATAACCTAATCTAAATAACACATGCATAGGTTTCATCCAACTAGTCTCGCCGCACGTCTAGCCTTCCTAAACCCGTCAAGTTTAAACCCTTACAAGCTAATCCATCGCATGATACCACTTGCTACAGATATAAACCACCTACCACAACTAGATCAATCCACCGCATGATACAATCTAACCATGATAAGCTAAAAGCATGCATACATCTAAATAGATCTATAAATACTCATTACTCGTTGAAGCGCCGTATGCATAGACAAGTAAAGTACATATGCAAACCTAATCTAAAGCAAAGCCGAGATTCGTCCCCGATCGATCCCTAACAAAGAATCCACCGCGATGATACACCGCAACAAGCTAATCCACCGCATGATACGGCTTGCCGACTTAACCGTTCTAAACCCTCTTCATCCTAACAAACTATCCACCGCATGATACACCGCAACAAGCTAATCCACCGCATGATACGGCTTGCCGACTAGACTCTAACGATAGGTAGACTTACACATGCAAGATACAAGTAAATACATAATCAGTATTTGGCAAGCTTGCCGAATCCGTGGTCCATGAAGAAGAAACTTACACGTAAAACCTTAGCCTCGCCGCACGACTCATGACTAAACGTGTAGGAACCCAAGAATACGTGGCAACCTAGATTGATCTAAGCTCGACTATGAAAGAACGTAGATAGATCTAATGACAAGCTAATGATAAACATTGAGAGCTCTAATGACATCTAGATCTAACAAAAGATAAAGCCGAGCCACATCAATCTAGATTGGGCAAAGAATGTGTGCAAATATAAATAAATAAATAGATAAACAAATAGGAATCATGCACCACTCGGTAACTTAATGAATTCATTAGGGTGCCAAGCCTAATGAAGCCGATAACTAGCTCTTAGCCGGATCTTAGCCCACCGGATGGCTCATGATCGACAAAAGAACCCTCTTGCCCCCGATAGCTTAAATCCGCCGACGATACTAAGCGTGAACAAGACTTCTTGCAATAATCTAAATCCGCCCGACGATACTAGACATGGTGCAAGGTTGCCGGTACTTTCGGAGGTCGACGGGTCGATGAATCCTCTCGCAGTAGATCGACGACATGACTGGACTCGAAGGGTGGCCGGAGCCAAGGCACGGAGCCGGGTTGGTTGTATTTGATTTGGTAGATTGTTTTATAGTTGCCGGGGTTTCATATTTATACCTCCGGGCTTGACGAGTCCTAACTAATTACGAATAATAATAATCGAAAATATCTAGCTAAGATACATTGTCCTCCAAGTCTTCTTGGAGTCGTAGGAATTGCAGGTGATGTGGGCCCTCGTCCTCGGATATTCCTCTTGACGCTCCATGCTTGCCGAACCATCTCTTGCTCAGCTCCTTCTTGGTCTCGTGGCTCTTTAGCCGAATAACGGCGGCTTTCCCCCAATGCCATAGTACCATCGGCACCATACTTGCTAGCCGAATGACTCCTTACCGAACCATCGCGGCGCCGCCTACTAGTCATCCACAGGGCTCTACCAAATTTTGGTGTTAACAGGGGCCCACATGTCATTCCCCCTCTCATCTCCTTCCCCATTCCTTCACATGTCTTTGTCTGGACAAAAACACTCAATGCATTTGGTTCGGGTTGTGTCTAGACAACACCGTACAAAACCAAGGCCTTAGCAATGTGTGGATCTAGTTGTCGTTAGAGTTGGGTGAGGAGCCCGACTTGACCGTGGTTTGGCTACCATCGCCTTGGCCTTAGCCAAACTTGGTACGCATGTTGGGGCTGCTATCATCACTTGGTCATGACGGCGGGTTGTTTCCACTACTCGGAGGCGCTCTAGCTAGTTTTTAGTACGTGGTGCTTGTGCTCAGACCGTGGCGCCTCAAGAGAGAGTAGTGGTTGTGGAAAGGGTGAGAGTATAGGAAACGGTAATGCTTGTGGATGGAGCATCCTACCGACGGACGCCACGCTGATGGGCCGCGACCCTACCGAACGGCCCATCTACCCAACTCAACCTGTCATCTCATCGCCCCGCATCCTAATCGTTCCCCATTCCGTCTCCATCGAGCTTCCGGCGGCACACATCGTTGCCGCCCCACGCATCACGCCCGCATCCGTGTCAACCTCGCACTCCACCACGATAGCCCCTCGGCCCCAAATCCTAATCTCCGCCGACGCCGATGCCTCCTCCTCCGTGGCAAAGGCAACGTACCACGCCAAGACGATCACCGCCGCCAACAACGGGCGGCCGCGAAGGAGCCGGATGGCCATCGCGGACGGGTCGGGCGAGGAGGAGCGGGCGGCGCGGCGGTTGCCGGGTGTCGTGACGGGTGGTGGCACCTCCCGTGCTGCTTGTGCGAGCGCACCGCCGACGGCCGCCCGCGGATCTCGCGACGACAGGCCGCGCACCACGCCCGCGCTGGAAGGTCAGGACCGATGCCTCGCCCCGAACTCGTCCGCCAACGAAGCGCAATCGAGAGTTGGCGCCCCCGCCCTCAGCCGTGGCGGTGGTCGCGCCGCTGGCTCGGGCAGAAGCCAAGCTCAAATCGGCCACGGGCGAGGAGTTCGGCGCGGCGCCAACCACGCTGCGTCCGGCTGTTGCCGGGCCGGTGCGGGGGTCCCTTCTCCGCCGCCGACCGGAGCCTCCATCGGGCCGCGCCGTCGACCGGGTCCCCTTCTCCGCGCCACCACCACCGCTTTGGGATCCTCACCACCTCCTCACCACCGCCGCCGCCTACATCCTCTCCACGCCGCCATCGACTACATCCTCTCCACCCCGGCCGTCTCCGTAGTCCATGGATGAGGACTAGAACCGGGAAGGTCATCCCGCCGAGGGGAGCGGATCCGGTGAGCAAAGCTTATTCGACAGCGGCGATGATGCGGGCGGAGATGCCGCTGCTTCGGGCGGGGTTCATCGCCGCCGCCGTGTGGTGGTCGAAGATGGCGGTGGATAAGTTAGATGCGCATCCGGTCTACGAATCATGCCGCCAAGCAATCATTGTCCAAGGAAGGAGGCGGGTCACCGGATCGTCTTTGCCAAGCAATCTCCATGGAACAAGCTCGCAATCCGCGAGGTATGAGTAGTTTGGTAGATGTGATTTTGTTTTTCGCATTTTTCCCTTGGAGATTATGCTTTTGCATTTTTCAACTTGTTGTTGCTAGGGTTTCCTCGTTGTCGAGGCTATTCCGGATGCTCGGGTTTCCAATGCTAATCCTAGATTGCTAGGAGTTCTAACTCGTCATCTAGGTGTAATGCACATTCTACATGCTTGAAAATGGACACCATGCCACATGTATGTACTCAAAGCATTTTCTATAATTTTTCACATGCTAGGTTTTTGAATGGCATACTTTGCAGAGTTATGATTCAACATGCTATGTTTTGCAATGCCACAATGTATGAGTTCTAATTCAACATGCTAGAGGTTTTGTATGTTTAATTGACTATTTTCCTTCATAATGGACATGATGCCTCATGTATGTGCTCAGTTTTGTAATAATTTAAAATATGATATGGTTTCCAAAGCCACATTCTAGGAGATCTAATTCAACACGGTAGTATTTTTTGGGTGTTGCTAGCGCCGGACGTCCGATCCGAAGCGCTAGCGTTCGGATGCTCCAATCGCTTAGGCACCGCCAACTCGCCCCTGCAGTACTTCATGTGGTGGCCCACATTATTTCGTTTCCCGCACATGTGTCGGGTCTATTTCCATTCTCGCTCACGCTTGTTGCCGGCACCTCCCCGCTCCCGCACGCATGCAAGCAAGACCAGCCAGGCTATGGCAGCCGATGCCGCTTCAATGCTCAAACACTCGATCTACTTTTGCATTAACTAAAAACAGAAGAAACATTGGGCACATACAGATGAAACATTCGAGCATACAATTCAAACACCATTGTGACATGTGTAACATCCTCGATCTACTTTCGAAACATCCGGATGCAACACTTGCAATATGCGTAAGAAAACATGAAACACGTAAGACATGGGTATGAAATATTTGTAGAATAAGTGTAACATTAAGGATAGACATTAGCAACATAAGTGTACAGCTATTGAAACACACGCAACATCCGATATATATTTTTGCAACATCCACGAGAAATACTTAAAACATTTAGATGAAACATACTCTTGCAACATGTCTAGCACAAGTCAAGCAGGCGTGGCCAACACCTACCCGATGGTAGGTGTTGGTAACAATTTTTTTCTCAGATTCCCCGCACATATATCCTAGTTTTTATGTTGGTAACAATTTTATTGGTCATGTTTCG
Organism: Hyparrhenia diplandra; assembly: GCA_015847255.1. Classification (NCBI taxonomy): domain Eukaryota; kingdom Viridiplantae; phylum Streptophyta; class Magnoliopsida; order Poales; family Poaceae; genus Hyparrhenia; species Hyparrhenia diplandra. Next base: position 26,073 of record JADLZK010009266.1, on the reverse strand, counting down.
CTTTTATTTGCCTTTGCGATGTTTCAAAGACGACATGTCTAGTGTTTCAAACCGATACGTGTTCTTTCCATTTCTTTATATGCAGGAACTGCTATTCCTAAGCCCAAGCAAATCATCAAATGAACTATTCCGCATAAGGTTTTCAGTCCACGTGATACGTGATTTGGTGCGTGAGGGCAAGATCAATGCTGAAAGAAACATCGAATGGATAGTTGATGCTGGTTTTGGTGCCCTCGCTTTCCATGTCCGAGCTTTAGTGGAATGCAATATAACTCGCTCATAATTTCTCTTTCCATATATAAGTGTTGCGCGTGCATTTGTGTGTTGCAAAGATTATTTTCTCCATGTTTCATCAACCTAGTTTATATGTTGCAAAGATTCGACATGCACGCTGAAAAAGAAACAAAATATGTATTTATGTGTTGCGTTGCCATTTTCAACATTGTAGATGCACACCTCTTTAGAAATGTGTGAATATTTTTTTTTTTCTAAATATAGTTTATCTCATTTGTGGTTCCTTTCAAGATATGGTCAGTGGTCTTTATGTGATGCTTTATATGGATTTTTTAGGATGGGATGAAGAAGACTACACATATTTAATTTGGCCGCTTTGGTGTTTTCCAATATCCATTGCTCTCTTTTTATATATACTAGGGGAACCTCACCCGCGTTGCCGCGAGAATTAAGAAAAATACAATGATCATAAGGGAAATTTTCATGATATCATGCCCGGCCGATAGGGATATATGAGCTTATTAAAGACAGTTTGAAGTAACAAAGGTATTGAGTTTACACGTATAATTTTTAAGACCAAAGTACGGTTATTTGACTTGCTATATCTCGCACCGAGTATAACCCAAACAATTATTAAGACCAAACAATGTACGTTGCTGCATTTTTAAAGAAGGGCTCATAATTTTTTATTTGAGTGAGTCCTTGGCATCCGACATAATTCCTCCCCGTTCGCTTCGTCATGCCCGATGTTGAGAACAACCCGCAATGGTTAAATGTATTAGTAGCGAGTACAAGATAGGATGGTTTGGTTTGCTCAACAAAACCATGGGCAGGATTGTTCCCAATCTGCAACCCACAAAAGCTAAAAAGACCCCCAAAAAATTTGATTTTGTCCCTAATGGTGTTGGGCAATCATTTTTTCCAAGGCCACCGCAGATGATTTTCATAATCTTTTTTTGCAATGAGTTAAACTTGACTCTCTTTTTTTTTTTTGTAAATGTAACTATATGAACCCACAAGAGACCACAATACCAAGTGTGGGTGACGTTCATGTAAACCGACAGAGCGTATAACACATGGACAAAGCTTTTTGAAAACTAAAAGGATAACTAACATGACCTTTCCTATAAAAAAACATACACATGCATGGTGATCCGTAGATAGGGATGCATAAAAGCTATTCAAGTTATAACACAAAGCTAGCAAATTATATGAACTGACATTAACTCTTATGGTTGTATGCGTTTTCCAATGATTGCGGGTCTAGGGTTGTGATACGTAACCTTGAATAAACCCTCTAAAATGTAAGCATAAATAGGTAATTACCTCAAAGCTAATGAACGTAACAGCTAGTAACACACATTCCTCCAATGGTGACCCTAGAATCTGCAAATGTTTTTTTTTTCAGCTAAAGCATGAGCGTTTGGGTTCCATTACCATGCAAAATTTAACATGACCATCTTTGAAACATGATGGAGGCTCTATTGAAGTTCCCATACAATGATAACAGGAACTAAACATACATTTGAAACCATCAAAGCAAGTGAAAATGGAGTTACCAAATACGCCTATTAGCTGAATAAACTAACAAAATCGATGGGGAACAATGGCTTAACAAATGCAACCAAGTTAAATAGATGCAATTGCACATCGATTGGAGACAAACCTTGCTTTGAACAAGAGGAACCCCAATGATTATCCAGGGGGCAAATCCTCAATCCATGGGCTCTCAACAAAGACCAATTAAGCACATATCGATTGGAGACAAATCTAGTTTGAAGAGTGAAAACCCTAATGATTTCCCCCGACGCTTGCTTACGGGCATGAAGAAAGAATTTAAATAAGGTTAGAATGTTAATCAATAAGAAATAGAAAATGTATGTGTACGATTTTACTTAGAACTAAAAGAATTCAATTTCCATTACGTTGAAACTTTAGGAATTTTTAAATGCTAATACAAAGAATACCTAGAACTAAAATAAATTGATGGCAATATGATTTGCACTTGAAACATGATAGGCCCCGGAAAGGGAGAATGGCGTAACATGTACCGACCAATCATTGAAAGCACATGCTCGCTTCTTTGATCTTCGAAAGGTTGCCGACAGATCTCTCGTGCCCCGAAACCACAATATCCATCCACTCCGCGCCGCTTCAACCATCATGCAAAGAGTTGAGTTGATCATCGTAGAGTAGTAATAGTAGTAATAATCAATAGAAAAAGTAAGATTGAAATTACTCACGTGATCGGCCGGATGGATTTCATTTCTTCATAGCATTGGAAATAGTGTCCAAATACCGCAGTCGATGGAGCATCGTGGAATCCACAAATATTTATTTATTCCACGGAAATATGGCCGAGGACCTCTAAGCATCCACAAATATTTATTTATTCCACGGAAATATGGTCGGAGGGACCTCCAAGCGGATCGAGGCCCCGCCGCTTAGCCGTGAAAGGGGATTAAACAACATTGAAATAAAAAGAAAAGAATCAATTATCGTGCGATTGAAAATAACAGAGAAAGAGAGGGGCACCGACCGCATAGCATCTGTATATCACAAATAAACATAGGAAAACATCTAATCCGATGGAGCACTCACATGTCTAATCAAGAACGACGGCCAAAACAAATGGGGGCCACGCAAATCGCGCCGGACGACGCACACCTGGTGGCCGTGGATGAGCGACTTCAATTTGCCGCCGGGGCCCTTACGCGACAAATGAGGGACTCCGTCGGTTGCCACGATGCCCTCCCCGATCTGCGCAGATAGCGCACGACAACAAACAGGGCTCCTCGGGGACCCAGCAAGAACAATTTGGAGTGCTCGATTTGTTGAAGAGTGAATCGAGTCCGACGGACCCGAAACGGCCGCGCGGTAATGGAGTCGGTGGACGGAGAGGCGGTGTGATCCAAGATTTCTTCGCAACAGGACCCGGTCCGTCCATCTCCCGATCTCCAATCCAAGACAAATTCCCCGCGACGCAACCGACCGAGGGCTCCGCGCTGCCGGGACGCACGAGGCCCCGGTGGCGGGCGGCGCGCCGCGTCCGCGCGTAGCCCAGATTCACGGGTGACAAAGCGGAGCGCGCGATGGCCGAAGCTCGTGGCGGCCCGGCGAGCGCGCAGCCTTGATCTCGCGGCAGGGCGCTGCGGCGGGCAGCGGAGGATGGAGACCGAGCGGACGGATTGATATATAGAAACCGCAACATCCAGCTTGGGAAGGGGAGGAGACGGAGTCGGCAAATGAGGGGAAGAGGCCGACCCGCGTCGCCACCAGACGGGAAAAAGGTCGCCCCCACGATGCGCCGCGCATTTACCTTTGCTATGTTTCATTACCACCGGGCAGACCAATCACAGGGGCGAGAACTCCCTAAGAATTGCTAGTAGGGATCTCCTATATAGGAGTTATAGATATATTTCACTCACTGCATTTGGCATCACTTTTAGTTTTGGCCTAATGTTTTTTTTCAGTGATCGTCGACTATACGAAGCATGTGGCTAGCCTCCTCCTTCTATCGCGAATGAATCGAGATCTCAATGGATGACTTCATCAAGGAGAATCGCCGAATTAGCCAAGGAGATCTCATTACTCTATGTGTAGTTAATCTAGTGATACTAGAGTTCATTGCGCTTGGGTTTCTCATATCCGGATCATGATTTGGGTACTACACAATTGACATGTGAAGTATGGCGTAAGCACATGAGTTTTTGTTATGCCATTTTCTAAGACTGTGAATCGACAATGTTGAACTGGTATTAGTGGTCTGTTGTAACTACTTAAATCATATGTTGCAATGTTGAAAATACAAATTAATATGTTTTTGCCGTTACTTCTATCAGCTTTTTCCATGGTTTTCGGAATAATATGTTGCAAGTGCTTCCATCTTATGCTTGCTATCCTCCAAAATAATATGTTGCAATGCTCCTTATGATATCTTGAGAGTGTCCGATGCACCATGTTGAACTAGTATTATTTCACCGCTGCAAAGTACTTCCTTATGATGTTGCAATGCTCCTTACACATGTGAGTGTCTGATGGACCATGTTCAACTGGTACTGGTGGCATGTTGCAAGTAATACATTGTGATGTTGCAATGGTCCAAAAGAGGTTTCAAGAAGAGTTCGAAAGTGATTGCGCGCGAGGTAGTCCATCCATGTGTATGAAATTTGATGGGGCTTCTTGGGTGTGTGTCTCCTCTCTAGTACTCCTTGACCATACTACCCGGGTGCCACTACCTCCTTTCGTATTGTGGAACTGTGAGCGCCTGCCACGTTTGATGCGTGAGATACATCTAGACACCGCTTTAGTTTTGAAACCCACCCACCCTATGAACACGAATAGAATGGGATTAGGATAGATTCGCTCCACTCGCTCCAAGATCCTTGTTCCCCATCAGGACACTATCCCCATTGCCCCACGCACCCGATCCCCCACCCTGGCCGAGACCGGCCCGGTTTGCGTGCGGTGTAGAGGGCTTCGCCTCGGGCGGGCGGGAAAGCGGCACTAGAATGGGAATATCGTCTTTGGGTTCAGCGATCGAGGAAAGGATAAGGGGAGCAACGTGCAGCCACGGGCAGGTCGGGTTCGTGCGGGTTGGGTCCTTGGCCTCGCCTAGACACCCGCCCGCACACAATTACCTATCGAGAGTGGTGTTGGTGTCTACCTCTTCTACACTTGTCATTCACCAATCAGCACATTTGGCATGGTTGGATTTCCTAGTGGCCCTTGCAATCCACTCCTTATCAATTTCTTGTTATTGTTTGCCCATGAGGGGACAATAGTTTTACTTCACTCCATGGTGTTGGTGTTCCCGCCTAGTGCAATTGCACCGTTCTCTCCCGCACTCAAATCTCCCCACGCCACATCCCTTGGCGGATATATGAGCAAAACTTGCATTGAACTAGGGTGTGGCCAAACCACCCAAGTCCCTCCACTCTTTTGGACCATTGCAACATCACAATGTATTACTTGCAACATGCCACTAGTACCAGCTTGAACATGGTCCATCGACACTCACATGTGTAAGGAGCATTGCAACATCATAAGGAAGTACTTGCAACGGTGAAATAATACTAGTTCAACATGGTGCATCGACACTCTCAAGATATAATAAGGAGCATTGCAACATATTAGTTTGGAGGATAGCAAGCATAAGATGGAAGCACTTGCAACATATTATTCAAAACCATGGAAAAAAGTCGATAGAAGTAACGACAAAAACATATTAATTTGTATTTTCAACATTGCAACATATGATTTAAGTAGTTACAACAGACCACTAATACCAGTTCAACATTGTCGACATGGTCTTAGAAAATGGCATAACAAAAACTCATGTGCTTCGCCATACTTCACATGTCAATTGTGTAGTACCCAAATCATGATCCGTATATGAGAAACCCAATCGCAATGAACTCTAGTATCACTAGATTAACTACACATAGAGTAATGAGATCTCCTTGACTAATTCAAATGATTCTCCTTGATGAAGTCATCCATTGAGATCTCGCTCATTCAAGGATAGAAGGAGGAGGCTAGCCACATGCTTCAGTATAGTCGACCATCACCTGAAAAAAAACATTAGGCCAAAACTAAAAGTGATGCCAAATGCGAGTGAGTGAAATATATATATATAAAAAGAGAGCAATGGATATTGGAAAACACCAAACGGCCAAATTAAATATGTGTAGTCTTCTTCATCCCATCCTAAAAAATCCATCTAAAGCATCACATAAAGACCACAGCCATATCTTGGAAGGAACCACAAATGAGATAAACTATATTTAGAAAAAAAAAAAAATATTCACACATTTCCAAAGAGGTGTGCCATGCATTTATAGTGCCCCAACATTACCCCTCGTGAGTTGAAAAGGAAAAAAAAGGAAATAAACCGAAGCATACTCATTCAACCTCCATAGATACCGAATACATGTTATTTCCATAGGGTCCACTATATCAAACGTAAGAACTATAAATACTAGACGTATTGAGATACAAGAATATTTTCTAAAACATGCAAAAAAATATTATCAGCTATGTCCATAGGAATTTCCATAGACTTGCTACCGCCAAGGCCTTAGGGGCACAACCGCTGAAATGTTTCGCTTACGTTGGAGCCTTGGAGGTAACATTGTTCCTAGCACCAAAAAAACAACTGTATGTTTTGATGACCTAAGGCCCTCCACAGGTGTCGCTTAAGTGGTGCCCCAAACAAGAGAGAGAAATGTTTTGGCGTCACTCCTCCCCATTGCAGACTAGTGCTGCCATCTTCTAGTGGTGCTAGAAAATTTGGGAGCGACGCTGCCGGAGTGATGCCCAAATAATAAAATACTACTACTACTTGCTGCGGTGTTGTCGGCATGAAGAAGCATTGCATGAATTAGCCAAATGACATGCATTAGTCTTTGCGTAGTTAATCTAGTGAAATCGTGAATACATCAGAATCGGGTTTTCTCATCTATGTAACATGTGGTTATGGTACTAAACATGTGGATGTCAAGTATTGCAAAAGGATACTATTGGGTGTCCTGTTATGCCATTTCTTTTGTATTCAACCATGTTACATTGGCAATAGCGGCCTGTTGCAATTACCGAATCGCATCAAGCTTTAAAAGTGTTGAGAATCCAACTTTTACAAGTTAATTGTGTCACTTTTGTTTCATTGGTTCGAAATGTTTGGTTCCATCGTATTTGACTCTATGCTTCATGCAAACACTCATATCTTTCAACAAAGGTGTGCCGGACCATGTTGAACTATTATTTGGACCGTTGCAACTACTCCCTAGGATGTTGCAACGATTCTCATGCCATGTTTAACTAGTCTTTAGTTGCCTGTTGCAAGTAATATATTTTATATGTGGTAAACTACTTTCATATGATGTTGCCGCTGCAACTACTTCCATAGGATCTTTGACTACCTACAGCTTGTTAGCACATCAGCTCTCGAGAAGGTCATAAATCCGCACTAGATCAAATGAACACGCTTAATACATCCTAAAATTCGCATCATCCTCGTTTAAAACCCATATTGCAATGCAAACCGCATAACCACATGTCTCATGTTTCATAATAGTTTGTTGCAAGTTGTAATCCGCCACTTGCTATTTGCAAACATGGTCGAAGAAGCTGCAATTATAGATCTTACCGGAGACACGCCATGAACAGAGATTGGAAGGCTCCCCCGCCACCCGCGACATCTCCGCATCTAATTGATGAGTTGGTGATCCGCTGCTCAAAGCACCCTCTCCATGAGTCCGTTTGAACAAATCCGACGAATCGTTTGCAAAAATTGGAGATGGGCGACATGCATAGGGACCGGGGAAACTCGACTCCAAGGAGAAGATGAGGGCAAGACATCGGGGAAGGGATTTCCGAGGGAAGTCGCCATGGCGTGGAGCCGGCGGGCGACGGGGGAGAAGGTCGCGGCGCACGCATTTGGCACGGGGAGAAAGCCGTGAAACCGGGCGGGTGACGGAGGTGGCGGCGCATGACGCGGGGAGAAGGCCGCGCGGCCGGGCGGGCGATGGGGAGGACGCGCGGCGCGACGCACGCCGAGAAGGCCACGGCGCTGGCGGGCGTTGGGGGAAGCCGCGCGCGACCCGACGGTGACGGCCGCGACGCTTCCCCGAGAAGGACGTGAGTCGGGCCGTTTGTCGATGGGTCGCAAGGCAGGAGTCCGATGGATCATGTTTTTGTGTAGGACGTCCCGAGCGCCACCTCGCCTATAGGAAAGGATATGAAAGAGAAAGGATGACATGTGAGCCTACATCCTAGATGCATAGTGTCGGGGTCCTAAATATCGGGCCCCGTGACATTCTCATATAACGAGAAATTGTCGGCCCGTCAGGGCCCAGTAAAACTCGGCCTGCTATCATCCCGCTTAGAAGGACGGCCCAGCAGACGGTGGACCAGGCCAAAGAGCCACGACGCCTACGTGAAGACGGAGTCGGCCCACAGACGGCCCATTGGAGTCACCGCGACGAAAGAGCTCGCTACGCTCACGGAGGACAAGGTCAGGGACCTTTACAAGACGACGAACCATGGCGCCCCACGCCATCATCGCCAACCTAAGGCTCGATTCAACCCCAAATCTCCGTCTCGCCCGAGGGTGGCTTAGCTCACGCAGCCTCGGATGAGAGACCTCCGCCGCCCGAGGGTGGCCTAGCTCACCACCCTGGGCGCAAAAACTCCGCCTCGCCCGAGGGAGACCCAGCTCTCCATCCTCGAGCGAGGTGGCTCATCCCACTCACCCGGGTCATAGACCCTGGGCGTGGGAGGTTCCGTCTCAAGGAAGGGAAACAGCTGCATTTAATGCGGTTACATGGCGCAGACGAGGCGCCGGGGCCATCGATTACGCCCAAAATCGACTTTGCCGGATCACTTCCCAAATCCGACCGATGGGACACAAGGTCGAACCGGTGACATATTACGCCCCCAAGACGGAAAAAACCAGACAACACCGTTCATTTCCCGTAGCGGCCAAGACGCCACGACGGGCCGAGACCCTCGGGCTTATGACACGCCACGACCAGGCTTTCCTGGGACCGGCCCGCCATGCGGATCGGTGAGGGACGCCTCACGCATCCTCGTGGCCGCACCAGAAACGGCACGTCCGCCATCGGATTAGGGCGCGTGTCTCATCAAACAACGCCCAAGCCAGCCAGGCCTCGGCCCGCGGCGCATGCAACGAGCATAGCCTTGGGAATTAGCCACCTAGGCATCCACATATGTAAACATTACTTCCCTCTTCCCTCTATAAAAGGGGAGTAATGCCCCATTAGCGAGGGGGATCCCCCCGCACGGACAAAAAGCATAACCACCACTACCACCACGATCGTGGGGCTTGAGACCAGCGTCTCTCCCTCACACCGCTTGTAACCCCTACTACAAGCTCACCTTTGAGCGAGGTAACACGAGCAGACACCACCCGCCGGACGTAGGGCCCCGTTGGCCCGAACCAGGGATAAACTTGCCGTGTTCAGTGTCCATCTTGCGCTACGCCATAGGAGGAGTGGGCACACGGCCCATAAATTCTTTATTGCCGGCACCCGAGGCACCCCCGGTTCTCGAACGCCGACAGCTGGGCGCGCCCGGTAGGGGAGCGCCAGGCACCGGTGCATCCCCGTCCGCCTCCATGGCGTTTCCACCTTCGTTTCCACCCCTCGCCGCCGACCACGAGCTCCCGCGCTGAACACCGCCTTTTTCTTCGACGCCGGAGTTCGTGGGCGCCGGCCACAACTACGAGATGATCCTCTTGCCCGACATGACGGCCGAAAGGAGGACGGCGTTGCCGCAACGGCATGCCCATCATCACGGCCGCCAAGAAGACGAGCAAGGCGTACTCCACCAGCCGCAAGCGCCGGCGATCCAAGCAACGGATTCCGAATCCGACAACACACCCCTGTGCCGACTCTGCAGGAGGGCTCCCGGAACCCTAGACGCCGGGAAGATCCTTACCCAAGACGCGGCCGCGGCGGGTTCCTCGTAAACCCTAATCATCGGCGTAACACGTCCGCACAAAGTGATACCGAAGGAGTACCGCACTCCTCGCCGACGGAGACTTCGCCGGCCGCCGCGAGGAGAGCGCGGGCCGACCTCCCGTCGTCCCATCGGGAACGCTATCCCACGGACAATCACGCGGAAGAGCGCATCCGCCGAAGGATGCGCGCACGACCCCATCCCGCCTCCTCGTCCGGCACGATCGGGGCCAGTCCCGAGAACGGGCGGAATCACACTACCGTCCGAGAATGCGGACTTCTCCGCTGCGTTCGGCGCCCCGGAACCGACGACGACGACGAGTACTATGACCCACGCGGGAATGCTTCAATGTCGAGGTCCCGCCACAGATGGCCAGTTCACCGACGCTCCAAATAAGATGACGCTGGACGCATCGCCACGACGGCCCCCGCGGGCGGCTTCGCCCGGCCCATCCGGTAGCGGGCGCCGCACCTGCCGCCAAACGCCCAGCTAGATCTGCAGAACGAATCCGGCGGAATCTCGCCCGACGCGACCGGAGCGTAACATCCGCGAGAGCAGGCTCAACGCGAGCAGCCCCGGGGCACCTCAAGCTCACAATGGCGGCGACGGGGCGGACCGGCCGGGGTGCCTCCAATCCCGGCATAGCGCCCCGCTCAATGAGAGCCTCAACGTGGCGGGCGGCCGCCATGCCGGTACGAGAAATGCCCGAGCCCTCCACTACCGAGGGTAGGCGATACGGGAAGGCCTCCGTCAACTCCTTGAAGAAAAAGAAGAAAGATAAGAGCCGCAAGGGCAAGGGCCACGCCGCCCAAGCGACGATGAAGACATGGTGGCTGCGGTCGATCGCAAGGGGCCCCGACCCCCGCCACAAGAAACCTTCGATGACATGCTCAAGAAGCCATGCCGTAACCATAGCTACCCTGTCCAAGCATACCCTCGGGAGTGCAAGAGGGTACGCCAACATTTCGCCAAGCTCAAGGCCATCCCCGAGGGTGAAGAGGAAGAGGCTCCCGAGGGTGGCGCCAAGGGCAACGAGGAGTTCCCCGGCGGTGAATAATCGCTTCATGATCTTCGGCGGCACCAAAGAATATGTCCGCGGCGGGCACAAGAAGAAGGAGCGACGGGAGGTCTATGCCACGGAGCCGGCAACCCCCGAAGCCGCGCAAGTGGTCGGACCAGGCCATCACCTTCGACCACCGGATCACCCCCAAAGACATCCCGAACCCGGGGCTTATCCAATCGGTGGTGGATCCCATCATCGCCAACACTCGGCTCACCAAAGTCCTTATGGACGGAGGGAGCAGCCTCAACCTCATCTATGAAGAAACCCTCGACCTCCTCGGGGTAGACAAGTCCAAGATCCGCCACGGAGGGCCGGCATTCAATGGCGTCGTCCCCGGCAAGCGCCTAAAGCCCCTCGGGCAGATCGACTTACCGGTTTGCTTCGTGACCCCTCGAACTTCGTGCAAGAGACTCTCACATTCGAGATCCTTGGGGTCCGCGGTACTTACCACGCACTCCTCGGGCGGCCCTGCTACGCCAAGTTCATGGCTGTCCCGAACTACACGCACCTCAAGCTCAAGATGCCGGGGCCGAAGGGTGTCATCACGACCGCCCCTCGCACCATCATGCATACGAGTGCGACGGGAGAGCGTGGAGTATGCCGAGGCACTCGCCATTGCCGAGGCACTCATCGCCGATGCGAAGAGAAGCTTTGACGAAATCACGATCGAGCATGAGGCCAAGCGCTACTGAGCTTCGAGCCCTCCTCGCACCAAAAGATCCCACTCGATCCCAAGAACCCGGGCGGAGAAGCTGCTACCATCAGCTCGACCTGATCCGAAATAGGAAGCCGTGCTCATCGACTTCCTCCGCCGAATGCAAAGATGTTTGCGTGGGGACCCTCGGACATGCCGGGCATACCGAGGGATGTCGCCGAAGCACTCCCTAGACATCCGGCCGGGCTCAAAGCCAGCATGCAGCGCTTGCGCCGCTTTGATGACGCCAAGCGAAGATCATCGGCGAGGAGATCCACAAGCTACCGGAGGCCGGATTCATAAAAGAAGTATTCCACCCCGAGTGGTTAGCTAATCCCAGTATTAGTAGAGAAAAAGAATGGGAAATGGCGGATGTGTGTGGACTACACTAGTCTCAACAAAGCATGTCCGAAAGTTCCCTTTCCTTTGCCTCGAATCGACCAAATTGTCGACTCCACTGCGGGATGTGAAACGTTGTCCTTTCTTGACGCGTATTCGGTTATCACCGATCAAAATGAAAGAGTCCGGCCAGCTCGCGACCCTGCTCATAACACCCTTCGGGATGTATTGCTACCTCACCATGCCCTTCGGGCTGAGGAACGCTGGAGCAACATACCAGCGGTGCATGCAAATCATCTTCGGGAACTCATTGGAAGGATCGTGGAAGCCTATGTCGACGACATAGTGGTAAAATCCAAGAAAACGACGGACCTCGTGAGAGACCCTGGGAAACCTTCGAGTGCCTAAACAAGAAGGGAGTCAAGCTCAACCCCGAAAATGCGTATTCGGGGTCCCCCGAGGGATGCCGCTGGTTTTATCGTCTCTCAACGAGGCATCGAAGCAAGATCTCAAGGGAATACAGATCTCAAGGGAATACGAAGGTCATGGGCTGCCCGGCTTCATTAAGCGTGTTCATCTCACGCCTCGGGAGAAGGGCCTGCCCCTCTACCGGCTCCTTCGCAAGTCCGAGCGCTTTGCTCGACCCCGAGGCCGAAGAGGCCCTCGGCAACCTCAAGAAGCTCCCGACAAACCCACCAATCCTGGTGCCACCAAACCCGGGAGAGACCTTGCTCCTCTACGCCACACCGCTACCCGTAGTCAGCGCGGTGGTCGTAGTAGAGCGCCGGGAAGAGGGGCACACGTTGCCGCCCAACGCCCGCTTTACTTCATCAGCGAAGTACTTTCCGACACCAAGACTCGATACTCAAGCAGATGCAAAAACTGCTGTACGCCATCGCATCGACGCTAAGAAAACTTCGCCACTACTTCCTCAAGCACCCGGTCCGCCATGGTATCCTCATTCCCTCGGGAAATCATCCAAAATCGAGAGGCCACGGGAAGAGTGGCGAAGTGGGCGGTGGAGCTCATGGGCGAAACTATATCATTCCTGCCCGCAAGGCGATCAAATCCCGTGTCCTAGCCGACTTTGTGGCCGAATGGACCGATACACGCCTACCCCCGCACCCATCCGTGCCGAAAGTGCTGGACCATGTATTTCGATGGATCCATGATGAAGGCAAGCGCGGGGCTGGTTTGCTCTTCATCTCACCCTTCGGGTTCACACGAGGTATGCCATCCGGCTGCATTTTCCCGCCTCCAACAACGCCGCGTAATACGAGGCGCCGGGTCAACGGTCTCCGGATCGCGGCGGACCTCGAATCCGACGGTTGGAAACCGGGGGGATTCGCAGCTGGTCATCGACCAAGTCATGAAGGCCTCGGCGTGCCACGACCAAGATGGAGGCGATTGTCGGGAAGTGCAAATTGGAGGAAAAGTTCCATGGGCTTGAGCACAAGCATACGCCGAGACGCTACAACGAGGCCGCTGGATGAACTCGCCAAGGTCGCAGCAGAACCCGAGGTACCGCTCCCGAACGCCCTCACCCGAGACCTCAATAAACCCTCGGTCAAGTACACCCCCTCGAAGTACCCTCGGGCTCACGAGGGCGCACACAAAGAAGTTACACCCGGCTATGGCGGTCGACCCCCCCCCCGACCGGAGGAAACCGCCGAAGGAGTACCTCACCCGAGGAGGAGAGCTACCCGAGGACAAGACCGAGGCTCGCCAGCTAGCCCGAAAAGGCGAGGTCCTTCACACCGATTGGAGATAAAGGGGAACTCTACAAGAGAGGAGCCTCGGGGAGTATACATGCGATGCATACCCTCGCCAAAGGCCAAGAATTGCTCGTTAACACCCACCGCGGGGAATGCGGTCATCACGCCGCCCCGAGGACTCTAGTCGGTAAAGTCTTCAGGCAAGGCTTCTACTGGCCCTCGGCGGTACGGGACGCAAATGAAGTTGTGCGCACTTGCAAAGGGTGTCAATTCTACGCACGCAAGACACATCTTCCAGCACAAGCCCTGCAGACCATACCTCTGACATGGCCATTTGCAGTATGGGGGCTCGACATGGTCGGTCCCCTGAAAAGGGCGCCTGGAGGACACACTCATGTCCTTGTCGCCATCGACAAGTTCTCCAAGTGGATCGAAGCCCGAGCTGTGGTGAACCCTCGAACGGAGGAAACGGTGAAGTTCGTTACGAACATCATTACCCGTTTTGGAGTCCCGAACTCCATCATCACGGATAACGGAACCAACTTCGTGGGAAAAAAGTTCCTCGACTTTTGTGACGACTACGGCATCCGGGTTGACACCTCGGCCGTAGCCCACCCAAGGACCAACGGTCAAGTGGAGCGTGCCAACGGCATGATCCTACAAGGACTCAAGCCGAGGATCTTCAATCAGCTGAACCAAGATGAGAAGAAATGGTACCACGAACTACCGGGCCGGCACTATGGAGCCTTCGAACAACGAAAAGCGAGCCACGGGCTTCACCCCATTCATTCTAGTCTATGGGGCCGAGGCGATCTTGCCCACGACATTGAATATGGGTCCCCAAGGCTGCGAGCCTACACCGAAAGCGGGGCAAACCAGCAGCAAGGCAAGATTCCATCGACCAAGTCGATGAGGCCCGAGATGTCGCACTCCTGAATTCAGCAAGATACCAACAAGCTCTACGCAAGTATCATGCCAAGCAACTGAAGCCTCGGAAGTTCCAAGTCAACGACCCCGTACTCAGGCTGAAGCAGGATAACAAAGGGCGCCACAAGCTTACTCCACCTTGGGAAGGGCCTTATTTCATCGCCGAAATACTAAGGCCCTGGGACCTACAAGTTGAAGAACGAGAAGGGTGAAGTCTACTCCAACGCCTGGAACATAGAACAGCTACGTCGCTTCTACCCTTAACCTCGCACTAGAAGTCAAACACTTATGTTTTTTTTCGCTCAATAAAAGATCTACATCTTTTATGAAGAAATACTTGTGTGCATACCTTAAGGGAGTCTTAGCCTCGTCCAAAGACAAGACTAAAACTCCCTCGGGGCTACACGGGGACCCCCTCGGGGGACCCCTCCTCTTTCTTTTTTCAAAACTTTTCTTCAAAGAAAAAGTTCTTCTCACAAGACACTCGGATCGATCGTTTAAGTTGCGAAGGTCGCACACGCACAGATCCTAAGTGAGGTAGCCGAGCCAAGCGGATCGTCCCCTAGTGGCACCCGCACGGACCGCCCCGGTGGCATCCATGCTCACTATCTCGCGGCGGTGAAAGCAAGCGACCCGACCACACAATAAACGAGAAATTCGAGAGATGCAACACAATCATAACGCATGCCCAAGACACAAGGCCTCGGGCAGCACCATTGTTTATGAACACCGCTTGACGAGATTTTGTACCAAATCTTCTCTGGTTTGCATTCATGTTTGATTCTCACACGTGCTATTGAGAAGAGCATTAATAAAGAAAAATAGGAAGCAAATTGCATTATGCCTTGACTGTGACAAGCTAATGTGTGGTGCTCCTTTTGGTCATGTTAAGTTGGCGAAAAGAAACTAGCAACAATTGCATGGACTGTGCGTAGCACATAGTGCCATGTATGGGCATGCCATCCAAGAAAGCTAGTAAGCCAATAAGTATGTATACACGCGTGCAAGCTTAGAGCCATTTGTGTTGGCTTCAACGTCTTTACGGCCATGCTTGCATATATGTGCCTCGACATGTAAACAAACAAGCTAACAGGTGCAGTCCGATACGTGCGCCTGCATACATCTAGAACCGGCTGAGTGCTCGTACATTACGCCGGTCTATATACCATGTATTTTTCCGTATAATTGTACACCGGCTGAGCCAATACGGTACGATGTGCGGTGTACATCCTGAATATTCTATGACACTTGCGTATACATGTCCGATAAATACGTGAGAAAATCTGGATTGAGTACGTATACACCGTACCTATCAACTGTGAATTGCCGAGCTAGATATATATATGTATATATATTCAGTTTGCTTCCTGATTTAATAGCATGCTACCTTGCCGGGTCCACATGTCATGGACTTTGCGAGAAGGAAGCTAGCTGAGAAATTGATTTCAATGAAACGTCAATTGCAGATATTTTTGGCTGATCGGAGGGATAATCACGTAACTTAATCTGACGTATGAAGATAAGGATCGCTCCGGGCATATCGGACGCTCCAACAAACTTTAGGCGGCGCCCGCTCGTGCATGCGGCCAGGAGTCCAGCAGGTACCCTAGCTCTGCCTATATAAAGGACTCCAGGCCATCACGGGAGGCAGGACCTGACTTTGCATCCACGCGCCGTCAGGCTGCGCAGCAAGGCAGGCCGCTTCATCCATCAAGCCGGAAGCCATGGCATGCCCGGCCGATTCGATCGCTGGAGCAGACGATTACCGGCAGCCGCCGCCCAGGATGAAGCCGTCGACAAGATCCAAATCCATCCATCCATGGATCATCACGGGAGGCAGCCGACTGGCAGCCGCCGATCTCGATCCGTTCAACCGGCTGCACGGAGGAGCGCAGCTACGCATGCCCCGGCTGAGTGCCGCCGCCGGCCAAGATCATCTGGTCCATCTGCATATGGGTCAAGAGGAGCACAGAGAAGACAACACACGTCCATACGCCGTCAGGTTGCCAGGAGGAAGCGCGTGTGCAGAATGACGATGAAGAACCAGAGGCAGCCGCCGGCACGGCGCTCGTATCAAGGTGGCTTCGTCCAGCCTGATCTGTACCGCGACGCTGAGCAGCTGGTCTACCAGCGCCATCGATCCACGAGATGAGGTGCTGCCCGGCAAGAACGCCACGTGACCGTACGTGTCGTCGCCGGCCAAGATCGTCCAGGCCCATATCGACTCGACCTCGTCATCGCTGGCCAAGATCTGTCCATGGCCCAACCATGTCCTCACGTCAAGAGGAAGAGGGCCATCTCCATGTGCATCCGAAGGAGGAGACCTGGCTGATGGAAGCGCCCCGGCCGCCACGACGAGCAAGAACGCAGCTGCTATACTGTGGCACCATCCAGATGATATATGGAGATCGGCAGGCCGCACGCACGGAGGGAGCGCTGCCACTCGTCTGACGATGGCCGCCGACAGCAGCGTTCCCGCTACATCCATGCCTTCTACTATCTCGATCTACCCCAACGCGGCCGCCGTGTTGAAGAGGGGAGCTTGGATGCTGTCGACAATGGCTCCATACCTGCGAGGACGCCGCCGCCGTCTACGACAGCTAGCTCCGCATGCACACCAACGCCATCGCTGCACTCGAGACATGAGGTTGGTTGGCTCAACGCACACGCCAAACCACGACGAACGCGTCATCGGCGTCCACGACAGGATGATACGCGCGTAAGCATCTCCACCTACTTCAACACCACGCGTCGCTCTCGACGCTGGCGAGGTAGACAAGACGTCCCCACACCACGGAGGTGAGCTCGGACGCCGTCAACCATGGCTCCGCATCTACACCATTGATGTCGCCGTGCCAACGAGGAGAGTCCGGAGGTCGTCGACGACAGCTCCGCACCTATGGCAACGACGCCCTCGCACCAGCACGCCAAGCAGTGGCTGATCGACGAACGCCTGTACCATGTACCTGTCACTACGATACGGACCGGGCTACTCCGCGTCGCGCCATCAAGATGATGAGGTGGTACACTACCATGCCTCAGCGACAACGCATTCATGCATGCGTATGGGTGCTTGCACACGCATGCGTGCGGTCATACGTAAGCTAACAAGCCAGGAGCGATCGTCGTGGTCATGCTGCACGTATACATATGCATATATGTGTATATGGTTGCGCCTGAATCACCTCTAATAAGAAATATGTGCCTTGCGGTGCAAATTAGACACACCATCGGGAGCTCGGCGGATCTTCGAGCCCTTAATTAATATTTATAATTTCATCTTATATGTTTTCAGGCGAAGCTGCCGAGACATGCGAGCCGTGCGTGCTACTACGGCTTCATCTACTACCACCACTACGCGTCCGTTCGAGAGTAGAAGCTGGCGGTCCAGCTACACTACATCCGCTACATCGACTTACAGGCTGACGAGGCCTTCTACTTCAACTACTTCTATGATCAAGTTCCACGGCGTACCCCGACGACGCTGCCGAGGAAGTCCAAGTCAATCCGATCTACACCGACCCTGCGTGCGCTTCTACCACTACATCGACATGTGCCGTTCGATGCCGACGAGGCGAACGACACAGGCGGCGTGGCTAATACTCTAGCCCACGTTCTACCGGCTCATGGACCGACGAGGCCATGGACACGCCGACGCCAACCCCATCTACACCAACACACATGCATGGAGAAGTGAAGCGAAGACCGACGACGACGACCAACGCAGCTTAATCGGAGGTACTCTGTGAGCCTGACTCACGGGGGTAATTAACTAGGAGCTTTCCGAGGCCCTAGGAACCATGAAGACCACATCGCCTATGTCAGATGCCGCCAGCAGGCTACCCATGGAGCGCACATGTACTCGGGAACCTATATTTGTATTTTCATTAAATATGAATAAAGTTTGTGTTCCCTCTATTTGTTTATTTTTGTGTACTATAGTACACCGGCACGCCAGCGCATTTATTTTTATTTCGCATAGAGAGATCCTCCCCTCTTGAGTAATTTTTCTGCGGAAACAAACACATTCCTTATCCATTTAATTTTTTATACAAGGGGAGATCAAGGGGCATCGCGAGCCTCGTCCCACCTGCGCATCACGGACAGCCGAAGCGAAGAGGCATCAGTCTTGGGCGACATCCTCGGCAATGGTATCTCCGAGGGAGGCGCGTCGTTCCGTCGGCGCATCCTCGGAGACGGCATCCCGCATCTCCGTGTCCGCCTCATAGCTTGATTCTATGGGGGAATACGGAGGGCATACCTCGTCTTCAAAGCGGGAGGCCAAGCTGCGTCGCGGCATCGTCCGCGGTTATACTACTCCTGGGTCTTGGCGGCATGGGCGGCATCCTTCCCGGCGGGGTCGGCCACGTCCTCGTCATCGGAGCCGAGGAAGAAGCCCCCGGCGTTGCTCGGTACCACGGGCTGCATCGGGAAGTGCGAGCGAAACACCGCCATGCACGTCCCGCGCGCCGGGCCGGAAGGCATTCGAGCTCGAGACGAGAAACCGCCCACGCTCGCTCGGCGGCTGCGGCGAGGCCCGACCTCCCGGGTTGTCCGCCCCGGCGGCGGATGAAGTCCACGGGGCCTCTTCTAGCTCCCGGTGCGACTGCTCCAGCTCCTGCTCCGGCCCTTGGGCGGCGTAGCCGCGGTCTCCGCGGCCTCGGTCGGACCTTCTCGCCTCGGCGGCAGGCACCAAGGTGATGTCAGCAACATGAAGCGATCAAAGGCGGAAAAAACGCCCAAAAGAAGAACGTACCTTGGCGCCGGTACCCGGCCCGGCATCACGCCATGCTCATCCGCGGCGACTTGTGGAGCTCCTCCTTCTCCTTTCGAGGGTCTCCCCTCGGACACCAACTCCCGTCTGGGTGTTGAGGGCGTCGCACATCTCGCTGCTTCCTCGCCTCTTCCGGGATCTGTCCCGCTCGCCATTGGCCTCCTCCGGGGCCTGGAGGGAGGCTTCGGGCATCCTCAAAGTCCCTGGCTCACGAGCCATTTCCTGTACCACCTTGGCGAGCCTCGGACTGGCCTTGGCAGGCTCGGCCTCCAGAGCTGTCGCTGAGACTCCCCTCCTCCTCGGCGAGTGGTAAGCGGGGCGTCTCGCTTTGGACCTCGATCAATTTCACCAGCGTGCGCGGGCGGTCAGTTCGGGACATTCTGGCGAAGGAGCTCGGACTTCTCGGGGCGAATCGCCGAAGATTCTGCGGCAAAGACACCACCAATTATGGCACATACATAAAAGAAATGCACGGCGAAAAATGGCAGCCAAGACACTCACCGCGACGACCTCGGCGAGACGACCGGTTATGGTGTCACCCATCTTCCCAAGGCCGTCGGCGACCCACTGGTGGATCTGCTCATGAGTCCTCCACGCCCGGGACCTCGGGGCGGTCATCGATCACCACGGCGGCGGGACCCCGGGCACATCACCCAAGGTCAAGGGGGACCACCCCAACAGTCGGCTCGGGAGGAAGCATTTCATCCACAGGCGACTCCAGCGGCTTCGGGAAACCCAGACCCATAAAAGTCCAGAGGCCCGCCGGCTGGCGACCACGAGCACGGACCTCACCAACGCCGAAGACGGCGCTTTGGAAGTGTGTGTCCAACCCGGGCGCATGGAGCAACGGGAAGTCGGGATTGTACGCCTCATGAGCCCCGGATCGGTGGGAGCCGGCACAAGTGAAGACCTCCGTGTCTCCACCGCCTCGAAGAGCTCCTCCCGAGAGAACTCTCGGACGAAGGGGGGCTTGGCTCCTCGGGGGAGGGCGGCTGCGTCGTGGGACCCTCAAGCGGCGCTTAATCGCTCCGGCGGCCACGCCGGCGCCGCGGCCCGGCTGGAGCTCTCCGAGTCGATCACCATAGGCCGGGTGGACGACCCACCATCACCACCGTGAGGCTTGAACCCCCTCGGGAGAAATCTCGGTCGTCCGGCTCGGGCCCGCCCCTCCCGAGGCTCGGGGCTAATACCACGGGGAGCCCAACGCAGGTGGGACAACGTCTTGGTGAGACAACCCCCTCCCGGGCCCCTACCGAGCTTTCAGCGCTAGCCTCCTTCGGGCCCTTCTTGGGGTTGCAAGGACAGAGTGGGGCCCCGCTCCCGTCAAGAACGCGTCAAAAGAAGCCAAAAATACCAGAAAGGAGGCTAACTGCGAAAACACGAAGGGACTCACGAGGCCCGGAGGGATGCGGTGTGGTGTGGCCGAGGCACGGGAAAAGCTGCGACACGGGCATCGCACTTTGACGACGCCGGCCGTCTCCCCCACGGGCGTCCGCATCGCGGGAGCCGGGGCGGGGGGAAGGCGTCACTGGCTCTTCACCTCGGCGGCGCCTGCGCGGCGCTCGGGAGTTTTTGGCCCTTCACGCCGAGCCTCACCTTTACAACGTCAAGGCGCCCACATCGAGAAACCCCGAGCGCCCACTGGTCCCCGGGCCGGTCGGGAGGAAGCCTCGGGCGCCGCGAGTCCCGGCGACCTCCGGCGTCTCAAGCCTGGGCACGTAGCAAAGCCCCGCGTGGGTCGGCAACCCCAAGGCTCGGTCTATCACGGGCCACCACATGGAATCATCCGACGAGTTCACGACGAACTTCGTCCTCCCTCATCCTCGTCCTCCTCGGTGGTCGAAGTATCGAGCGATTGGCCCGCCTGCATTTGCTCGGCCCGGCGGTTGGCGCGGGCCACGTTCTTCTTCTTCTTCTCCTCCTCCTTCAGCGCCCGCGCCCTCTGCTGCTGGATTCGAGCACGGTTTTACCCCGCCCGCGCGGCATCTAGATCGAGGGCACCGAGGCGGAGGAGAGTCGTGATAGTTCAAACGACCACGCAAGAAGATGGAATAAGAACAGCGGTGGTAGCCACGCGGCAACAACAAGACAATGCAAGAACGCTGAAGCCAAAAGGCGCTTACCAAAGATGTGTACCCACGGCGGGCGCATAGGGATCTTGGGAATCTGGGACGGTGTTTGGACCCCAACGCCTCCCTCACCCTCTTGGCCAGCCATCGGTGGAAGCGAAGGGGCGACATCCGAGACTCCTCAAGACCAACGGCCGAGGGTCATCTGGTACATGCACAAAGGGCGAGCCATCAATGGCAACACCGGCGCCAATGGCGGCAACCACGGCCGGCGGCGTTCACCTCCCTTTCTCAGAGCAGGGACCGCCTGCCTCGGGCCCTCCAGCCGGGGATGATCCGCCGGGGTGGACCCCAATTCCACTTATTCGGTCGCTGCGAGGACACACCGGTGTGCGGGAAGCGCGTTCCGCCGTTGCGGAGGTAGAACCACCGGGTCCTGCCACCCCTTGTTGGAGGAGGTGAGCTTGGACACGATGTACCCATCGGCTCGGTTCGGCCTTGTGCCCGCTCCGATCGGACTTGCGGCCGCGCGCAACCACCAACGCCTGCGCCCGCCGTGCCCCTCCCTTCACCACCGAGGCGTGGTGAGATCCGCCTTTGAAGAACCATAGCCAAAGGTCCCAATGCGGCTCGATCCCCGGGAATCCCTCACAGAGGGTAACAAAGATAGCCGCCTGAGAGATCGAGTTCAGGGGCGGATGGTGGGCTCGGCGTCATAATGATGGAGAATCGCTCGAATAAACCGCCCGCCGCATCCGGGCTCCCGGCGGTGAAGATCCATCGGACTCACCACATAGCCATCGGGAGGGTTAGGCTCCTCCTCGGTCCAATGTGGCGCAATCCACTCGGCCGCTCGGCATTGGTACGCGAGGCGAAGAAGCCCTTCCTCGACAAGGCGCTGAAGCTTTTCCTCCGTCGCCGTCGTTCTCGACCACGGTTCGCATCGAAGCACCTCCCTCGCGCCGTCACCACCACCAGATTGCGCCATGGACAAACGGGAGGACGAAGAACAGCAACCATCGGCAACACCGGATTCGCACGAGCCAAAGGCAAGTGGATCTCTCCCTTAATCTCTCCCAATCTTTCTTTCTATCTCCCGATTCTTGCTGCAGCAAAGAAGGCAAGAAAGCGATGGCAAGAACAAAGGAGCAACTATGCGCCGCCGCCGTGACCCCATATTTATAGGGGACGGGAAGGCAAGCCGGCCTGGGCAAACGAACCGACTCTGGAATGAACGCCCGTGATGAAACCGAACCGCTCATCCAACGGCTCGGCCGCCGCGATGAGAGCCGTCAAGAGCATTAATGCAAACAGCCCGGTGCTCTCGATTCTTGCCCTGACGAGAAGCCACAGAGCCACGTCCCATCGATTTGGAACCGGCGCGTCACCTCGGGCGCGGCGAGAGACGCCCCTGTCTCCCGGTCGAGGGGTAAAAACCGTCCGGCCGTTCATATCCGGCGGGCGCCCGACCTAAGGGCAAAAAGTCGGTCGATGACGGTTCTCACCTCGGCGGGAACCAAAGCGAGCCTCGGGCTGGCGCACGTCAACGTGCACCCTACGATCCGAGGTTGCCGAGCTGGGCCCACATGGGTTTCTACGATCGCCTCGGGATAACCCGGAACCAGGGGCAGGATGGAAATGCACACCGGCTATACCCGGGCCCTCGGGGCCCGGATTTGAAAACGTGTTTAAGACCCGCGGGTCTGCTTATAGAGATGTCCCATCCGTGGGAGGCCCCCTCGGCCCTCGGGGGTTGACCCCGTCAAACCCCGGATCTGCGCTAAGCGGTCCGAGGGTTCTCATGGGGTGAATCCTAGATCACATAGCCGACCCTTGCTCCGGCGGGGCACGGGCACCCGCTTAAAGCCAACCCGTTACAACGTTCAAGCGGAGCGCACCATGGTCGGCTTTCGGGGGCACGAGGTGTGTCTCCCCCCTCCTCCTCCCTTTCGGGAGGGCGGCAGGAGGAGCGTATAATCAAAGTCGAGGAAGCTTTGGGTCGACCTTGCGTAAAGTTGAAAACGGACGGGATAAATCCCGTTCCGTCCGCAACCGTATATACCGTATTTTTCCCATCCGTTTTCGTTTTTGCGGGATAAGCGAAACGGGACCGAAAAGGGACGGAGTGAACCGGGGCGGGATCGAAAACGCGGTGGAAGCGTTTGTCCGTCCGTATTTTGCGGTGTCCGTTTTTCGGCCGGGATTATCCCGTTTTATCCCGTTTTTTCATGAATCACGGGATAACATCCCATCTCACACCATAGAAGCCTAATATGGCCCCTCTTTTGCTCAACATGTTGTTTTTATGATTTGTGTGATGTATATATGAATATTTATGTATGGATATTTGGTATTGTACTAATATTTGATATTTGACTAAC
This sequence comes from Hyparrhenia diplandra, assembly GCA_015847255.1. Taxonomy (NCBI): domain Eukaryota; kingdom Viridiplantae; phylum Streptophyta; class Magnoliopsida; order Poales; family Poaceae; genus Hyparrhenia; species Hyparrhenia diplandra. The sequence goes on along the minus strand of JADLZK010009266.1, from coordinate 2,397 downwards.
AAATGTGCACTTTGATATCAATATTTAATCTATCATGTGTGGCATTACATGTTTCGGCATAAGTTCCGCTGCCGATTCGTTTCCGTCTATTTTCCGATCGTATTTACCCGTTTCGCTTTGCCGCTTATCCCGCAACCGTTTTTCGATTCCGGTTGTCGGCTCCGCTCCGTTTCCGTTTAAAAATATGAAAAATGAAAAACGATAGAGCGATTTTCCGTTCGTTTCCGTCCGCTTTCAACTTTAACCTTGCGCACATAAAGCGGGGCCTCGAGCTGCCCGCGCCAAAACCGAGCGGACTCAAAAACAAAGCGTAATTTAAGAGTCATTTTCGGCCTCTTAACGTCGCGGGGTATAAAAGACCTCGAAGGAATCCGCCATTCCATTCGAGGCCTCGGGGCCACACCGCGGGTGCGGCTCGTAACACCCATTAATGAGCGAACCACCCCGAGAAAAAACAAAGGTGACGGAACGGCATATAACCGCAAAGCGAGTCCACTCCCCAAAGCTCAGGCTTCTATCGGGGTCCTAAATATCGTGGCCCCGTGACATTCTCTATATAACGAACGAGAAATTGGCGTCCGTCACGAGTGAAAACCCGGTCTGCTATCATCCCGCTTTAGGACGGCCCGCCAGGCGGTGGACGAGGCCAAAGAGCCACGGCAGCCTCACGTGAAGGCGGTCGGCCCGCGTGACGGCCCATTTGGAGTCATCATGACGAAAGAGAGCTCGCTACGCTCACGGAGGACAAGGTCAGGACCTTTACAAGACGACGAACCATGGCGCCCCACGTCATCATCGGCCAACCCTAAGGGCTGATTCAACCCCAAATCCTCCGTCGCCCGAGGGTGGCTTAGCTCACCGGCCTCCCCGGATGAGAGAGATCCCGCCTCGCCCGAGGGTGGCCTAGCTCACCACCCTTGGCGCAAAAACCTGCCTCGCCCGAGGGAGACCCAGCTCTCCATCCTCGAGCGCGGTGGCTCAACTCCACTCACCCAGGGTCATAGACCCTCGGGCGTGGGAGGTCCTCCGTCTCAAGGAAGGGAAATAGCCGCATTTAATGCGGTTACATGACGCATTTGGCGCGGGGCCATCGATTACGCCCGATCAACCGACCCGCCAGATCACTTCCCAAATCCGACCGATGGGACACAAAGAACTGGTGACATATTACGCCGCCCGGCCGGGAAACCAGACAACACTTGTTCATTTCCCGTAAGCGGCCAAAGACGCCACGGCGGGCCGACACTCGGGCTTATGACACGCCACTTCGCGGCTTTCGCAGGACGGCCTCGCCATGCGGATATGAGGGGACGCCTCAGATCCCCTCGGGGCCGCATTCTGTGAAAACGGCTGCGTCCGCCATCGGATTAGGACGCGTGTCTTCATCAAACAACGCCCAAGCCGGCCCGAGGCCTCGGCCGTGCGCATGCAACGAGCATAGCCTCGGGAATTAGCCACCTAGGCATCCACATATGTAAACATTACTTCCCTCTTCCCTCTATAAAAGGGGGGAGTAATGCCCCCATTAGCGAGGGGATCCCCGCACGGACAAAAAAGCATAACCACCACTACCACCACGATCGTGGGGCTTGAGACCAGCGTCTCTCCTCACACCGCTTGTAACCCCTACTACAAGCTCACCTTTGAGCCCTTGAGGTAACACGACGCGCAGGACACCACCATTTGGGCGTAGGGCCCGTTAGCTGAACGGGGATAAACTTCGCCCCAGTCTACGTGTCCATCTTGCGCTTACGCCATAGGAGGAGGGGGGCACACGGCCCATAAATTCTTTATTGCCGGCACCCGAGGCACCCCGGTTCTCGGAACGCCGACACATAGTCATGGGTTTGGCACAGACAATGCTAATTGGACCTTGTGTATGGCTAGATTAGCAAGTTTTTAAACATGGATCTGCAACTTTGAAAGTTAGGGGCCTAGATGAAACCGTTGTGCAAATTTAGTTACATCGTGTGGCCGCTTTAGCAGGTTTGGAGACTCGGATATGCTATTTTGAAAGTTTGAAATCTAGGTGTCTGCGTATGGAGCAGGTCAAACCTCATTTAAAACTAGTATTAAAGCCTATGACAAGTTTAGAGACCCAAAAATACAAAATAGAAGTCACCTAATGTTAAGTTTAAAGGCGATTAATATATTTTACTCAAGATTATTTCTCGTTATGATTGGGGGCGAGGTGATAACCACTTTTGCAAATCCCCTCCCACCTCCCGGTGGTTATCACCTCGTGCCCCTTGGATCAACACCTAACGTTATAGTTTTTGAATTCTTTAAGAATTTTAATGTTTTTAAAAATGTTTTACGTTTGATTTACTTTTTAAACTATTAACTGGTCTCATTTACCAACTCTGGCTTGACGGCACAACTAGCACAATCGCCATC
>JADLZK010009265.1:0-192265 GCA_015847255.1 Hyparrhenia diplandra | reverse complement strand
CTATGGAAGATACCGAACGCCTATCGAACTTGGTGAGAAACAAGGGTTTTCCCGGGTATGTTTGGCGGCAGATTGATCGCATGCATTGGCACCGAAAGATGCCCAAATGCATGGAAGGGTCAGTTCACTAGGGTGATGAGAAAAGTGCGACGCTGATGCTTTAGGCTAATGGCATCACATGATCTTTGATTTGGCATGCGTTCTTTGGAGCAGCAGGTTCTAACAATGATATTAATGTTTTGAACCAGTCCATTGTCTTCATCAATGAGCTCAAGGGACAAGCTCCTAGAGTCCAGTACATGGTAAATGGGAATCAACACAACATTGGGTATTTTCTTGTTGATGGAATATACCCTGAATGGGCGGTATGTTTGTTAAATCAATAAAACTTCCTATCACCGAAAAGGAGAAGTTGTATGCAGAGGAACAAGAAGGGGCAAGAAAGGATATCGAGAGAGCTCTTGGTGTATTACAGCGATGATGCATCTTAAAACGAGCAGCTCGTTTATATGACCGAGCAGTACTCCGTGATGTCGTATAGCTTGCATCATACTTCATAATATGATAGTTGAAGATGAGAAGGATCCGGACATTATTGAGGAAGATCTAGATCTAAATGAGCCTCCTAGTTCATCAACGGTCCAAGAACCAGAATTTACTCTAGATGAGAATGTTCCATTAGAGAGATCTTTAGACAAAGACACTTCTATTCGAGATAAAAATGCTCATCGCCGACTTAAGAATGATTTGGTGGAACATGTTTGGAATAAGAAGGGTGGTCGTAGACATATACCTACAGTTTGAAATAGAATACTTGTAATAATTTTATATATTTGTAACGTTTGTTTATGCAATGCAATGTACTAATAATTTTATGTATTTATCTCATACTCAACTATTTTTTATTTGTGCAGGGTGAAAGCATCTATATGAATTATTGGGTGCATCTCGGCATTGTTGGTGGAATGGTCGTCGTCAATTTACCATAGCTGTATGAGGACTTATTCCAGTTATCTTGCTGAGTCGTCTATATGAGTTATCTTGCTGAGTCGTCAATTTATCTTGCTGAGTTATCTTGCTGAATGGTCGTCGTCAAAGTCATCTGAACTTGCTGAATGGTCGTCGTCAAGTCATCTGAACTTGCTGAATGGTCGTGGTCAAGTCAACTGAGTTATCTTGCTGAGTCGTCAATTTATCTGTCATCTTTTTGCCATCGAAGAACTTATTCCAATTATCTTGCTGTTACAATTTGTCTTAGTTATAATTATCTTGCTGTTCCAGTTATCTGCAGTTTGTAATGCAGTTCAAGTCATCTGAACTTGTTGTCCGAAGTTATCTAAATTATGCAGTTCGTACTTGCTGTTCTGTTGGATGATACTCTAGTTCTAAATGTGCAATGCATACTTGCTGCACGTATGTGTTGGTTGTTAGTTCTGAATGTGTAGTGCATACCTGCTGCACGTATTTTTGTTTTTGTGTAAAAATGGCCACACGAGCCTGCTGTGCATAGAATCTCACCATTTTATGGTAATTAAATGCTCCACTTACCTTTGGAATTGATGCAATGAAATGCTGCATTGTGAGGATCAATTTCATTCACAGTTTCATCATAGTTTCATCACGATCTAGCTGATGTGGCCTCTTGGAAAGTGTGTAATGAAAGTAGTCATAGAGAGAGAGTTCGAAAGCTTTCCTAGAAAGGTTTTTCTACTGAACAGTATTTTTTTTTTTTTTTGTCTTTAATGAGGTGGGCCGGCACCGGCAGCCGGTAACCCAACAGGCCCCGAGAGAGGCTGCCGCGATTCGAAAGTCCCGTTGCCGAAGAGGGCCATGGTGGGCCCATCTGTATCCAGGTCACCCGATTTCCGTCCTAAAAATAGAATTGAGTTGCCAATCTCCACCTGTTTGTTTGCGACGGAAACAACAAGGCACGGGGTTGCCGGCGCGGCCGGCTTTCCCTCCCTCTCCTATTGTCTCCTTGGTTTCCCTTCCCTTGCCCACTCCGTCGCTCGCGCGAGTGGATTCCAATTTTCCATCCAACCAAAAACCAACAACAAAAGATTGCTGCTGTTCTTCCAGGTCCTCACCCTGATCGATTCGATCCTTGGGAGAAGACGAGGCAACAACTGATAGACAGATCGAGGAGCGCAGGGACGAGATGGATCAGATCATGGGGAAGGTGGGCGGCTACTGGTTCAACCAGAAGGCCAACAAGGAGCTCGAGGACATGAATGTAAGAAAAGCACCCCAAGAAGATTCTAGACTACTTCCTCCGGTTTCATTGATTCTGTTGCATTTTGTTCCAGTGGATTGATCGATCGAGTATCGGTCTTCCTTTCTCACCTTATCTTCATTCATCACTGTTTATACAACCTGTATGAACATGACTTTTAATTTGAGATACATATACGTAAATACCAATTATTACGGGTGATGGCATTTCGGGTCAATTAGTGACCCGGTTCTTGTTTCGTAGCATGTACACTGCATTTTGTGAGCATCTCCACCTGCCGCAGATGGCCACGTTCAGATCCTGAGATGGTTGGTCAGATTATCCATTTAGGTTGCCATTACCATATCCATTTGAAAGCTGTTGTATGATTGATTGTCGGATCGGAATGATGCTACATAGAAAAAATAACTAAGAAAGCTTAGCTTTAGAACTTCATTCCACCAAAACGAAATGAGGGTTCCCCATTCAAAGGTAGGTTGAAGGAGGAAACAAAGCTAGAATAGTGCTGCCTGGCTAACGGGAGACTTCAAAGGTGGACACCTGACAATTGAGCTAGAACTGAAGTTAGTTTCATTTTCATTTAGGATCGTGTTGTGCATGATTCAGTTGATGATCCAACCAGAACCTCCTGAACAAGTATATTACAATGGTTCAAAGCCTTGTAGGTTGGGGATTGAGATCATGTTGTTAGTAAATCTCATTTTAGATTCTTAACAAAATACTTTTCATGCCTTGTGCTCGTTACATTATGTAAGCATTTTATATTGTTATTATTAAATTGTCTGAACAATTCCTCAATGTTTTTCCCTTGCCCTACTCCCTGGATTTGTATCTAAACTATATATATGAAATATTAATATTGCTATGACAGCGTTGGAAGACATTCTTTCAACAGATGGAAACTCCTTAGGGTTGACTATTCACCTTTTCCCACTTTCAGTCAGTCTCTAGCAGCATTGGAGATGGAGCTAAATGGATGGTCAACAAAATCAAAGGTGATGTTTGTTGTGATGGTTAGATTTGAAGATTTATTTTTCTTTCAGTTGGATGTAATGTGAGGGAAACGAGGTTTTCGCTTCCTTTGCCCACTATTATATGATGAGTAAATAAACAAATGCTTGGTTTCAGGAAAGATGCAGAAACCACTGCCTGAATTCCTCAAGGAGTATGACCTCCCAATAGGCCTGTTCCCCAGGACGCGACCAACTACGAGTTGAACGAAGACACCAAGTTTCTAACAGTGTTCATCGCATCACCATGCGAGGTGGGCTACAAGGACTCGTCGGTCCTGCGGTTCTCCACAGAAGTTTCCGGGTACCTGGAGAAGGGAAAGATGACCCACATCGAGGGCCTCAAGACCAAGATCCTGATCTGGACTAAGGTGACGGAGGTCAGGACCGAGGCCACCAAGGTGCACTTTGCTGCCGGCATGAACAAGACCAGGAATCGGGACGCCTACGAGGTTGTCAGGGATGGCGTCGCCGTAGACAAGTTCTAGAGTACCATAGGTACTATGTAACATGATGCGTGCATGCAATGCAATGCAACTAGCGGTGTGAAGCTTTTCCTTCCATGGCGACCCTCTGAAGCTGTGTGCTGTACCAGAACTTGTTCTTGTTCAGAGCTGTAGTAGTGTTCCTTATTCTGGGAGTGATCATTTGTATGTCTGCTCTGTACCTCCGAGAGAAAGAAATGATGTGTACATTAACCAACCTGTAGATTGAGTTGACAAAGTGAGATGAACTTACCTTGTTCCCATCATACCCTGGCGTGGATAGTGAAAAATGCTCAAATGATCCTTACTTTCTGTGTGGTTCCTTTATGTTTTCTGAGTTGTTAGTTCACAGTGACTTGTATGTTGTGAATTTGGCTCGGGTTATGTTTTCACGAGAACACGAGATAGACAAAATTGACAATATATATATACTCCTATAAATTTAGTCCTGTTGTGCATTTGTTTGATTTTAATACGATTGCTATACAAAATTTGATGCTCAAAATTATTTACAATTGGCTGGATAATTAATTATTTGATTCAGCCATTTATTAATATGATTTCTTGAAAGACCATTAATCAAATCGTAGAACCATGATCCTTTTATAGAATTTATTTACAAAGTATATTTTTCTTTATAATTTTTTGATGTTATGAAAAATGAAGATTGTAACATTCATTTTGATACACCAAAGCGTTTTGTTTTTTGTAAACTTTATTAGTGGAGTTATTTGCATTTTCAATGCACCTTAATGTCGAATAAAATTTTATCACAACTCATCAATTATTTAAAAGGTCATGTTGTCAATTCTTACACTAACAGCCTAGGAAGGAATGAAAGACATGTCTGGATAAACGGACATGTCTGGATAAACTAACAAATTCACAAAGAAAGTACCTAATTTAGATATTGGTACACTTTTTGTTAGGATCATGAGCCTATATTTTCTTTTCTAATATTGCCAAAAAAAGCCCAAAATCTAGTAATTCCCAACTGGCGAAAACCCATCGCTAAATCGGGGTGGTTTTAAACCCACTTGAGTTTGTAGCTGTAACACCCCGTGTGTTATTTACCGCTTAAGCAATGGATTGGACAAAAATAAATTTATTTTATGTTTGGTTACGTTGTCGGTCGAAAAGATGCGAAAAGAATCAAAATCCGAAAGTTACCCCCCTTGTCGGAAACCCTAGTTTCTAAAACCTCTTTTACCCCCTTTTTCATATTTCAAAATCTAAGCAAAATTTGACAAAACTTCCAAAAGCTAGTTTGTAGATCTTTTTTTGATGAACAAGGATGTTATATGATGAAACCATACTGGGATATGGTATTGAAATTGAGACCGGTCGGGTAATTTGCACTAAGAATGGAGTCTCAGTGTAGTATTTCCGGCTTGTTGATTAAGGACCGAAGCGTGTAGGCCTGTGTAACCGAGACTATGGAACGCAATCTGCGCCTGAGGTCTTTTGGCCAATGGCACGTCTGCCTGGGTGTCACCCCAGGTCAGTCGAAACTAGTACTGACCACATACTCCGGTAAGCCCGATCTTGGGGGTGTCAAATCGGAAACATACAACCGCGCACTGGGAGTGGAGAGATGGAGGGAGTAGCGTGTACACTCGTGGGTTAAAGTCTTGGATGCCCGTGGGTTAGATTCCCCGGGTGTGAGGTGTACTGTGCTCTCGGGTGGCGTAGGACGCGGTTCCGTTTTGAGTATCCAAGAAAAGGTTGATATATGCAAGCTTAGGTGCTACATATGTCGTGTGGAAAGAACTCCCAAATGGGTTAATCGGTTTCAAAATCGCCGTGCTTCTGGATATGGAGACTCGGTTTCCGACTTATATCGTAGATTAATTATGAAACAATGAAGAGATGGAATAAGTGATGGAATATCTAAGAAGTGTGTGCTCTAGTGTAAGATCACCTAGAGTAGGTGAGAAACTTAATTGGAATTAAAATATTGAAAGTAAGGATTCATTACTAGTAAGCTTTTCTGCAAAAAGAGTCCTTGATTCCTGCTAAAAGCCTTACCTTGAATCCTATTAGACCAACATTCCTGAGTCTTCTCCTATTTTCTTTAGTCGGGTAAGTCTTGTTGAGTACTCCGCACTTTCGGGGTTTGTTAACCCCTGTTGCAGGTACTGACTCGTGTTGTTTAACCAAGGTTATGTCGGTGGGCACGATATGATCTGGTTTATCTTCCAGTTCTACCTAGCTTCCGCAATTAAGTTAAGTTTACTCAAATGTAACTTACTCACATTTTGTAAAATTAATGTTATTATTCTTTCGCACTCTGATCTATATTTTTGTAATAAATGTTGTAATGTTGTAGCTACTCCTTTGTTGATCCTGGTATGAGTAGTGTAATCGGGGTTTCCGATGACACTCGACAGGCTTCTTAAGTTATTGGGTGCATCTGCACTACTGTCTGAGGTCTTTGGGACAATGACAGGTGCAGGTGGGCCCAGTAATTAGGAGGTTCTGTTACAGCAGCCACCAAAAAAAGGCAACATATCCAAACTTCTAATTTGGGTTATAGGATGTTGATCCAATAGACACGAGGGGCTTAAGTAATTTACACTTAACCGCACATCCTTAATCACACTTTTGCATGGTTTGCACACAGGGGTTGGTTTGATGTTCCCTTTAGAGAATTGGTGGCGCATTGGTATGTTGAAATCTGTCGCTTCACATTTTACAAAATAAACCTGCATCTTTCAAAAAAAAAAAAGAATCAGTTGTCTGGAGACATTTCGACAATCTTTCTCCTCCTCCCACACCATGGCTCGGTCGGTCGGTCATGAGTGGCTTGGGCGCAATCGAAACCCTAGTCGCCATCACCTCCTCCCTCCTTCGGGATAGTGTCTCTTTGATTTTCGGGTGCACATTGTCTAAAACTATTGGTTTGATATGCTTGATCTTGTACTTGATATCTTTGTGTTAATTACCATATCAAATTATGAAGTCATGTTTGTTGAGAATAGACATAGCTTGTGTTCTCAAGCCATTGTAGGGGCGTCCGAAGGGCATTTGAGGTTCTTGTGTTTTATATTTGCTCTCCCTTTTACATGTCTAACGGTGAGAGAACAAAATACTCTTGGAGGAACTTTTTCAACCAATACATTTTTGGAAAGCAATCAAAATTCAAAACCATGTTTTAGCTCTTTTTTAGGTGTTACGAGATGGTTTTGGCCATTTTGTAAGGCTGTATGGAAATCTCAGATGTTATTATGATACTCTAGCAAATTACTTTTAAAAAAGATCTTGCCAATAGTTTAGCAAGTTACTATAAAAAAATCCTTTGATTATTGGTATTCAATTGGATCGAAATACAACCTAAAGTGAGGTAGCTATAGATCATATAGCAAACATTAACAACTAACAATTAGCTGATTTGATCTGCTTAGTAAGATGTTATTAGTTGGTATTCAATTCACAATTAGATGGATCTGTTTGGAACTTTGGATTTAATTATTAGTATCAACTATGTTGTCAATGTGTATGGGATTAAGATGCCGATTTGGATTATACGGAAAAAAAAAAAAAAGTTTTGGGTACATTTTTTTGTAGTCCTAAATTGTAATCCTAAAAATTTTAGCTCAAATTGATAGGCAATCCCTAAACTAATCCATAATTTATTTAGACAATTCAGTATTTCATCAAGCTAGAGTAAATGATTAAGTAATTTATTATTAGTATAATCTAGTCATAGCAGTTAGACGTCGCTCTCATGCTTGATGCGTCCTGATGAAATATCAATGTCAATATCTTTTGGACAGTGGTCCGAAAGATCTAGATCTCCAATACAAGGATCACAACATCGGCAGGGAAAGGAAAGGTGGACAACAACCTCCTCATCCTTTCATCTGAAAGGCCTCTGGATGCGATGTCGCTTTCATAGTTAGCTATAAATTTAACTAATAGCTAACTATTAGCTGGTTAATTTAATATTTTATAAAATACTTTTTACCTGATATTCAGCTAAAAATTAGTGAGAACTATTTAAGATTTAAAGAATTATTTATTAACAGTTAACTATTAGCTCTATACGAATCTAAATAGGATCTTAATTAACTATGGTGTCAAAGGGCATGGGATCAAGATGGTGATTTGGATTCAATGGCAAACCAAAAAAGCAAAATGGAGAGTTTTCAGAACTTAAAATTTCAACTTAAATTGTTAATATTTTTAGAAAGTACACCCCTCAAATTGATAGGCAGTCCCAAAACAAATAATATAAGTAACTAATTCATCAGTTATTTTAAATCTAGTTATTACCATTCATTCAAACGCCCCTCATCATGCTTGATGATGTGTCCAGATGAAGTATCCAATGCAATGTCAAAATCATGGGACAGTGTGGTCCGAAAGATCTGGATCTCCATTCTCCATTACAAGGATCACAACAACATAGGCAGGGAAAGGAAAGGCTCATCCTTTCATAGGAAAGGCCTCTGGATGCAAGGTCGCTTTCACGAATCATATGGGGCCAAATATTATGTGGCGCAGATATTTGAGGTGATCGGACTCGGACGTAGCCTATTTTGTAGTGCAGTGCAGATTTTTCCAATTGATTGGGGACCAAAGAAAGCATGCATGATCATGACGCCACGCACGGTAAATAATTTGTGCCAAGATAGTGGAAATTACACATGAGCTTGCGTTGTGTCTTGCGTCTTGGTTGCATGGCATCGTCTTTCTTGCAGGTGGTGGGACTTGTTTATGACACATGATAGGTACTTGAACGGTCACAATTTAGCGGAGTACTTTCTGAAAATCAAGAACGTATTATAGACATATATATTTGAAAATGATGTGGTAACTAACACCCAAAACGGAGATACAAAGATACGATGATACACCTGACAAGTGGATGATGTTGAGACTACCACCACAGAGGATATTTTTACTGACTTTTTAATAATGGATATCAAATCCGGCCTCTACATCCGCAGATGTACACACCAAAAAGTTAAAAAGAAAAAAAAAAAAGAGAGAAAAAGTCATAGTCTTATACATCGACTAGACAATACAACGAAACGATATAAATGCTTCGACCTTCTATTTGATCAGCGAGAGGGCGCCCTTTGGCTTGCTTTTCACGCCGCAGCGAGTCTCGAATGTCGCATCAAGCAGGCTCGGAAGACTTTCGCAAGGAAGAAAATTACAAATGACGCCCAAGGGGAATATGACGCCGACTCATCATCGCCGCCCGTGCCCGCCCGCACAAAGCCACCCGTAATCTAAGTTCCCCAAAAGCACATCCAAGCCGAACCCCGCAGACGACGATATGCCGTAGATGATCGGCAGAAGTCATCACCACCGCAATGAGGCAACCTTGATGTGGACGGCAGTGATCCGAGCACAACGCCCTTGATGTGGACGCCAAAGCCGCCTGCGGCGCCTCGGAGCAACGCGGGCGGCGCCGGGTCTAAATGCGACCCCCGCACGCCGCCATTCGCCGCCGCAATAGGGCCCTCGGCCGCGGCGCGTTAGGCGCGCCGGCGGCGGTGGAGGCGCCCCCGAGTCCGTCCGGTCGTCAGCCACCCGGTCCCCGCCCATTGCGAGGGCTTGGCCGGCTAGAGTCGCCCTGCCACGCACGCGAGGCCCGGCGAGGTGGAAATCCGCGACGAAAGCCCGCCCGTCTGCCGCCCGCCGCCGCGCCCGGGCTCGCCGCCCGGCCGGGTCGGGCGGGGCGCCGCCACCGCCGGGTGGCGCCAGATGCGCCGATCATCACCGGGGCGGTGGTCGGTAGGGAGTTGAGGCTCCTTCGCGCCACGACGCCGCGCCACCGCGGACAGGCGTGAAATCGCCGATCCGTGGCGGAGGGCATGGATCCACGCTCCTGCCGCCGCTCGTCGCCGCCATCGCCATCTTTCAGCGCCCGACTTTGTTCACGGAGAGGAGGGGAGATGGAGAGAGGGATGAGAGGTGCCGTGGGTAGGGCGGGCGCCACCGCCACCGGAGGGGCAGCGATGGCGGCCAGGTTGTGGCCGGCGAGGGCTCTTGGCGGCGCGGTGGGTCGCCCCGACCGCCCTCGGGAAGGACGCCCAGAGGTACGGGCTATGTTACACGAGAGTGCGAATGCGGGTATCCGTATGGATACACGGATACGCACTTTCTCAAAAGAAAACCCACTAAAATGATGTATCCAAGTATCCAGATCCACGTTCCAGAGCGAGTATCGGATACGGATACGCCACCTCCCTTGGAGTATCCGCGGTAACATAGGGGTACGGAGACGCCAAAACTACCGTCGGTGGTGCCGCTGCGGAAGTCATGTTTGGAGAACGGAAAATATCTAAATCGGCGAGGATCAACAAGTTATGAAGTGAATCGTCTCTACATGACTACATCTATCAATGGTAACCACCAATAAGGAGCCAATCAATACATTTACTCCATTAGTATAACAGCTAGCTATTAGCTTTATGATTCATAGAATGAATCGATGGTAACCAATAAGGGCACTCCCAATGGAGCATTAATGATAGTTTCTATCTCTATTAAATAGCTTGTCAACTAAGTAAAATGATGATGTAGAAGCCTAATTAATGAGGAAAGAGAGCACAAATTATAGAAATAGTTTCTTCAGAGAAAACCATGTCTACTCTTGACCCAATGCACAAGAAACCATGAATTTACCATTGAGGAGAAACCACCGGTTTCTATGAGGTCAATGCAACTCTCCCCATTGGTGAAATTGGAGAGAAACATAGAACAACTATTACTCGAAGACACAACCACTGTGAAGAGTGATTTCTATGGAGGATTTATTTTGCTATGGAAAGCGTGTAGTTTCTTCCATTGGGACTGCAGCTAACTATTAGCTTTATGATTAACAGCTAACTATTAGTACTATAAGGGCACTCACAATATAGATTCTATCACGAGTCTAAACATATTTATTACCATAATATTTATTGCACTTTGCTGATGTGACACTGATGTGATAGTATATTTATGGAAGAGAGAGGAAGAAAAAACAAGACTCCAAGTCTTATTTGGACTCCAAATCTACGTTATAATTAATAGTTTTAGACTATATTATAAAGTCTGCATTGTGAGTGCCCTAACCCGTAATTACATCTCCAAAAGTATACACGCTTCTCTAATCAATTCCCCCTCCAAAATATCTGCATGCAGCAGCTGATACAGGTGGGTGCCACGCTGCTGCCAGCCATCCCAGAGTGCCCGTCCGTCCGTGACCAACCATGCCCCATCTGCTAACACGTAGGCCACATGCATGGCGCCAGCCAAGATATTTGTTGCCGTTGCAGCGCCTCCGTCGTCTTGTGATCACTCCCCGGCCTTCTTAAACCCCCCACCGCAGTGCAAGTCCACCACAGCCAGCCTCATCATCCGCTCGCTCACACACTACACACCGCTGCTCGATCTGGTAGCCATGGCCACCACCGCGGCGTCTAGCCTCCTCAAGTCCTCCTTCGCGGGCTCCCGTCTCCCTTCGGCCAGGGTCGCCCCGTCGTCCGTCGTCGTGGCCGCTCCTCGCGCCGCCGCCGGCCCCATCTGCGCGTCCATCTCCTCGTCCAACCCGCCCTACGACCTGACTTCCTTCAAGTTCAGCCCCATCAAGGAGTCCATCGTGGCGCGGGAGATGACCAGAAGATACATGACAGACATGATCACCTACGCCGACACCGACGTCGTCATCGTGGGCGCCGGCTCCGCGGGCCTCTCCTGCGCGTACGAGCTCTCCAAGGACCCTACCGTGAACATCGCCATCGTGGAGCAGTCGGTGTCCCCGGGCGGCGGCGCGTGGCTGGGCGGGCAGCTGTTCTCGGCCATGGTGGTGCGCAAGCCGGCGCACCTGTTCCTCGACGAGCTGGGCATCGCCTACGACGAGGCCGAGGACTACGTGGTGATCAAGCACGCCGCGCTCTTCACCTCCACGGTCATGAGCGCGCTCCTGGCGCGCCCCAACGTGAAGCTGTTCAACGCCGTCGCCGTGGAGGACCTGATCGTGAAGCAGGGCCGCGTCGGCGGCGTGGTCACCAACTGGGCGCTCGTGTCCATGAACCACGACACGCAGTCGTGCATGGACCCCAACGTGATGGAGGCCAAGGTGGTGGTCAGCTCCTGCGGCCACGACGGGCCCTTCGGCGCCACGGGCGTCAAGAGGCTCCAGGACATCGGCATGATCAGCGCCGTGCCTGGCATGAAGGCGCTCGACATGAACACCGCCGAGGACGAGATCGTGCGCCTCACGCGCGAGGTCGTGCCCGGCATGATCGTCACCGGAATGGAGGTCGCCGAGATCGACGGCGCGCCGAGGATGGTAAGTTATCCAGGACTAGCTAGGATCCATCTATATTCATGCTGATCCCAATATATAACGGATGAATGTTTGCAGGGCCCGACGTTCGGCGCCATGATGATCTCCGGTCAGAAGGCGGCGCACCTGGCGCTCAAGGCCCTGGGCAGGCCCAACGCCGTGGACGGGACCCTCCCCAACGTGTCGCCGGCGTTGCGTGAGGAGTTCGTGATTGCGTCCAAGGGCGACGAGGTCGTGGACGCCTGAGCCATCGACGCAGCGTCTTATCTGTGTTGTTGAATGAATGAATGATTTCCTTCGATCGGTTAGCTTTGATTTGTCTCGTTTAGTAGTGTGTCGTGTCGTGTTCGTAGCTGCCACACCATGCATGCGTGTGCTCTGTCACATGGGGGGGCCACTCGTGGGGTCTCCTACTACCAGAACGAATAAGAGAAGATGGAATTGATGAATGAAACAATAAGATGCATGGTTAATTGTCTTGTTGGTGCTCTGTTGGCTTCTCTCTTCTGTTCTGTTCCGCCCAGTCACCGTAATGCTGTCTCCAATTCATGTCGCTTTCAAATCCTCACGGGAGATGATGGATCGCGCTCGAACGGTGCTCAGCATGCCAACATTTCGCTTTAGCTTAGTCATGAATCGACACAAACAAGCATCACAACAAGAATTAAGGATTGATCTCCGAGCATAAGCCAGCGCACCTGGCGCTCAACGGCACTGGGCAGGCCCAACGCCGTGGACGAGACCATTCCCAAAGTGTCGTCGACGTTGCACGAGGAGTTCTTGATTGCATCCAACGACGACCAGGTCGTGGACGCCTGAGTCATCGATGACAACATGTTCTATTTCATCAAAAAAAACTTCTTAAAATCCAATTTGGAAATGACCAGTTGTTTCCTAGAATAATGAAACGTATATATATGTAGATATTCGAATGACCAGCCAATACAATCCTAAATTGTCCTAGATCTAACAAATCCATACTGGTTGTTGTGAAATATAAGCTTTTCATAATGACTTGTTGCACGCGACTGGCTAGAATCTTGGTTACAAGTTTGATTGAAATAGTAAGCAATGAATTGGTCTTAAATCACCCACTTTGACTGTTGTATCTTTCTTTGGACTCAAACTATCATAAGAACCATTGATGCTATTCAAACAAATATCCATCTTATGAAAATCAAAGCAAACATCATATAAAATTGCGCTTTATAATTGGCTAGGATTTTCTCAAGAAGAGAAAAATGCACCTCCGGTCCCTCAACTTGGCCAGAGGTGTCATCCAGGTCTTGAACTTTTAAAGTGACATTTTTGGTCTCTAAACTTGGCAAATAGTGCCATCTAAGTCCATGAACTTTCAAGGTGCTCACCACAGGTCCCTAAACTTTGTCGGTTTGTGTCATCATAGTCGTTGAACTTTTAAGGTGCTCACCCTAGATCCTTAAACTTGGTCAAGGGTGTAATCCCAGTCAAATATGGCCTAACATACTCTATAAACTGGTGTGTCATGCAAACTTTATTAAAATAAGTTAAATTCAATTTAGATTATATAGAATAATTTATAGGGGCAAAAATAAACTAAAGTATTAAACTAATTTATAACAATAAATATACTAGGTTTAAATTAAAATAGAAAATACTAAAATTAATTTAATATTTATGTATCAATAGTAGTATTAAAATATACTAAATTTCTATAGTATTTAAAGTTTCTCCCTATTAAATTCGCTTCTAATTTTATTATTATTATAAAAGTTTTATTAGCAGTATTATAGAAGAAACTTTTATCTATTATTGTATTATAAAATTTTTAGTAACAATGTTATAGAATTATAGTTTTAATACTATAATCATACCACACAATATGCAAAGTGCAGTGGACGAACTACCTAGGGGGCAGCAGGCGGCTAAAATTTTCTAGAATCCGCCTCTGCTGCTGTCAAGGGAAGCATGCAGCGTGAAAGCCTCTTCCATCCCATGAAAACGGGAAGCAGGGGAGAGGTCACGGCCGGACCAGAGATTAGATATTTTGGACTTCCTCGCTGCCTAGGTTACTCGCGTAGTCGTGTCGCATCGTATTCGCACCACACTGGGATGGACGCCAAAGGCATCGTCGACGTGACGACGTGAGAGCGTGCGCGCCTCCTGCTGCTGCCGTCGCGGCCACCCCAGCACCCAGAGGCCGAAGGTAACAGCCCTCGAGGATCAACTGCGTGCTCATGCTCAGCGGGCACCGGACACGTCGGGGACCATGGCCACCGTGCTGATTGACCAGACTCCGCCCCGACATCGGCATCCTCATCAGAGAGTAGTGTTTACTGTTGCAGCAACCGACATAGATGCCACTTACAGGTGGTGTTGTCCTGTTTTGTTTTGATTTGCCAGTCTGCCAAGGAGAAAGGCGAGTACATTGCAGTTAACCTTGGGTCTGTGAGTTCGTCCTGTTTTGAACCAAAAATCCAGTCCAAAGTCCACTGCCATGGACAGTAACAAACAGTCAAACCCAGAAGAATCCGTTGTTTGTGGAGCAAGCACGTCTCAGTCTCAAGTCTGAACGTACCGCCCACCCGTGATTGATCTCAACGTAGGAAACTGTACTTTGGTCGATCGTGTTTGTATGGCTGATAGGCTGGCTGATTCTGTTTTGTTATTCATGAAAGCAAAACACTACATCATGACTGATAAAACAGGCTGATAAGTTCAACCGAACAGGGATGACTTCACTGAGTGTACATCACTGGGATGGCACGGAGGGGAGTAACAGGCTCTAGCACTGTGGCACAATGCTCCCTGAGGTCCACTTCCTCGGGCCATGCCGTCGGGGAGCTTCCATTCAACCTTGTACAGCAGCGAGGCCAGCAATAGTGGCACAAACCGTGTGGCCAAGTCCATGCCGGGACAGACCCTGCGCCTGCGCCGAAGGGTATGTAGGTGTAGTCCGAGTCCCTGAAGCTCACCAGCCGCTTCTTGTGGTGGTCGTCATCATCCAAAAATCTCTCAGGCATGAACTCCTCTGGCTCAGGCCATGCTGTCGGGTCCCTCCCGAGAGCCCACAGGTTCACCAGGATGCTCGTGCCTTTTGGCATGCCAAATCCCCCGAGTGACACACCTTCCTCCGCGACCACCTCCCGTGGCAACACCGGCAAGGAAGGGTGCAGCCGCATCGTCTCCTTCACCACAGCGTGGAGGTAGGGGAGCTTACCGACGAGATCGCTCTCTTCCACAAACTCCTTGGAGTTGCCTACACTCGCTTGGCCGAAGCTCGCGGCGACTTTCGCTAGCTTGTCGTGGGGGTGGCGAAGGAGCCTCGCCATGGCCCATTCCACGGTGATCGTGCTTGTGTCAGTCCCGCAAGAAAGATATCCCGATGATGATGAAACAATGAGCGAGTGTAATAATAACATACTCGTTCTCATTTAAATTATAAGTCGCTTTACGAGAAAAGCCATAGCGACTTATAATTTGGGACCGAGGAAGTCGTATCAATCATGAAGAGTGTGGTTGAATACTAAAGCTAAATATTTTAGCATATATTACCATGAAGAGCTTGGTGATCTCTGAGCGCGTGATCTGCGACTTGGCGAGGTGCGCAAGGACAGCGTCCAGCAAGTCACCGTAGTTTGCACCGCCACCGCTGGCTAGCCGAGTTTCTATGACCTCTTCGTCAAAGATCTTATAGAGTTGTGCCATATTTCTGGAGACGCTGCGACGCGAGCCAAACAAAAAAGCGGTGCAAGGAACGGAAAGCGCCGGAGATGTTGGGTGTGGACCACCCCTTGGCGACGGCTGTCATGATGCGCTTATATAGGTGCTGCTGCTGGGGCTGGTCCTCGTGCGTGCTCATCAAGTCCACCTGGTCCCTGGAGAAAAGGATGTTGGCGACCGTGTTCACCATGGCGCCAAACACGGCCTCCCCGACCGCGATCGCTTGCCACGAACGACACGACGCGCCGCCGCCCTCACGGCCACGGCGAAGCTGCCGGCATGGCGGTCCCGGATATCTGCCGTCATCTTGAGGCCGGCCGACGTGACGCGGCGCTATGGTGACGCTGCTGCCCACCGGGCCGAGCCCGGCAGTAACACGGAGCCCTGTTGCGCCAGGGCGCGCGACGCCGCCGGCGCCCACCGGGCGGCGACGGCCCGGTCGCTCCGCTGGCTTCGCGTCCGCTGGCGCGCGAACACCACGACGGCTGGGCGGTGTCATGCCCGGGCGGAAGGACGCGATCGCCCGTGGGTTTCGTTGAGGCGGGCAAGCACGCTGTGCGTGTTGTGCCGGAGCGCCAGAGAAGTAGAAGACGTTCCCTACGAGGGGCAGTCCCAAGGGGCCTGGGGGAAGCGGCGGAAGAGATGCATCCCTGGCCCGCCGCTTGTGTTTATTAACGACGACGTGCAAGACATGAATGGAGATCACATACAGTGCTACTACGTATAATATCACCGAGAGCCCCATGGATCCCCTCGATCTCTCTGTGAGTCGCTGAGCTAGTCCGGTGTTTTTTTTTTTTGATCGGGCCGTTCACCCGTATTTCATTAAGAGGAGGAAAACCAAATCCAAATACAACAATCCCCGATGCCGAGAAGACATCCCAGGAGAAAACACCAACAAAGACCTTAAACATAAACAAAAAGCAAGAAGAGCGAGGGGCAGGGAACCCTCCACCTAACAACCCTACTAAGCTGCGCCTATACAAAAGATAACTCAACACCCGGGTAGCTAGTAGTGATTGGAGCCGTGGAAGATACACCTCGCAAAGCATCTGCCGGAAAGACAAAGACCTCGGTGGCAAAGCATCCACCATAACCTCCTAGGGCGGCCAAGCATCCGCCGAAAACGCAACCACGGTGGCAAAGCATCCACGAGAACCACCACGGCGGCAAAGCATCCGCCGAAACACAACCTGCGCAAAGCATCCGCTAGCACTCCGGGCGGCAAAGCATCCGTCAAAGCGAGACGACCACGACCCACGGTGGCAAAGCATCCACCGGAACGACCTCGGCGACAAAGCATCCGCCCGAAAAGTTCCTCCGAGTCACGAAGAGCCAACGCCCTCGCACCACGGGCGAGGAGGACTTACGGACGACACACCGGCGTGAAGCATCCGCCCAAACCAACGACCAACGAGAACATGGCGGCAAAGCATCCGCCCAAGCAACGAGCACCACGGCGGCAAAGCATCCGCCGAAACGATAACAACTAGAGGTACGAGCATCACTAGCTAGACAAACCCGGGTGAGGAAAAACGTGACGCCGCAAATAGGACGGCCAGGGATGACCAAAACCACCAAAGGAGCTGCAGGAGTGCTCAAAGCGTTGCCTTCGGGAAGGAGATCGACGTCCGCGAACGCCGACAACGCCAAAATAGAACCGGAGGTCTTTCGACCCCAATCTGCAAGGCAAACCACACTCCCTCGACGAGCCGCACGACCCCAACAACCAGCGGCCGTGCTAGTGAGGTGATCCGGCTGCGGGCGGCGTCGCCATGACGCCACGACGCCAGCGCGAGAAGCGGCACCTTGGCCCCGCCACCACGACGGCGCCACCACCGTGCCGTAGCACGAGTGGAAGGAAGAGGCCACCGAACTTCGTTGAGCCGCTGCAAGTGGATTAACGACGATGCCTCCAAGGAGTTGAGTGGCGCGGAAGGCGTCACCATCGCCCGCCAAAGCCGGGCGGGGCCGAAGCGCCCGTTCCAACAAGAGCAAAGCGGCGACGCCGCGAGGTCGACGCCGACGGCGGAGCACCGACGCCGGGGAGATCTTTGCTTATCGCGCAATCAAGCTCCAAGACGAGGTCCGCTGCCGCTCTTGGTGTAAGCAGTGCGTCGATCGTACCGCCACAGCACCTCCCCGACGCCCCGCACGAAGTCGCCCGCGTGTAGAAGCCGGTGTTGGTGCAACCGCCGGGCGCCTGACGCGTGAGGGGCCGTAACCCGTCGCCGCCGCCCCACAAAGATGACGCGTAAGACATGGG
The DNA here is from genome assembly GCA_015847255.1 of Hyparrhenia diplandra. NCBI lineage: Eukaryota > Viridiplantae > Streptophyta > Magnoliopsida > Poales > Poaceae > Hyparrhenia > Hyparrhenia diplandra. The sequence continues at coordinate 174,279 of JADLZK010009265.1, read as the reverse complement.
CGCGCCGAGCCGGGCCCGAGGCCCGATGGAGATCGGACATACGGAGCGTCGGAGGGAACCCGGGGCCGGGAGGCGCGCCGGGGATCCGCCGCCATAGCCGGGCGAGCCCGGCTGACATCCGCCCGGGCCGGATAATATCACCCATACCGGCGGGAAGGAAGGGGGAGAACGCCTCCCGGTGGCAGATCCGGCCGCGTGGATCCGATCCGGTCGTCCCCCCGGGGCCGGCATGGTCGCCGGCGGGGCTTGGTGGGGGAGCGGGGTGGGGGGGGGGGTGGGGGACGCGCCACGCCCCCTGTTGGCGCGGATCCGGCCGCCGCCCGCCAGGGCGAAAGGGCAGCGGCGGCGGCCGAGGGTGGCTGCAGTGGAGGTGCTGGCCGGCAAATGGGCGCCCGAAGTCGCCCACGGGAGGGCGCTTCGGGGAGCCGTTGGAGTCCTCTCCCCCACACAGCAGCGAGTAGCTAGTCCGTGTACAAGTGTTGTGAGTGAGGCGAGCGTGTAGGGTGGGGTGCGTATATGTATTTATAGCTCGCTCGAGCCTGCAAAGACGCATCGCACAATTGACTTTTAGCCGCAAATGAAAACGATTGTGTTAGCGAGCTGTGGTTTTCAAAAAGTCGGTGCAATTATCTTTGCGATGGTTAATTACATACTAACCGTATTTTTATGACCGACAACAACGCTGAAGTTTTATAGATGATTTTTTCTATTAGTGATACTAGTATTGATTCTTGCCTAACCAATTTTACTAGAGTTTCACTAGATGCAGCGAGATAATAGATTTTGAACTCACAGGCGTGTCGGTCAATTTGACCTACAGCTAGAAATTTTGAACCACAGCTAGAAAGATAAACCAGTATCTTCGGAAAGAGCACCTTTTCTTGTTGTGAGCACAACCACCATGATAACTTAGTTTAGTTTTACTGGTCTTAATCACAAAATCTATTATCTCGCTGAAAATGCCATCTTCGGGGGCAGTTGTCTTAAAAACCATCTCTAAAGATCAATCTTCAGAGACGGTTGCAGTAGGAAAACCGCCTCTTGTTGACACGGAAATCTTGATCGTCATACAACGTACACACATGACAAACATGGGAGATCTGCTTAACTCCAAAGCGAACAAGTTGATTTTGAACTCATAGGCGTGTCCGTCAATTTGACCTACAATCGAGAAGAAAAGAGAGGATAATAAGTAGTTTAGGTTGGAACATGCCGGTGTTGTACCAGGCAGTTCCAAAACGTGGCTAAACAGTGGCCATCGATTACAGAATCGATATCCAATGATAAAACGATAGATAAAAACGTTACCAGCTAAGCAGAACGTGATCATCAATATAAAACATTTAAGCTGATAAGTTTTGAATTATGCATCGGGAATAAATAAAAGGATTATAGCTCATACACAACTAATTACCTAATACACACAAATTTAAACATTAACTGGACTTAATCTATTATTATCATCAGTGAGGATCGGTTGATGCAGCTATGACCACCAAATCGGTGGAAACCTCTAGATCCATCTCTATTTCGACAATCTCAAGAGAGCACTATATATGTGAAAGTACATGTAAATTGGCTAAAGCAGCCAATTCCGAGCAAAATAAACAAACAAGACACATGTTTCAACTACAAGAAAACTCATTAATTAACTAGATCTAATCTATAGTACCACCAGTGAGGTCGAACGATGCAGCTGTAGTGGCAACTAGAAACCAAGTTTTGTTAACCAATTAGCTTCCCTATAATTGATTCATGTCCTTGAAAGCGTACTATACGTGATCAAGATCAAAGTAAAATGGTTACGGTGAGAGCGCCAGCAAAATCAGTAACTTAATGGATCTAGAAAAACCCTACCAAGCTTGCCGACAATTAATTTATAACAATATTTGCAAGAGATCAATCGGCTGATGCAGGCCTACGACCGTACTCACAAAGGTCGATCGGCCGATGCAGCGCTACTTTGTTTGAAGAACTCCTCGAGAATATACGGACTCTAATTTTCATTACGTGGAGTCCTTGCTGAACCTTCCTGGTTTGGCTCTGTTTGGTTCCATAAACTATAGAGACTAAATAAATGGGATTAAAAACTAGTCCCTATTCCCTTCAAAAGCCTATCGAAATAGGGACTGAATGAGACTAAAAATTAGTCTATAGTCTTTATGTTTAATAATTTAGGAGTAAATAAGATTAAAAATTAGTTTTTTTCTCTCTAGTCTCTTGGGAACCATACAAGCCGTTAACGTGCATTGTTGTCTTGTTCGGCTCAGTCGTCAAAAAGGCCCTTCAGCCATCAAAAACACGTGACGTGTTGCACTTTGGAGACATGTAATAACTTCCCAAATCCAGCCAATCGATCTCTCCATTCTCGCTCGATCCTAGATTCCTTGACGTACATGCTCATTAACTTGATGATTGTACAAAATATAATATTCCAGCTGGCACCGCAAGTTCAGAGGTTGATTGTACTGCGGCGGGACTCCAGGTCAGTCGATGACGATCTGACCCACACAAGGTAATTGTGCCGTGCCTGGCCAAATAATACCAAAATGAGCATGTACACGTATATCAATTTGACCACCTTCGCTTGCTTGTTTCGCCAAATGACGTATATCAATTTGACCACTTGCTTGCTTGTTTGGCCAAATGATACGAGGACTTCCTTGCATGTTTAGCCGGCCTTCCCATAATGCATTATGCGCACGTGTTTCCTCTTGTCTGTACGCATAATGCATAGTACATGCAGAAGTCCATGTACTCCATGAGTACAAGTTGTATATATCCTCAATTTTCTATTCTTTTGCATTCCAATTATCTGTACGTGAAGAGTACATGGACTTTCATCAAACATCCTTTTCTGGCTGGTGAATATGAGCTCCTGTACGTCATGCATCTTCAAGACTATTTCCCGGCTGGCTCGTAAATATCTTTTTGCCGCTTTTGATATCATCTGATGATCCCTTCCTGTCCAAGATAATATAAACTCAATAATTTTGGTGCAAAAACATAGGCCCCTAGTTCAAAGTATGAATCTTCATGCTTCAAACTACTAAGATTCGATGGTGTTTCTCCAAGGAGCTGAGAAATTTACCGGCGGTAAGATTACCTCACATTCAAAGTGAACTTTGGAGTGTCTATCACACCATCTTTGATGGTTGTTGAGGGACGGAACAGATTAGAATCCAGTCATCCTCTCTTCTTCTGCTTAGAGAACTTGGGTTCTGAAAGATTTTCAAATTAAAATATAGCTTTGTTCCTCAAATGATTCTCTATCCTCAATGTGTATGGCTCCTCAACAAAACAATGTTCTGCTTCATTTCAGCCTACTTCGAATTAGGCTTTTGTAGAGTTCAGGTAGGGATAAAATATGTTGCATACTATCTTGCATATGTTGTGAAGTCAAATCCTGCATATGAGGAGAGAAGTGTCATACTCTTACATCAAAGTGTGCATGTGTGTGGAATATTTAGTAACTAACCTAATTCTACTGTGATATTTGATGTATGTTACTATCTCGCTGAATATTTTTTGCGAAAATCAGGCTACCTATATTCTCATATTTCTTTTGTCCATTTTTTGAACATTATACTTTTTGCATAAACCATATCTCCTTTTACAACAAACTTTTTGAGAGAAATATTATCAAGAACCTAGAGCATTTATTTTGATAAACCTAACAAACATTTTTTTTTCTTGCGGTGTAGGACCATAACATTTTGGGATGGAAAAAAAGCATGTTGTCGGTGTTTGAAAATCTGATCAACAAGTAATCGTATGCCTAGTGTGTCTAGCTTAGAATAGTAAAGAAAATTGAGTTAATGAGATTTATCCTAGTTCAGGCGCAGAATGTCCTAGTCCAAAGGTGAACTCAATGCCCACAGGTTTTTTTCGATTCTGATGAGGGGTATACAAACAATATATCAAGAGAGAGAGCTGGCTCCCAAGTCTCTAGTCAATGGTGGAAATATGAGTGGGTGAACGTGTTCCAGGGTCAAGCGCGCTGGAGGCTGAAGCCTGAAGCTCTAGGAGCTTGTGTGTATACGGAGTGGTCTTCCAAACATGCCATGGGCCAAGTTAGCAATTTTCAAAGTGTTTTCCTAAAACATTTTTATTTTGCACACTCATCGAAACGTGTCACTAGGCCTAAATGCAATGCATGTAAATCAACATCTAGTGGCACTAGACGACAGGATCATCTAGTTAAAACCCATCTTAATAGTATGGCCATTTAACCTAAATGTGGTCACACTCTCTATAATGTCTTGACCACGAAGACCAAAAATCCTATTTATACCTTTTCCTTGAGCTCCATAATATCTTTGTTTTTTTCTTTTTTTTTTTTTTCCAAATGAAGAGCACTTGATCTATCATTGTCCATCTCACCATGGACACCACCATTTAGCTCCATCAATTGGCTTGGATCACCTTTACTAATCTACACACTTAGTACAAATGATAGTCCTAGGTTGTCATTAATTATTCAAAGCCAAACTAGGGCTTTCACTCGCAAGGACCCTCGAGCTCCTCCTCTTCCTCCCCCAACGAGCTCCTCTCCGTGAAGACAAGCCCCTCTCTTTCTCCCCTTCGGTGGCGCTAGCGCTGACGAGGTAGGCCTCCTCCTTCTCCAGCACCACCGAGGTAGGCCTCCTCTTTCTTCTCTTCTTCGTCGTCGTTCTCCTCTCCCTAGGCATGTTCGTGTCGCAGACAAAGAAGACGAAAACTCTAGGGTTCCAAGAACAACGACCACCACTCTTCCCCAAATTTGATGGGCTATAGAAGGGCTAGCTGGAGGGAGGCGTAACAGGAATCTCGTCCCGAGATTCGCTGAAGCTACACTCATTGCAAAGATCCAAATCACACAACGACATAATAACAAAACAAGCATCCAATCTAGAGCACACTAACATGACAGGGTCCTTATGAAGACACACTATCACTTTCCTTAGCTTCGTTACTAACGTTAAAGCGCTCAGGGATAACAACATCCTAAGGGCATTAGGGTTGGTGGACTTCAACTCTTCAGACTTCAATGGGAATGATCTTCCGCCTGATGTAGAAACTTGATCTATGGAAACATCTTCATGGTCTTGGAGAAGGAAGGGGTTTCGGCAAAATGTTTTGTTCTTCTTTTAGAAAATATCAAGGAGTAGGAATACAAGATTAGTTTGTACCAAAATATGTTTATAAATTCGACCATTTCTAACTAGGCATACGTCCTACAGTCAACATTGCTCTGATACCATTCTGTCACGCCTGGTTTTCCAAAGAAGACCAGACTCGTCATATGTGTGCCTAGGAAGTCCACACATACAACACAGAACAGATAAAATATCAGAAACAATGCTTTAAAACTTAACTAAATTAACACTTACAACTTATCAGAGTAACGCGGAACGGTTGCGAAATTTCTCGGGCTCCATTCTTATCAGGGACAGTTGACTGGGGGCTCTGTATGCCAAGCACTCCAAATAGTATCCTCAGCATCATCATCCATCTTTTATGGAGCTTTTGCTAATAAACTGAGGGAGGGGGAAATAGCAAGAGTGAGTCCATGTCGAACTCAGCAAGAATAGCTAGGTAAGAACTACCCATAGATCATGATCAGTGTAACATAAATAATGTATATCATAAAACAATAAACCATAAACAAGTTAACAACACTAGTCATCATCTTAGTGCAAAGGTCCAAGGCCGCTCGTGTCCTTGAGCAAGGCTAGTATACTAGTTTGATAAACTCTGCGCAGAGGTGTACACTTTCACCATGAGCCGTGATTTACCCTTTCGCCCGAGGTAGCTAGTCTCTTAACCCTCTTCCAAGGAAGGTCGGCAGGGTTCACTATGAAGCCTTTCAAAGGTTCGTTTAACAAGTTAGTGGCCGCTAGGTTTTCGTGGCAAGTGTGTATAGGTGCAACCCTCGAGAGGCACATGTAGTCGCGATGCACTGTACACACACCCAAGTAGGGCGCTGCTATACACCCCAAGGCACACCCCTTTTGCGCCTTTCGGTAACCACTAACAAGCTAGAAAAGGTCCTCATACTTGACCAAAGCCAGTGCCATGTAGCACTCATGGTTGTACTGTAAGTCCCGGATGTTCTGTTGCAGACAATTTCTTATGTTGATAAAAGTCATGTTTTATGTTTTATGGCATAAACATTAAATAGGTCACATGATCATGAACTTAAGCTAGTAGATCCAAAACTATACTTGCCTGAAATAGTGCTCAAACTTGTCCAACTTTCCTTCCGGATCATCTTTGTATAGCCTCTTCTAACGATCGCAACAATCATCACAACCATCATAGACAAACCTAGAAGCAATACATCAATCAATATATATAAAACAAGACATAAAGGTTTAAAACACGTAGGGCTTGTAGCTATGATCGTTGAGCGCAAAAACAACTAAACAAAGCTTTGGTTGAAAAGACATGAAAGATCGAAGGTAGATGCTAGAAGATTTGATAAATGCAAGGAATGAAATAAACATGATGGATACATGCTAACTTGGAAGATAGGTACATGTATGGAGCATGTTGTGGCAAACGAACATGATATTTTGATCACTGGTTAGCTGGGAAACACAATTGGAAAAAACAGGGTAGTTGCTGTTTGGACAGCAGGGATAGCAGTTACTATGGCCTCGATATCTCGACCATTGTTTATTGCATATACAAATCCATTTGTGGAATCATGTGCAGGTATATAGTGAACATGTACATTCAATGGCTTGGTGATTTCAGCACCGAATTAGCGGGAACGCCAACGCAATGCAGAGCGATACAACAGCCAAGGCAGCAGAGCAGTGAATACATAGACGATGATATCTCTGGAAATTTGAACTCATATGACCAAGACACATTACAGAGGCATGTGCAAGGATGTTATACACACTGTGGTAAAAGGGTTTGATGAATGGATTAACGGATTTTTGGGAACATGCTTGCCAACCAGCAGCAGCGCAGCTGCGAGGCAGTCGGGACAGCAGTCACAAAAAAAGATGATATCTCTTTCATTTTGGATTGTTTGGCTAAACTGTTTTGCCTAGACATGTTCAACTTCAATATCTTCATCGGAATAGAAGGGATCGGTGAATAAAGGCATGGATCACTGGGAACGCGAATACCAACCGGCAGGAACTCTGCTGCAGGGCAGCAGGGACAGTGAGCACAAAATGGGCGATATCTCTTTGATCTTGGATCCTATAGACACGAGATTTCTCATAGGTGTGTGCAGGTATATAATTTGTGCTCTTGACAAAGGATTAGACTCGGAATTCAAAGGATCAACAGGGAACGCTGTTGCCGTCAACAGAAGCATGGCTGGACGCAGGGACAGCAGAGCATATTGTTTGCAAACCTCGCCAAAACTCGATTTAACTAGATTGATAATTCATGATTTACAACAGGGGACATGTATACAAGATGTATAAAGGGAAAAGTGCCTCACATCATGGTTGGAAGCATATGGAGATGAGGGTGATGCCAGCCGACATCGACGACGGTGACATGATCGGGCCTGCGATCAACAAGACAACGCCAATTCCATTTTAGAGATGATCTACGCCACACGAGAGATCAAAGCGATGGATGAGTGGGGGTTGAGCAGCAAGATCAGAGAGGGAATTGGTAGGGGTGTCCTCACCATGATCTGTACAGCGGCGGCAACGAAATTCAGCATGGTGTTGCTGCGGGACCAGGGAGACGGCAAGATACATCGGGATGATCTCCATGAAGTGTTGCATCACCATGATGTTGCCTTGTGGCGTCACAACAGAGAGGGGAGGGTGAATATGAGTTGCATAGTAAAGAACAGAGAAGTTCATGACCCTTACTGCAGTATGATGCGAAGAATTCCCAGATTCCGGTGATGGGGACAGATGTGCAGCAGCAAAACAGAACCATTAGCTGCAGGACCTCTGCGTTTTGGTTGAGAAAGTGGTGAGGGATGAAGGGAAGAAGAAGGGGGCGTCCATGGTGGAGGAAGGGGAAGAGATGGGGTGTCCATGGCAGATGGGAGTAGTAGGAGAGCAGGCGCATCTGTTTGTGGAGATGGAGAAGTAAAGATGCATGGCTGCTTACTCTTGCAATTAGGGAGTGGTAAGGGAGAATAAAGAGGGGATTGAAAGGGGAATTAGGGAAGGAACATTTGTTGCAATTTTTGCATGGGAGAGAAGGAAGAATCGGCAGCATGTGGACAGGATGGAGACCAGGGAGGTGCTGTCCACTTGCTTGTGCGTGATGAAGGGAGGGAGGAGAGGCATCACTGCTGCATGTATGCATGCTGAAACATAAAGGAGAGGATGAAGAAGGCCAGCCCTTTACTGATACAATTTTGGGAGAAGATTAAGAAGGAAAACTAAACATTGAGGGCTGTTACTTTTGCATGAGAGAAGTGAATTGCGTAAAGGAAGGAGAGTGTGCTGATCAAATAAAAAAGAGAGGGGAGCATGTTTATTTTCTTCATGCAATTCAAGAGGAGACAAGTGGGGCTAAGTGATTAAAGAGTATTGTGTGTTGATGCTATTTTTGCATGAGGAAGAGATAATGGGCGTGGGCAATAGGAATAGGGAAGAGGTCGACCAAGGAATTAAGGAAGATAATTTATTTGCTGCAATTATCTTTGCATGAAGGGGATAGGCCATCGTGTCATAGAGAGAAGAGAGAAGACTTGTCCACATGAATGAGAGAGGAAAGAAATAAGGAAATGGTTGTTTCCTTCATGATTGAAGAGTGGTAGAGAAACTAATGGAGTAAAGGAGCCAGGTGTGGGAGAGAGGTGAGAGGCGGTTTGGGCTGGTTGGACTTGGTCCAAGGCATGAAAGGATTCCTATCTTTGATCTGTTAGCGAAAAGAGGAGGTGCCGAGCTGATTTGGATGTGGGCTAAGATTATGGTTGGTCCATTAGAAAAAAAATAACATATGTTTGTTGCCATGATGGTCTAGGTAAAACCAAACTCCACCTAATTCGAGATCCATTTGTACAATCGGACAAGAGAGGAGAAAAGATTGGCCCAAAGAAAGTGGAGAAAGAGATAACATGTCATGCTAGATTATTGTCAACAAAAGACTTGATCGGAGTTTAAGATATTGAATTGATATTTGGAGAGATGAAGGTGGGATCAAAATCCTAGGCGTATCTTGAAAATATTTAAATTCATTTTCAAACATGAACACTATGCAAAGGCATGAATGCAACATACCATTAAACTGAGTTGCAAAATTTTTAGAAACTCACATTTTCCACTATCTAGATTATCAGCATCTTAACTAAAGTTTATAAATTTTAGAAAATAATAAAATCATTTGTTGTTATTTAGTGTTTTCTACGTCACATCCCAAGATAGAAATTTTAGGGTGTGACAACATGGTGGGAAGGAAGCAGGGAGGTCTAGGAGTCCTTGAGGTGGTCATGACGGTTGGGACAAATCGGGGCAGGAGCGCCATGGCCGAAGCTTGGAGCTCGACGTCGCCGGTGAGCATTTCCAAGGCAGAGCTCCGGGGTGAAGATGAGAGGGGTAAAAGGCGGGGCGCCGCCCACTAGGTTCGTCGAAGCTCGAGAACTCTAATCCCCACGCCTGGGCGGTGGGCGCCAAGCAGCGCGAGGAGGAGGATCATACATGTGCTCGATGGTGATAGATGGGGCAGTTGAGGAGGGCGTGGGTGCTCGATGACCATGGATGAGGCAACCGAGGAGAGGATCACGTTGCGGGGGAGGAAGAAGGGCCCCGTCACATGTTAAGTTAGGCCCTTCTAGAAATTAAAATCAACTTTTGCTAAAAAAGGAAATTAAACCAACGTACACACGGCAAATGTAAAATTTGTCGGCTCTAGGATACGACACCGATCGAACATCTATTACAACGGCTCAGGCGTCCCAGGTGCATTCTCGAATAAGCTAGCGTTCTCCACTCGTTATGCACAGACGAGCAGGGTTAAAGCATCTGCATCTCTCTCTCTCTTTTTTTTTTTTTAAAAAAGAGAGTATTACCCCCTCATATTATAGTTTTTTTTTTTTTTTTTTTTTTTTTTTTTTTTTTGAGAAGAATCCTCATATATCTTATAATCTTAGCTAAATATTCTAGTCGGCCCAAGAAACCGAAGCGCTTACAGCCCACTTGGCTTTTCTCCTCCTCGTCTCGTCGCCGGCGGCCGCCATGTCCAGCCCCGGCAACGGGCACCTTCCCGCGTCCGCTTCCCTTCCCGACCACTCCTCCGCCTCTGACTCCGACGCCGAGCCTGAATCCGACTACCGCCCAATCGCCGGTGCCGTTTCCGACTCCGAATCCGACCCTGACCTTGATGCCGCCGTGGCCCACCACCGCCTCGAGGAGGCAGGAAACGGCATCTCCGCGCTGGATCTCGCGTCCGACGAGGACGAAGCGGCGGAAGACGGGGAGGCGGAGGATGATGAGGACGGAGACCTGAGGCCCGGGGAGGCGGCGGCGCGGGCCTTCTCGGAGGACGAGCGTCGCCGCCGCGCCCCGCTGCCCGCGGGCGCCGCGGCGCGGATCGTGGACGCGATGCGCGGCGTCGAGTTCCCTGGCGCACCGCCGGCGTGGGCGGGCAGCGTCCCCGAGGACCAGTGGCTCGACCGCCTCCGGTCCCTCCGTGCCGGCCGCCCCAACTGATGTGAGCAGAACAGAATGGGGGCTTGTTTTGCTTCGGATTATGATGCGTTCATTGATACATCAATGTAGAAAATTTATGCCAACTTTTGCTCTAGTTTATTGTGATCGTGACTGAAATGCAGCTCATAGGCCATAAGATTTATGGAACGTTGGAAGTGTGATGAGTGATCTGGCCATCTTGGCCCTCTAGCAGCTTGTGGTCTTTAGCTTATTTACTAGGAGTTCAGAGTTCAGAAAGGCTCTTTGCAAACTCAGATGAGTTTGTACTGTATCTCCTTATTCTTATCGCTGATTAGATTTTAGCTCAAGTCATTGAACATAAGATTTGGGTGGCAGTGTCGTTTACGTGTTCTATGAAGCGACTTTGATCTTGTCATAAAAATAATTTCATGAGTGCTTCTGCTTTCAGAGCTGATTGACACGCGCTACATATGTGAATTTCTGTTAACTACACTCTTGATCTGGTATCTATGTTGCATTGCTCTCTTGCTTAGTTCCAGTTCGCCTGCTAGCTCTGTCGCTTCAGAACAGGTTCACAGTTTGCATGGTGCTGCTTCCGTCGTTTTAATGATGTTCTTGACGGTACTTCAGATGCTAATGTGTCATAAGTTGTCACTGCAAGCATTTCTTATCTTTTGCTGAAACGTTGCCAATGTGGGTACTAGCCCAGTGGGACAAGGTAAGAGTGAATTGGATGGCAGATGGCACTAAGCATTCTATTTTCTGCTTCATCGTGTCCTTAGCTTCTCTGTGATCTACTACTATATGCTTGACTATTGCTTTGTTTGCTTGGCCAAACGATGACAGATTAACAAAATTTCCGTTTAGATTTTTTTATAAGAAGTGTGATAAACATTAACAATTGGAACAGTTAATACAGACAAGGGAGAAGGGCTCCCAACCGGACAGAGCAAAAGATCTGGAGGGGCAAATAAGTACATGCTGGGAATTAGAACAGGAAAAGCTCGATTGAGCCGGGGTGTTCTTGCTGTAGAAGCAAGATTGTGAGCTGTTACATTGAGATCTCTACCAATCTTGATTACTTGGTGGGGGTTATTCTGGGAGAAGATTCTGTAATCTGCTGTAAAGGGTTTAATGTTCCAGGGCTCTGGGCCAACCACTTAGAAAGCTAACCATCAACTTCACTGTCAGATAGGAAGGTTACTTCCTGTAAGTTGAGTTGCTTTGAGTCTTGCTGCTAGAGTAAGAGCAGCAGCTTTGGCCATGAGTACCGAGGATAAATAATGAACCTGAGCCTGAACATAAACAGAGATCTTCTGGGAACGATAGAATAGAAAAATTCCAGTTCTTGCTGACTTTAGTTGAGAGATGATCCATTATCTGGGCTGGTGGCTGCATCAACAAAACATCTGGTACCTGGAATAAGGGCAGGTATTATGCAAACTTTTGGGACTCCTTGATTGTTGGATTTAGCTGCTGTAGCGTCCTTGAAACATAGGATTGGTAGTCACAGCATTGTCCGCATTTGTTTCATGGTGTACTTTTGCAATGAACCATTTTTGTTATTGAATCGTAGGTCGTTCCTTGCTTTCCATAAGTACCAAAGAGAAGTAAACTCTTAAGAAGATCCTTGCGGAAGGATGGTTGCGATGGCTTCCTGCACCTGAATAGCTCGTGCAAAATCACAATCGAAGAATATCACAATTTTCGTTTAGATTGTTGGAGGGTCCATTCGACTTATGATTCTCAAGTTTCTGAAGATTTGGTTGGGTCCTCAATTCGTCAAGACTGAGACGAATGATTTCATAACCTATGATTGTTGTCCAAACTACTGGCATTATCATTAAAAGAAAAATCAAAATTCAATCTGAAGCCAGGACGAGCTCGTGTTTGTTTCTGAAAAGTGGATTTCTCCCAACGAAACAGGCCAGCCGGGAGTTGGACATCCCGGCGAATCTGATTCGCAGGCTATAGACTCGTAATGACTAAATTACCCTCCGAAGCCCCGCAGCTGAGAGCAGACGCGCGAATTCTAGGGCCATTTTCGTCCAAACGGTGATAGCAGCGCACAAGCCACTCTTTCGTCCTCCTTTGTATTCCCTTCCCGCAAGCGAAGCGAAAACCCCAATTGTCCATTTCCCTACCCCCTCTTCGTCTCCGTCAGCGGCGTCGGACCGAATCCGAGCCCAGAGCCCTAACCCTAGCAAGCAGGCGGCGGCGAAGATGGTGTACTACGCGCTGTTGGTGGGCGCGGAGCTGGACGGCCTCACCAACCTGCAGCCCATCCGCGGCTGTGACGACCCCAACTTCGCCTACTACCTCAAGGTCCGTGCCCCCATTCCCTTCCCCTCCCTCCCTTGGCTCGATCGGCTCCGGTCTCTCACTCCCTTCATATCGAAGGCGCTGATCGGGGTTTGCTCTCTCCCTTCTCTGTGCTGCTGGATCGCAGCTCAAGTGCGAGAACTGCGGGGAGGTCACCGCCAAGTCCACCTACGTCACCCTCAGCGAGCAAGTCGACCTGCCCAAAGGACACGGCACCGCTCACCTCGTCCAGAAGGTACGCTCGTTCGTAAACTTCACCTTCCACCTCCGCATACCTCTGTGGCCGGATGGATTCGGCTTCCCTCTGCTGCTGTAATGTTGGTGTGCTTGATGATAAGACTGGCATGTAAAGAGTGTTTGTTAGTATAGAAGATGGATCAATCAGCTTGTTAGTATGTCTATAAGGTGCTAGTGTAGTTTAGCTATTTATTACGAGACACTTTTATTGCTGTGGTTGATGGATGCTCATTTCTGCATACATCCATTTTCCTTTGTTTAGAGTGAATTTGGTGAACGAATTTTCTTTCCATGGGTAAAAGTAAAAGCGGCATTAGATTGGGTGTGGGGATTGTATACAATGGTAAACTCTGTTTAGTGTTCTAAGTATATATGCTTTTAGTGAGCAAGATTTTTTTTTTTTTTTTTTGGTGAGGAAATGCGATTTTTGGGTGCTTTATGTATGATTGATGAACGCATGGTGCTTGTTAGTGTTGCTGATGATAATCAATATCAGCTGACTTTCTATTAGGCTGTTTGATGAACTTGCATGGTATGAGGACAAATGAGACGACTGATGACGTGGTTAATTGAGATTCCTTTACTCTTCTGGATTTCTTTCTTTTATGTTATTTATTTAGTAGGTTGGGATTGAATTCTATGTGTACTGATTTTATGAATAAAATGGGGATTGAATTGGCTGGATGGAAGTAATATCTGCATAAAAAAGCAACAACAGAGGATTGTTCATTTGTTCCTTCTCAAGGCCATGCTATTCTGCAAACGGGGCGCCCATGAAAATATATGCTTTTGGATTCACAAGTAATGGGCTTTCTTTTTTGTTAATATGATTTGTTATCTTATGAATTGTGATCATTGGCAGTGTGATGATATTTCCATTGTTGGTTCTTTTGTGATAATATAGTTTAGTTTGTTAATCCCCATGAGGTTCTGTCTACCTTTCTTTAACTATTCTACAATTAAAAAAAATCTTATGATGCAGAAGTGTAGTGTCCACCAGTGAACCATAGGAAACAAGGTACCTTTGCCACTACTCATGATGGGAAAGCACCTCACGGTCTATTTTTACCCTGTGTAGGCAACTAATGCTGTTATTTTGTCTATTATGTTCATGTTCTGTGCTATTGTCTTATCTTCATGGTAGAAAAATAGTTTTGTATTCTACCTAAATTCGATGTAAGAAGTCAGTAATTATGTCTAATCATCTCTGTGTTCTGCACTTATATATATATGAATATGATTGCTATGTCTTTCTACTTGAGGATTTATCATATGCCATTTTGCAAAATCAGTATGTAAAACTATGGACAAATGAAAATGGTCATTTTGCTAAAAAACTTCTTTCAATTTCATTTTTCAATTTTTTAATTGTTTACTGTCAAATGCAAAACTATGGACGCACTCTTTTAAATGTGATCCATGGGTGTAAATGGTCATTTTTAAGGCTAAAAGAACTTCTTTCCAATTTCATTTTTCAATTATTTTATATTATTTACTGATCAAATGCAAACAACTAGTCTCGGCACTCTTTTTGACACTGGTAAAAACTCTGCACCTTTCTATTTCTGTAGTTATGTGTATGCACATCATAACATGTGCCAGACATCATAATGCCATTTTTGACCTGCAACCTTAAGAATTTCTTATTTTGTCTTGATAGTATATGTAGGATCCTCACTTTTTTGGGGTCAAAATAGCCTTTTTGTTCTAGCAATCCATTTCATGATTTGATTAGTTATAGCAGCTTTCTGTCTATTAATGAATTTGGTAGCTTGAGGTACTTTATCTGAATTTTCTCCTTGAGATTTCTAACAAAGGCATAAAGGAGGAAAAACTTGTTTCAAAAGATATAATAAGGTTCTTTGTTTAATTTTAAAAAATGAGGTTTCTAACAAAGGTGTAAGTTTCAGGAATAGTGATCCACTTTGTATATTTTGTTGTACCATGTAAACTATGTCCTGTGTTTGATGTTTTGTCTTCTCTCAGTGCAAGCTTTGTGCGAGAGATGGAACAATTGTGATGATTCCTGGTCATGGGACACCACTTACTATTGAGCAGAGCCAGAAAGAAGAGAAGGCTTGTTTGATGGTGTTTGACTGCAGAGGCTATGAACCTGTTGAGTTCTCTTTTGGTGCTGGCTGGAAGGCTGAATCTGTATGTTTTTTTTCTTGATCTTATATCATGAATGTTAATGACTGCTTACATATACAAAGTCAACACATTAGTTGTAAATAATTAATCTTTTCAAAGTTATTCACACATTCCAGAAATGAGCTCTTTCTGGTATTCTATTCTATGTGAGCTCACCTTATTATGTCATTTCTGTGTGCTTGATTTGTTATATTGAACACTGCATTTTCCATGTATGCCATAACTCTGGTACAATTATTTGTTTCCACATCGCACATCACTTAATACAAGGGTATATTACAGTTATCTGTATTCACATTGAGAATTACATAAGCACAGAAGTGTATATATCTGCTTTTATTTCGAAGTGGCACAGGGTTTCCCATGTGTGTGTAGCTTGTATGGAATCTGACCTACAAATGTATTATTATTCTTTAAGTTGACACACTGATTCTTTATGTTCATATACTTAATGCACTGATCAGTTATCTTCTTTCTCCAAGAAGAAATAAAATGTCTTGATTTCTTTCACTGTAACAAGTCTATGACTTGTTTTAAGCTGCTTTTCCAAATCTGGAAAGTTTCACCTTTTGATTAGATTGGGAGTTTGATTTAAGACCCTTTTTTTGCGGATTTTAGTTTATTGTTAGTTCCACAGTACTCAATGTCACACTTGTCATGTTTTTGTTGTGTGATGTGCTAACAGCTTGCCATCTTTTTTAAGGTGCATGGGACACTTGTCATGTTTTTGTTGTGTGATGTGCTAACAGCTTGCCATCTCTTTTAAGGTGCATGGGACTCCTTTTGAAATTGATTGCTCTGAAGGGGAATTCTCTGAGTATGATGAGAAGGGAGAATGCCCCGTTGAGCTAAGCAAGCTGGAGTCAATATTCAAAGTGGTAAGCTGGCACTTGCTTTCTGCACCTGCGATTATGATATAGTCCATATTTATCATCATAGCTATTCCTCCACAGAAGCTTGACATTATTGTAATTGTCAACAGGTGAAGAAGGCTGATAAGGGTGGCAAGACTAAATTTGTCTAGATCCAGTGGCTTGGAGGCTGTCAGGTATTGGAATTGAAGCTGTATAAATGGTAGGTTTGGGATAAAGTTCGTGCGTAATCAGACGTCCTTTTTCTATCTTTTGATTCTGTGGATGCCATGAACCATGTTCCATGTGAAGCTTTCACTCTCAGTGATAGTGTCCACAGGGGCATTGCCCTTGGATTGCTATTGTTCTGTGTGGTCAGAGGCCATCGAAACTGATCTTTTTATCTTTTACTAATGCTCGAACATGCTGCTGATTTTTGAGCATTGTGATTGATGGGTCTGAAGACATCTCAATGGGACATGTGCAATCTGAAATTTCGAAAGACAGATCACTTGTCGATATGAATATGATGCAATCTTGGCTTGGTATGGCTTCTAGTTTTAGATACCGTTACCGTATTAGTTAACAAGTAGTAGCACGATCAAATGTGTACTTGCTGCTATCATTGTGCATAGTTCTCGTCAACTTAGTGCTTACTGTTAGTGCACCTATGGACCAAGGGTCGAAGAATATCTCTGCCAAAACTGGATGTTTCTTACTATTTCTTTTGTGGAATGCTGATCTATCCCTTGGCCGTCAGTTCTCACAAATCACAATCTTGTTTGGGCATTTGTGCTGTAAAATATGCAGAAGCCTAATATGCAGTGGTGTATATATATATGTACCCACGAAAGAGAAGGTGAAACAAATGGAGTTATCTGTTAAAGAGTAACTTTCAAAACATGGAAAGTAATCTACGAGACGTATCCTTCAATTTTCAGCTGTAATCTAGTATTTATTTGCCACCTATCCTCGGAAGGCATGACATCAAGACTTTACAACGTCACCATCATACCTGGAAAACCACAAAAGATCACAATGGTCAATCCGCAAGTTACTGGTTCATCGTTCTACGATTAGGCGTATGAATACAATTGGGTTTATAATAGACGTGAGCGCATCGAGCTCAGGTTTGACAAAAGCCAGTGAATAGTGATTAAATGTCTATGTACAAACCGCCCAAGTTACTGATTTACTAGTACCTTTTCTTGTAAAAAAGCTTGGCGTTACGAGAATTCATTGTTGATATTATGGCATAGACATTTGTATAGCCACAAGAAAATATATAGAGCAAATCTCTGTCACGTATCCGATCGGCTTGGAACATAATGTACTGGAACACGGCTGATTCTGCTCCCTTGCCACTAAAATTGCAGTACAGTGAACGACTAGTGTTCTTTTAGATTTCAGAAAAATACAGAGTGAAAAGACCATTGCACCGAATCTACCGGTTGTTCTATTTGGTGAAAAGATAGACTGAAAAGTAAAGTACCGTTAAAAACACTGTACCAAGACTGATAAAGCCATGCTGATAATCTATTCAACCCTGTACATGTCCTTTCAACAAATGCCACAAATAAACCTACAAAAGATTTGATGCTAGTGCAATTTTGACACAACAGTATACAACAGAACAGACATAGGTGTAGAGTCCTCTGATTTTGATTCAGATGCTTGCTTCCATTCCATGCTTAATTTTGGGATCATGAGCAAACACACGGGCCAAGGCCGAAGCAAGAAAGCAGGCGGTTGCAGCAAGAATGCAGGCAGTCGCAGCAGTCGTCGCAGCAAGAACTCTCGTGCTGTTTTTCGGTCGCTGTTGTGCCACTGTTGCCGGCAGGCGCAGGCATTGCTGGTGCGGCTGGGCTGGGTCTTGCAGTGGGAAACCGTTTTTCGCTCGCTGTTGTGCCGCTGTTGCCGGCAGGCACGGGCACGGGCGTTGCTGGGCTGGGACTTGAAGGAGCTGTAGTGGCTGGTGGTGATGATTCTGATTCTGATTCTGACGGCAGGGCTGGTGGTGAGACGGGTGGTTGGCTTCTGGCCTCATGCTTTGTTGCTACCGGTGGCAGATCCTCTTCACTGACTGTAGTGCCATGGTTGTCGCCAGCAGCATTGTTCAGCTCCCTAGTTGGCCTCTTATCTGCCGCTGCCGATCCTGGCAAAACGGGACGACTTGCATTGTGTACTGCGAGAATACTGACCTTAGGTGAAGCAGTAAACTCTCCATCACGAGGAGGCACTAGAATCTTTTTTTCGCAACTAGGTTCCGCCGTAGTATGTCCTTTGTCTACTGCGAGCGAAGCTGCCTTCGCCGCCGTACTTTTGTCTACTGCGGGTGAAGCTGAAGTCGGCCATGGCTGTGGCGGTGGCACAGAAATCGGTCCTCTATCTACTGCAGTATTTGTCTCTGTGTAGTGTTTGTCCGCTGTTGTGCTGGTACTGGGCTTGAGCGAAAAAAATCTGCAGTGCTGGTCCGCTGTTGCGGCTTGTAGTATTTGTCTGCGTGTCATCCATTTGCAGATTTTGGTAAGACTGGCACATTGTATCTTCAAAAAAAAAAAAAAAAGACTGGCACATTGTGGAATATATTTATTGCATAGAAACTATTGGAAACATAATGTTTGTTTCAAAAAGAAAAATGGAAGCATAATGCTAATGTACGATTAATTCCCAATTACCTTTATTGCTCATGCAACAAGAATGATATAGAAATGAATACATGATTGTTAACTATAATAACCAATCTTACTGGTTTTCATCAAAAAAAAAAAAAACAATCTTACTGCTCCATCTGTCCAACAATATTTAAAAGTTGCCTAAAGTCAAGCTACCGTGCCAATTATGTAAAAATCATCAATTTAATTTATAATACGTGCTGATTCATTTGTGCATACCGGTTGTAATAACTGAAGGCTACTTGTAAACAAAGCTCAAGGCTACGTTACTTAAAAATAAAACTCTAGCTACCGGGAAAGATACACTAGTATGTTTAGTCCCACTCAAAAACTTTACACCTTATCTCATCAAATGTTTGCACACATGTATGGAGCATTATATGTAGATATAAAATAACTAATTGCAATAGTTTGCATACTTTTTACGAGACATCTTTTAGGGCGTCTCCAATGATGGCCAAATAGTTAGTCTTGGATTCTATTGGCTATGAGCAACAATTTGTAGATACTCCCTCCGTCCCATGCCGACCGACGTTTTTGACTTTTGAACTTCATGTTTGACCATCCGTCTTATTCAAAATATTTATGCAAATCAGAAAATAAATTAATCAATATTCAAGTATCTTTATTGATAAAATAAGTCGTAACAAAAAATAAATTATATTTATATAAAAAATTTGAATAAGACGAAGTATCGAATAAGATGGCACGGAATCCGGGGTGACAAACTCGATTGGGACGGAGGGAGTAGCTAGCTAGCTAGATGAGATATAAAAATAATAATAAAAATATTTATTTTTTCTTATTTATACGTCTCATCTAGCTAGCTATTTGCAAATTATTTTACGATATTGATAGCCAATAAAATTTCTTCTAACTAGCTACTCCCTCCATCCCAAATTATAAGTCGTTTGACTTTTTTTTGACTCCAAAGTTTGACCATTCGTCTTATTCAAAAAATTTACATAATTATTGTCAAATTCAAGTCATTCTTTAAGAACTTATACTAATAAAGAAAGCCATGGCAAAAAAATGATATTTTGCACAAATTTTTTTTTGAATAAGGCGAGTGGTCAAACTTGTTGTCAAAAAAAGTCAAAACGACTTATAATTTGGGACGGAGGGAGTATTTGGCAACCATTGAAGATGCCCTTAAGCCTAATTAGTTTATGATTAGACACTAATAGCTACAGTAACACATATGTTAATGATAAATTAATTAGGCTTAATAAATTAGTCTTGTGGTTTACAAACTGATTTTGTAATTTGTTCGAATACCGATATCCGATGTGACAAAAAAAAACTTTACACCCACGCAACAAGCCATGTATAGGAAATTGGCACGTACGGACGACAAAAACCAGAACAAAGAATACTTCGTACAAAACAAAGTGTTTTCTTTTTTGACAATTACTAAATAAAGTGGTTGAATGGCCATCCGAACGGACATGGGAAAAATGGACACGGACACCACACGGACTAACGGAAAACGAAAAAAAAAGGAAAGAAAAAAAAAAAGCCCGAACTGATACGGAGGAGTACTCCGTAATAATGTTCTCACAAGATGAAAGTTCTAATCAAAGAGGGATAAAAAAATTCATAGCATCAAAACGGAATCCGATATGACAGTTACAGTCACAGCACCACAGGATCCCAAGTTCCCAAATCCCAACGCCCGCAACCGTGGAAGATATATAGGAAGATAGGAGGCTCTTACCCGGTCGCACAGGAGAACGTCTCATCGCCCAAGACCCTCGCTGCTACCACTCCGGTGAGCGAATTGAAGCTTCAAGAGCTCTACGAAGACGGGAATGGGATTCACAGATGACAGAACCAACCAACCACACCAGACACCACCTCAGAGTCTGATGAGGAAAACCAACTCAAGGAATTGTTCTTTGCTGTACTGGGTAATACGGTGGTGCTCAAGATAAGTATGAGAAAAAGTTAGCACTACGGGTAGGGACATTTGCTTTATTCGTGATACTTTGGTTCTCATCATTAAGCTTTGTTCCCACACTAAGTGTTATTCTTCGGCAGGCGACGACTGCCCCGCAGTCTACTTATACTATATCAAAGGTAAGGATATATCGTCACAAGGTTTGTCATTTCTACATCATATATTGGGGCTTCGACTGTTCACGTCAAGTTTGAGCTTCCCAGCTAACAGGGAAGAGAGTTGGCTGCTAAATAGATTAAAGAACAATTTAGGTTCTTTTTAGTAGGAGCTTTGGTTTCATCCCGCAGTGCACTGTTCCGGTTCACGTTACAGTAATGTGATGATATTGTCAACGAATATCCTTCTTCTCTCTAACCCAACAAAGATGGTTATGAACACATGGTTGATATGTGGCCATGTGTGTTGAGTTGTGATGTTGGTTGAGTGTGAGACTAGCCAGTCTTTTTGGTTTTGCTGTTGTGTAGATGTGGAGCACACAAATGGTTGTGGCTATGGAAAAATGTATAGTAGAGTCACATCGTGCCGGTGGACTGGGAGCGGTAAAGACGGATGCGAAGCATGGACCGAGGAATCAGGATGACTAGAAGACTGACTTTGGTTGGCTAACACTTGTGGACGCGTCCGCTATATGCGTCGAAGCCTTTTTCCTTGACTTGCAATTTCATGATCTTTTCTTCGGGCTCGGTTCCACCTTCATGCTTGGACTTGGCTGGATCTTTGAGGTCTTCTCATGAGATTCTAAGGTATTTCTTGAGATGTTGATTATCAAATCACCTTGTCGCCTTTGTCCAAGTCATGGCTTGCATATAAACACTTGCAACCATGTTAGTCTCATTTGGTCATGTTGGTCATTCAAACACCAAAATCCAAATTAAATGGGCCGAGGTCCATTTTCCTTACAATCTCCCTCTTTTTGGTGATTGATGACAACATGACCAAAGAAGGCAAATAATAATACATACAAAAAAAACTAAACTTTCTACTTGATAGGATGCAATGCAAGGACAAGTTCATATGATGCTAAAGATACCACATTTGAAGGATACTATAATGAACTCATCTTGTCCTTGCTCATGTCCCCTAGTGGTATTATGGACTTATACTCCCCCTAAATCCATAATCCACAATTCTCCCTTTCATGGACCATTCCCAATTTGGACGCATCCTTTGATCAATGGATTTGGGCTTGCTTTTGGTCCTACAAATTATCCCCCTTTGGAATCAAACACCGAAAAGGAAGACATTAGTAGCACAAGGAGGGTCAAATTTTGTGAGCCTTTGTATGTGGAGTGGAATAGGTCACAAAACTTTACTCTCACATTACATAGGTTAAACTCCGCCTAAATACATACATATAGTGGAAAGCAAAGCATATACATAATTGGCAAATTGATGCACAAAGGAGTTTAATCTATATAATTCATGGAGAAACATATAAATATCTAATTTAAAAGATTGTGATAGAGATACCACATGAAGACATCAATTGGATTGTTACCAATTGAATGATGATTGTGAAAGCATGATGCTCATCTCTAGGGACTCCATTTTCCTTGCAATGAGACTACACACATGATAGACTTGAAAGAATGTTAGTCTCAAAAGATCCAACTCGTAGAGAGCACCCCCTAAATCTGTGCATACAAGCATCGAATACTTGTGGGAGATATGCACATTGAATTAAATCAACATGTCACATGATGACATGGGGAGTACTTTCTACAAATTAGACTTTAGCATATATTAGATAAACAAATTAAAGATAAGCTATGTGCCATGCTCCTAAACATTTCAAACCATGTACGTTTGCTCCAAGGTTAAGAATGATACCGAGCAACCGTAACATATGCTTTACCTAACAATTGCATGACAAGAATTTAGATATGCAAATGCAAAACTAGGCATATAAGGAACTAGATGCTAATTGAAATTGCAAGAATTTAAATCTAGTTACCTAACATGGGAGGGGAATTTGGGTCCATAATTTTCACTTACTCACTTGGCAATTACCTTGTCCATCATGTTGCATCCCATGAAATGAACCCAAACTTTGCCAAGTCTCCAAATTCCCCGAAGTCCATTGGACTTCTCACTTCCCTTTAGGCACCTAAACCTTTTGGTGCTCTTCATGGTTGAAATGATACCCTTTGGCACCCAAATGTGTTTGTCCCCATTCTTGGCTAACTTGTTCACCTAGATTGCCACCACCTTGTCATTGTTCTTCTTCTTCAAGAGATAAGGTGTGGAGGCTTTCTTGTTCACCTTGTTGGTGTAGATGTTGGAGAGCTTGCTTGTTTGCCTTTTGTCTTTCTTGTTTGCTCCAACCCTTGCTTCACCTTGCACTCAAAAGACTTGTGGCCTTCCTTGTGGCACACATGGCAAACCGTGATTTGTCCTTTATCAAGCTTCTTCACTCCCTTGACGGTGTTATCTTGATGAAGTTGGGTTTGCTTTGCATTGCCTTTTGCTTGAAACAAGTCCTTGGTGAGGCGAGCAACTTCTTTCTTGAGCATCTCATTCTCCATTTCAACCTCTTGTGTGCATGAATCTACAATAGCTTTCTCACAAGAAACTTGGTTGCACATGGGTGAGTCTAATAAATCATGGCAAGAAGTAGAGGCATCCTTTTTGAGTCATATCAAAAATTGAACATTTCTTTTTAGGTGCCTCGGTGGGGGTTTCCTTGGTGGCTTCTAGATTAGCAACTTTAGTTGTTAGCTCATCACAATGATTAAAAATTTCCATTTTAGCAAGCATTTTCTTGTAGTCATCTTGTGATCTAGCTAACTTTTTATTTAGTTTTTCATTCTTTTTAGCAAGTTGCTCATCATGACTTGTGCAAGAAGTAGATAGTGCACTAGCTTCTAGTTGGTCAACTTTAGTAGATAGCTCAACATTAAGATTTGCAAATGTTTCAAACTTTTCTTGCAAAGTTTTATAAGCTTCTTGTGAACTATCTACCATTTCTTACAACTTAGATATTTTGGATTGTTGACTAGTGCAAATTAAATATTGTCATGCACAAGTTCATTCATAGAAGGCACATATCATCATCACTATCACTCTCACTAGAGGATGAACTTTTGTTACCTCGTGCCATAAGGCACACACGTGATGAGCTTGATTATGTGTCACGCCTTTTCTGTTGGGATTCATCTTTGCTTGAAGACTCATCCCATGATCTTATGGAGGTGAGGGATTTGTTCTTGCACGCCTTCTTCTTTCTTATCTTGGGTGGGGTATTGTTCGGACAAGATTCAACAAAGTGTCCCAACTCGCCACATCCATAGCATCCTTTCTTTCTTTGCTCTCTTCTTTGGTTCATGAATATGCAATCTTGTATTTGGATGGGCACACCCTTGACATTGAGCCTTTGGATCATCTTCTCCACCTTCTTGATTATTTGAATTGATTCTTCATCAAGCTCGGAGGTGGAGGAGGAAGATGCATCATTACTTTATTCTTCTTCTTCATCATCATCCTCATCTTCACTTGATTATTCACTTGAGGAGCGTGAGCTTAACTCAACTGTCTTGCCCTTCATCTTTGAGTGTTATGGCATGTGAGATCTTTTCCTTCACTTGGTGAAGAGGCCTCTTCTTGACCCGTTTTGTGTGACATCTCAAATGCCACTAGCTTGCCATTGACAATGCCCGGGGTCATGGTGCTCAAGTCCTCAAGTTGTGAAGGATGATGACGATGCTTCCATACTTTTTTGTGGAAGCACAGTGATGATCTTCCTCACGATGTCCGCATCACCCTAGCTTTGTGATTCCTATAGAATTTATCTCATTGATAATTAGATTCAAATGAGTATACATATCACGAACAAGCTCATCATCTTTCATTTAAAGGTATCATAATTTTTTCTTAGCTAGAAAATGTTTTTGCTCATGAACATTACTAGTGCCATCATGGAGCTCATGCAATTTTAACCAAATTTCATGTGAAATTTTCAATTTATACACTTGGTTAAAGATATTTTCATCAAAAGATTCATACAAGCAATTTTTAGCTCTAGCGCTTTTTCATAGCTCTTAGTTGGTTTATCGAGATTCTTGATGGGGTTCATCCTGTCTCGGGTGACTCTCCATACACCTAGATCAACTACTTCAAGGTGTGTGGCCATTGTAGCAATGTAATATGGGAAGTTTGTGTTGTCAAAGTGTGGAGGTCTAGAGGTATCCATCCCAAACTCTCTTAGGGCGTCGGCTTAATGACGGTGAAGTCAAAAGATTCTCAATTAAGCCACCCGGCTTTGATACCACTTGAAGGCAATCATGACGCCTAAACGGCGGCGGGGGGGGGGGGGGTAAATTAGGCACTTAAAATTCTATTTCTAATTATGGCCTCTAACTTCACTTAATCAAAACCTATTGCAATAAAGTAAACTATCTATATGTGCAACTACAGTTTTGCTAGGCGTGTTGCTATCTCTACCGCACAAGAATTTTGTAACCTAGTTCCAATCCTATCAAGTAGTCTATCAACTAATCTAGGAAAGATAAAACAAATATAAATGCGGAAGGTAAAGTGAGGTAGAGATGCAAACTCCGTTGATGACTCTAGTATTTTTACCGAGGTATCGAGAAGCGCGCAAGCTTCCCCCTAATCCTCTTTGGAGCCCCTCACAAGGAATCCCTTGCAAGGGCCAAGCTCCCGGTCGGGTAACTCCGTGGATAGCCTCGACCTTCCCCACACGCAAGTAGGTCTTCGACGTGCCTTCCAGCAAGCCTCTCCCGGATGCTCCCCGCCGTCTTCACTATCAAGCTTCCGGCAATCACCGCAGGCCTTGTTCCCTTCGATACATGGTTGCGGCCACACCACTAACGTGGTTGGTGTGGTCTCGTAAGACTTCGAGCCCCTCTGATGTACAACTCTTGGAGATATAGAAATCTCACTAAACACTAAGCCTAAGCCTAGAGCAAACGCATAAGCGGTGGTCTAACTAACCTAAGAACTTTGTGAAAGGATCTAAAGGCCTAGAGGGGGGGGTGAATAGGCCTATCTTTAACACCTAAAACTTACAAACTCGAAAGTGTAAGTCAAATATTCGATCGGTACTACGAACTGGTTTCTGTTGGTAATGCTGGTAGGACACCCAATACTACCGACGCAAACCAGTAGTACTACCGATCCCCTAATGTAGCTACGAAATCTTAGTTAAACGAGTTTGGATTTCAGATTAGATCTTTACCCCACTCCTTGAGATGATGGTGATGAAGTTCTTGCACTTCCTTTGCTTGCCCCTTCACTGAATCGTAGATTGGGCACCCACAACCTAAGAGAGGGGGTAGAGAGAATAGAAGAAGACGAAGAACAAGTGATAGCACAAGTAATCGTAATAATTAACAACAACAAGCACGCTGTTGACACCTGTTATAGCATAAAATTACTAGTCAACTGACATGAAATAAGGACTTAAAATGAATATCAACATAAGTCTAGGGGCTTTACTAACATAATTCCACGAGCTTTGGTGATTTATATCTTTTCAGGGACTTAATAGATAAATGCAGAGAAGAATGGAGAAAGTTCCGGAATATACATCTCATACGATGACAAGACTTGACCGTGAAGTAACTCAACCCAAAATGTGGACTAAAACACTCTAGAAGATACCCAGAAGACACCCAGAAGAGATGAGAGGCCTAGAGGAGATTACACCTGGCGGCCGGGCAATTTTAGGCCGGCCGCCATTTTTAGGCCGTCGGTTTGTAACAATTTTGAGGTTGTATCTACACCGTTGCCAAGGCCAATCATCACCAGATTAGTCTTTTTCAACTCATGTCATTATCTCGTTTGTAACCCATGACTTTGAGGTTGTATCTACACCGTAATTAGAACTTGCTAGAAGAGTTATGTCACCCGGTTTGATCCAAGGACTATGAGTTCATCACCACATGTGCCTATATAAGAAGGGTGGACCCCCTTTGCCATCCAGCCCACCTTCGAGGCAAAACCCTAATTCATTATCAACTCATTCTATCTCATTATCTCTCGGTTTGAGGGATCCCATGTTGTGCGTGTAGGCTGCACTGGATCATGGTGGCATGTGCTCGCCCTGGGCGCACGGGCCACGTCCAAGGGGAGGTCCATCGTTTAAGTTGGCGCCGACGGGATTAGTGAATTAGAATGTAATTAGAACTAGAACTAGAAGAGTTAGCATTCAAGAGAGGATTAGAACTCATCACCTTCGTTCTAATCTTTAGAACAAGAGAGATAGAGACGGCGCCCCTCGGAAGGGCGTAAGGAAGGAATCGGAGGAATTCAAGAGAGGATTAGAACTCATTAGTTCTAATCTTTAGAACAATCTTCATACTTGTACCCTCGGTGGAAGTTAATCTACACTTGGAATTACTCTGGTAATCTACTTCTTCTTTTAGTAAGTTATATTGTTTATATTTATTCTTATTGGTCTATGAGTCTCTTTTGAGTGCTTTAATCTGGTACCTAGATTAGAGTAATATTCGTAGTGCAAACGTGGTGTTTGGACTCGGATATCTCGTTAGATACACCCTACCTTCCGGAGCGTGGTAGATCATGGTAGTGACAGTACCATTGATTCCTTTGGATTCCACATCCCGTTGGATAGGACACGTAGGACCTAGTTACTAGGGGAATAGTAAGTTTCGGCCTTACTTTCCTTTGAGTACATCCCCATAAGAATACTATCAACATCACTTACCAAATTAAGATTTAGCTATCTTAGTAATCCTCTCTATACCCTCAACCTTCTTAAGTCTTGTGCTACTCCGGGTTAAGATTAGATCGTAGTCTCCCTCACCCGTTTCCCCGTGGATTCGATATTAAACCCTCTCCCGGGTGAAGTGCTCACCGGTAACCGTGCGCTTGCGGATTATACAAATTATAAATATTTCTGTGGGCTTAGCAAATACCAACACACGCGGGACACAAGATTTATCCCGAGGTTTGGTTCCCCACAAAGGAGTCCCAACGTCCTCGTTGTTGAGGTGACGACTAAGGTCGGAGTCTCTTCAACCTCCTTGCCTCCCTCAAGCAACCACAAAGGTTAGCCCGAGAATTCCACTAAGAAAATGGGATGATAAAAACACTTCGGGCTGCCCTCACAAGTAGAGCAACACGGGCAACCACGAAGAATGCCTAGCCGGCTAGGGTTCCAAGAACCCAAGAGCAATAGAAACAAATCAAGAAAACTAGAACGGGGATACAAGTGCTCAAGATGCAAATCGAAGCATTTCCCTCTCAAATCTCAAATCTCCACTTAAATCTTGCTAGGGATTGGATTGGGAGCAAGGGGAGAGAAAGTGGAGGTGAGCTCAGCTTGGAAGCATTTTTGTGTTTCCCAGTACTACGCGTACATATTCTTAGTTCACAGAGTTGGCTGGAGCGTTGGTGGTACTGGTTGTTCTTTGCCTCGGTACTACCAACCGAACAGGCAACAACCAAACCTTCTAAGTGTTTGTGAGTGAAACATGTGTCTCTCAGCCGCATTAACTAAAAGACATTTTGAACACTAAATCCCATCATAGCTAGGCTAATTTGTCCCTCTTGATAGTGCGGCGTTTCCTATGATTCAAATTAAAGTATAAAATCTAGAGATCCACATGAGTCGAAATGCTTTCTATCCATTGAAATTGAGGGGTGCTAGCACCACCAAATGTTATCATTCAAATCTTTCAATGGATTAATACCTGCGTATATACTTGGATAATCATGTTAGTCCCTAATTTGATTGTCATTAATTAGCCAAAACCCACATAGGGGTGAATGCACTTTCACTTCGCAAAGCACCTATGTTAATCATCGAATGAATCACTAAGCACTATGCATGTGGATGGCACTAAAATGGTGCAGCAACACCCTAGATATGTTTCCTTGCACCCACTCACCTCAAAGGGCCCGGCGGGTGTAAGGTCCTAGATGGCTAGAGGGGGAGGGGGGGGGGATAGGCTATAAAAAATTTCTACAAGCTCAAACTAACAAACCGATTAGTATAACAAATGGCGTAAATGTGGTTTGCACTAGCTCTATTGTCTTGCAAGCCTTCTAGTGACAATTCTAAATATACTCTATGATCTCTATGTCACTCAAGAGGTATGTCACTACTCTAACTAGTGAACAATCCTAAATATGATCCTTAGGCTAGCAAGAACAACTACACAAGCAAAAGCTAGCTCTCTACACAAAGTAAACTAGGAATGTAATACAAGAGCGGTGATCTCGATATACCAATGTGTAGAGGCAATGAACCAATCACCGATGTCGAGGATGAACAATCACAATATGAAGATTAAGCCAATCACCAAGACAAAGAGACACGTCGATGTGTTGACCCGAGTTCACTTGTACACCGACAAGTGTTGACACCTGTTATCCTATACTTTTATATGTCAACAAGAGATGAAATAAGGACATAAATTGAATATATACTTAGAATAGAGGTTTATACTAATAAATTCCACGAGTTTTGGTGATTTATGTATTTCCAGGGACTAAACAGATAAATGCAGAGAAAGGTGGAGAAAGTTCCGGAATATACAAGACATATGATGACAAGACTTGACCGTGAAGCAACTCAATCCGAAAAGTGAACTAAAACATTCTAGAAGGTACCAGAGAACACCCGAAGGAACCAGAGGCCAAGAGGAAGAAGGCCACTGGCGGCCGCCAGGCTCAATTTGGCCGGCCGCCAGGTGGGGCCAACATGTCAGCCTCAGACTTCTAGGTCGGTTTACAACCGACTTTGTGGTTGTATCTACACCGTTGTTGAAGGTCGGTTTGATCCAATGGTCATTGTTCATCACCAAGGCCTATATAAGAAGACCATCTGCCCCCAGGGTTAAACCCTAACTCATACTAGTTCATTGTAATTCATTATCAACCAAAGTCAGGCAGAAGTAGAAGAGAGTTTCTCCACCAGAGATTAGAGTTAGCTACTAGTTCTAGTTCTAGTTCATCTAGTTCTAGTTCATCCAAGTTGATTAGCAGACAGATACAATTAGAGCTGGGTGTGCCTACCCAGAGTTCTCGATCTTCAAGTATTACGGTATGAATTATCTTGTATCTATGACTTTGCACTTTATTAATAATATGTGTTTGTTTGCTATGTTCTTACTTTATTCTAATAGTATGATTGATATAGATGTAGTTTATGATAGATATATGTATCTATTCGTAGAGAGCCTAATTCAATACTCGAGTGGGTTAGGTGGTAAAGATATTTATGTAAGCGTGGTGCTTATATATGATTTACCTGCGAATGTACCTTATATTTCGGGCCGTGTGGTAGATCGCGGGGAGTGACAGTATTGTTGAGTCCTTTGGAATCCACCCTCCGTCTATAAGACAAGTGGACATTGATTATGGGGAATATCTTGTTTCGCTCTTGATTTTCCTTGATAGTCGTCCGGATACATGATCTAGAGTCTACTATGCTATAGATGATAACATATGCCTTAGAGTAGATGTAATGACTTAGTAGATTAAATGCTATAGATGAATTCGGTCTCTTAAAGTAGTCCAATGTTAAGTCTAACTTAGTAGTTATTCTCTGTCTCTGTGTGTGATGCCTCTGCCTTTATTTATCATTATCATATTATTATCATTATTGGTTTACCCCTGCTAAAGTTAGCACTAGTAACAGAATCTCTCATAAGTATGCCACTTATTAATTATGTTTGCGCCCACCTTTTAATTATTCCTCCCTGTGGTAGAATATAAATGACAAAACCTGGATTACTCCCGGTGAAATGCTACAGTGGTATTTATATCTGTGCGCTTGCGGATAGACTTTTTATATTTATTTTCATAGATTGCAAACAACACATATCACAAGTATCACCTATGCATTTCCTAGCATTACTGCTGGGGATGACAACCTAGCACATAGTAGTGTTAAGAGATGAACCACACTGAGTATCTTTTGACGGCATATAGCCCGAGGTGAGATTAACTCCACCTAATGTTATAGTGATGTTAGATTTACCAACAAGCATTTCTGGCGCCGTTCTTTCGGGAGGAAATAAAAGATAGCTAGATATATTGATAAATGGAAACTTATGATGAGAATCTAAAACTAGGTAGCTGCTTTAGCAAAAGCTTACCCTTGTTCTTCTTTTTTTATTTATTTTATACGGGGTTTATCAAATTGGAAATTGATTGTGATTCACTCCACTTCATTCATCGAAATCAAATCAATCAAGAGAGCATACATCAGTATTTGAAGCTATGGTTGGAAAATCCATACGAGAGTTCTCTGCTCCAAGCAATGAGAACATTCGCACAGACCAACACTTGCAAATTAAAGATCTTGAGTTTGAGCTCAAGCCAAGCCTCATCAACATGATACAAGCTACTCCATTCGATGGAAAGATTCACGAAGATGCACGCTTACATCTGCAGAATTTTTGGGAGATTGCCAACACCTTCTCACCCACGGATGTTCCCCAAGATATCATATTACTCCGCTTATTTCCATTCTCATTGAAGGAAAAAGCAAAATCATGGTTCTACGCCAACAAAGAAGAAATCAAAAAATGGGATGAATGTTCTACACTTTCCTATCAAAGTTCTTTCCCACGGGTAAAACCAATGCCCTACGAGGAAAAATTACCAATTTTCAACAGCGAGAAAGGAGAATCAATTCCAGTGTGCTTGGGAACATTTACAAGAATACATATCGATTGCCCTCATCATGGAATAGAAGATTGGTTGCTCATGCAAGGATTTTACCATGGATTAACACAAAGAGCAAGAGAACAACTAGATGCAACTGCTGAAGGATCATTTTTATCACTCACTCTTGACAAAGCTGAAGCACTCATGAATAAAATATCGAAAAATCAAAGCTGGAATCAAGACACTCAACACTACCATCGGATAGAAGAAGTTCGGAAGAAATAAAAGCAATATCAACCAAGATGGATGTGTTATTTGATTGGCTTGAACAAAGAGCCAAAGATAAGCGAGAAAAGACAAGATTTACAAGACTATATTGATTCTGCATCAAATTCAAGCATGGTCTGTTAACAATTCAACATCAACTCAATTACAAGAACGAAGGTTACAACACTAATCAACAACCCGGGTAAGTATCGAGGTAATATTCCTAGAAACCCATTGTTAAGAGAGTTAATTGAGGAACAAGATAAGTTAAATAATGTTCTTCTTAAAAAGATTGTTGCTAATGATAAAGTTTTAGAAGATATAACTCTTAAGATGGATAATTTCTCTGTTGCTTTTAAAGATCAACTTGCTTTTAATAAAAAGATAGAAAATCAAATAGCAAAGTTATCTGCTGCAAAAATCTGTTGCCACTAACCGTGAGTTTGGTAAATAATGTTACTACAAGAAGAGGTAAATCTATACGTGATCCTGTTGACCCAAGAAGGATAATTGAAACAGCAGTCGGACACCAATTCACGGCACCTGCAAAGACCGGCAACAACAACAAGACCTGTGGTACAACCAATTAGAGAAGAATAAAGTGATGACATAGAAGATTTGACTCAAGAACCTCGATGACGCAAAGACTTTCATGATACAAATCTCTTACCATATCCTAGAAGAAATCGTGGACCCCAAGTGGATGATCGGTTTACAAAGTTTGTGGAGATAATTCAGAAGTTATATATCAACATACCTCTATTAGACGCCATTCAAGTTCCAACCTATGCCAAGTATCTCAGAGATATCTTGAATAAGAAAAGACCACTACCCACTACGGAGGTGATCAAGCTAACAGAAGAATGCAAAGCGGCTATCCTTAATATATTGCCACATAAGATGACGGATCCGGGATATCCCGTAATCAATTGCTCAATTGGAGATCATCATTTTACATTTGTGACCTTGGAGCAAGTGTTAGTGTAATGCCCAAAGTCTGCGTCTTCGACAAACTTAAGCATACAACTTTGGAGCCAACTTCAATATCATTACAACCGGCGAGATCAATCAATCGAGATACCCCTCGGGGATTGCGAGAGAACGTGCCGCTAATATCGAGGATTCTTTATACCAATGGGATTTTGTAGTTTTGGATATGCCACCAGACTCCAGAGTATCAATCATTCTCGGATGACCTTTCCTAAGCACAGCTAATGCACATATCAATGTCACGGCTGGAGAGATTACATTCAATTTGAATGGAAAGGAAGAAAGTTCGCATTCAAACCCAAATCGAGCTTAGCTTGACAAAGAAATAAGATTGAATCGAAAATTGAAGAAGAATCATCATCGGTATCATCTCCTAACCGGAGAATGCACCCGATAATTAATTAACTTTGGGAAGTCCCAGTTCGAGGACTTTAACTACGGACATTTATCGGAAGGTAAGTCAAGAATTATCTATATTTACTTTACTATACATTTACTTATAGAAAATCTATGCCCCATATAAATAATTTTACGGTGTGTCATAACCCGTGAAAATATTTATTATGGTGGCTCAAAAATATTTATTCTTACATTATTTTTACTCCTGCATTTATATTTTGAAAATACCAAAAATAGAATCACTATGTGATGGGTCCTACATGTCATACACTAAATGCCATATTTCACCTACCTTGGACAAGACATATACCACTCAAACCTCACCTACCACCATGCACCACTCCCTGCCAATCTTTTCCACCGAAAAATCCACTTAAAACCATGGCATTGGAGTGAGCAATATGCTGCATGAAGGTGAGTGGGAGAGGGCCCACCACCATGGCGCCCGGCGCCACCAACACTGGCGGCCGCCAGGCTCCAACCTCCTCTATAAAAAGCCCTTCATCCCTCGCTTCTTCATCACACTAACATTGCTTTGCTCAACATTTCAGCTTGCAATTCGAAGTTCTAGTATCCAGAAAGCCTTGAGCTTTGTAGTAGAGAGAAAGAGAAGTAAGAAGGAGAAAGGAAGTGCTTAGTAGTAATAGAAAAATTCTTGAGAGAGGAGAAGTTCTTGAGAGTCTTAGAATAATCAAGAGAGATTAGTGGAAGTGTTGTCCATATGGAGTAATCAAGATAAAATTTGTTAGGGGGAGGTTCTATCAAAATAAAAACAACCTTGTAATCTTTCTTTTGGACGACTAACCCCTGGACGACTAACTTTGGACGGCTAATTTCTAACTTTTTATTCTAACCCCTCCATTAGTCTCTTGTTTGTTTTTGTTTGTATACTAACATTTTGCAGGATGAGTTTCTGAAAATCATTTAGTGGGAGAAGATCACAACGTCTCCAAAAACTTGGAGAATCATCTTCCAGAGCTCCATCAGAGATGAGCTACGAGCCAGAGCAAGATGTGCCACCACATCCAGCCCCTGCTGCAGTAAGGAGGTTAACCTCTGACTCACATCTCAAGTTTCGTGGACAATACGAGAGAGCAAGGTACAATCAATTAAAGGGACGTAAGTTCACTCATACTCCTGTGATCGACCCTGATCTTCTAATCCAGACAGGTATGGATGTTGAATTTGCTCATATTTTTCGCTTTTTGGGCTGGGAAACTTTTGCGAAAATCACAGAAGAAGGATCTAAGTTTTTAACCATAGAATTTCTTTGCACCCTTCGTTGCACTGATGAAGGAGTCACATTTAGATTCTTCCAAACACAGTATTCTCTCACTTGGAGAAATTTAAGTGATGCACTTGGTTTTCTACACTCTTGTGTCATGGACTTAGACGTAGCTTTAGACGATTTCAACCAAGCAACTGTTTGGAAAGACTTGACCAACGTAGATGCATTTTTGGATGGAAAAGCCAGAGACTTGCACTTACCCACCTTTCGCTTCTTCCATAAATGGATACTTTTCACTCTTTTGCCTAGGAAGGATGGTCATAATGTTAGAGTAGGAGAGTTACAGTTGATTTATGCAGCTATAAAGAGAAGACAAGTTTCACCGATATACATGTTAGTTCAACATTGGATAGCTATACCAACTCTCCTAGGAAATGTCAATTGCACGTCACTTATCACTAGAATTACCAACCACTTAGGACTCTTGGATGATAACGCTCATGTTGCTTATATAAGGGATGATAGACCTATCATAGGTTTTGATTTCTTTAGTAAGGGACATATTTTGAAGAAAATTGGAAGTACTCTTGTCATGACCCATGCTACTGTTGGGGAGATTCGGTTGCCTAACCCCGAACTCTCCATATATCATGTGCGTCTTATCTCGTTGAGTTTGCGGGCACAACCAATTAACATGCAGAGCCATGCCAACTCGTCGACACGTGCCCATGATCCCATTTGGACGAGATCTGCACCCAAGACCACAAGAGCCCGGCATTTGGAGGATACCGACCATGGACCTATCCTCCACCTTCACAAGCAGATTATGATCGTCGCCGACCCGGTCACCCAGATTTGAACAAGGAGGCCCGAGTGAGCGGGGGTGGTGATGCTCATATTCGTCGAGAAACTTATCATGGAAGTGGTTACTTCTACGATACTCCAGTGTACCATAACACCCTACTCCCGAACCACCTCGTAATTCTTTTGCGGGGATACGATGCATACACGTTCCAAGGGATGTACAACACCATCCTAGACATAAGGCATGACCAGGTCAACCAATATCAAGAACAGAGAGAATGGAATGCCCGAACAGATCAGAACATCACCGATATGAGAGAGACCATTGAACACCAGTCCGATGAGATGAGTGCCATGTTTGGGCGCCGCCGTCGCGGGCGCCGCTCCCCCGTTGAACCCCCTCAGATCAACACCGGCTTGGGGAGCTGCCCCCATTTGGCCGGTAAGTCCCTATGACACGGCGGTTATCTATTTTTATATTTTTATATTATATTATATAGTTTGTTTAAATTTGCTTTGCTTTGTTTGCTAAAAAAAAATGAATAACCATGAAAAATCAAATAAAAAGAGTGTGTATAATTAGTTTGTTTTAAAATTTGTTTGAATAATTTAGTAGCTATCTCTTGGAGATGATGAATAGTTGCTCTGTTTTTATTTTCTTACAAGTACCTATCATTGGTTTAGAATTCTCCCATGCTATAAAATTGTTTTACACTTGAGAAATTTGCTTTGAGCTTGAAATTTTGTGGGAGTATATATCTAAGCTAATCTAGGTAATTGACGGATATGATATGAGATAGTCCGAGCTGCTATTTATCTTACTCCTAGTTGCACTAAATTCTAGAGATTTAATTTGTGAAAATCTGAAAATTGCATGATGAGTTTCCTATATGACGAGAGAGTTCTGAAATTCCTACCACACCATATACATGTTTTAGAATAGGAAAACTCTTTTATCATTCACTACTTGTTTAGTATTGAGTTTAGTCAACCCTTGAGACCCTTGGGAACTTGTCATACAATTCCACTTACACATCTCCACATATATATATATATATATATATATATATATATATATATATATATATATATATATATATATATATATATATATATATTCCATACCACACTATATACACACCACATACCCTTCATCCATTTGCTAGCCATAAAAAATGTTTCACTCCTATCCTGGGAGTAAACACCAAAAATATTCCTCATCCGTATACTTATTCTCAAAACCCCATTTATGCTCCATGTATTTTATTTATTATCTCTCAAATATCTGTTTGACAAAGAAGAAACTTGGGGCTATGCTTAAAAAAAAAGAGAGAAGAGAGGGAGATGAAAAATGGACAAGTGTCCTACGGGTGAGTAGAGCCTACCTCCCTAAGAAGAAAAGAAAAGAAGAAAGGGGGATGAAAAATGGACAAGTGTCCTACGAGCGAGTAGAGCCTACCCCCCTAAAAAGAAAGAGAAAAATAAAAGAGAGTAAAAAAATGGACAAGTGTCCAAATGAAAACAATGGGTACTTAGATGCCTGCCTCTCTGAAAAATAAAAAAAAGAAAAAAGCTAGCCCGAGTTCTCTTCTATGTCTTTGAAAATTCAAAAAGAGAGATCAAATTCCTTCAAAGGAGCATAGTAGAATTAGGATCATTATATCCCATCATCACCACATATCCACCTCACAAATACATTCCATACATCCACATTGTATGACGTGTTCCTTTGGATCCGTTGTTTGACTTTACAATATATGCTTTGCAAGTATGTATACGCTGTCTCCCACCTGTGAGCTCCGGATATAAGCCTTAGTAGATAGGTTGAGAGAAGGTATGATACATTTGCCATGTTTCACAAATACTATATATCATGAGAGAAGGCATGACATCATTGCCTTGGTAAGGATCCAAAAATACCACATATGAGATATTTGAAAGAGTCATACAATGGAAACTCGAGTTTTATTTTTGAAAATTTATAAAACTCCGCAACGTAGGTGAAATGAAGAGTTTGAGACATAGTGCTTGACTTGATTGTTCTATCTTTCAATTACTCAAGATTTAAGTGCGCATAAAAAGCCCCATGTTTTTCGGTAATAAAAGTAAGTTGAAAGGTCACAATGTTTCACCTATCTTTGGGGAGAATTTTAAATTAATGACATGTGTATTTGTGAGAGAATAATTCATTGTAGCAACTCCCGATCCACTCTGGGTGAAAAGCTTTGCTAAGAGACTAGCAAAGGTTAAGCTTGGGGAGAGCTTGTTGACACCTATTATCCTATACTTTTATATGTCAACAAGAGATGAAATAAGGACATAAATTGAATATATACTTAGAATAGAGGTTTATACTAACAAATTCCACGAGTTTTGGTGATTTATGTATTTCCGGGGACTTAACAGATAAATGCAGAAAGGTGGAGAAAGTTCCGGAATATACAAGACATATGATGACAAGACTTGACCATGAAGCAACTCAATCCGAAAAGTGAACTAAAACATTCTAGAAGGTACCGAGAACACCGAAGGAACCGAGGCCAAGAGGAAGAAGGCCACCGGGCGGCAGCCAAAATTCAATTTGGCCGGCCGCCGGGGGCCAACATGTCACCTCGAGACTTCTAGGTCGGTTTACAACCGACTTTGTGGTTGTATCTACACCGTTGTTGAAGGTCGGTTTGATCCAATGGTCATTGTTCATCACCAAGGCCTATATAAGAAGACCATCCGCCCCTCGGGGTTAAACCCTAACTCATACTAGTTCATTGTAATTCATTATCAACCAAAGTCGAGGCGTAAGTAGAAGAGAGTTTCTCCACCGAGAGATTAGAGTTAGCTACTAGTTCTAGTTCTAGTTCATCTAGTTCTAGTTCATCCAAGTTGATTAGCTATAGATACAATTAGAGCTAGTGTGCCTACCCGAGTTCTCGATCTTCAAGTATTACGGTATGAATTATCTTGTATCTATGACTTTGCACTTTATTAATAATATGTGTTTGTTTGCTATGTTCTTACTTTATTCTAATAGTATGATCGATATAGATGTAGTTTATGATAGATATATGTATCTATTCAGAGAGCCTAATTCAATACTGAGTGGGTTAGGTGGTAAAGATATTTATGTTGTATCTATATGATTTACTTTGCACCTTATATTAATAATATGTGTGGTAGATCGCGGGAGTGACAATCTGTTGAGTCCTTTTGGAATCCACCCTGATAAGACAAGTGGACATTGATTATAGGGAATATCTTGTTTTATCTTGATTTTCCTTGATAGTCGTCCAATGATATACATGATCTAGAGTCTACTATACTATAGATGATAACATATGCCTTAGAGTAGATGTAATGACTTAGTAGATTAAATGCTATAGATGAATTCTAACTTAAAGTAGTCCAATGTTAAGTCTAACTTAGTAGTTATTCTCTGTCTCGTGTGTGATGCCTCTGCCTTTATTTATCATTATCATATTATTATCATTATTGGTTTACCCCCTCGCTAAAAGTTAGCACTAGTAATGAATCTCTCATAAGTATGCCACTTATTAATTATGTTTGCGCCCACCTTTCAATTATTCCTCCCTCGTGGTAGAATATAAATGACAAAAACCGGATTACTCCCCGTGAAATGCTACAAATGGT
Source organism: Hyparrhenia diplandra (assembly GCA_015847255.1). Classification (NCBI taxonomy): domain Eukaryota; kingdom Viridiplantae; phylum Streptophyta; class Magnoliopsida; order Poales; family Poaceae; genus Hyparrhenia; species Hyparrhenia diplandra. The sequence continues at coordinate 135,559 of JADLZK010009265.1, read as the reverse complement.
ATTTATATCCGTAAAACTGCGGATAGACTTTTTATATTTATTTTCATAGATTGCAAACAACACATATCACAAGTATCACCTATGCATTTCCTAGCATTACTGCTGGGGATGACAACCTAGCACATAGTAGTGTTAAGAGATGAACCACACTGAGTATCTTTTGACGGCATATAGCCTGAGGTGAGATTAACTCCACCTAATGTTATAGTGACGTTAGATTTACCAACAACAAGCTAGTCTCTGGTTGTGCCGACCAACACAAGGATGGTGCTTGAGCTAGCTAGGCGGTGCACTTGCTAGCCCCAAGCCACCACTCACAAGTGAGGTACCCAAGACACGAGCAATGTATTACTTGCAACTTTGTCTTCCCGACGAGGAATGTGTGATCCTCTTTACAAATCACCGGAGGTGGCCAAGAACAATCACCTTTTCTTGCCAACGCCTCCACCAAAACACCAAGCCAGCTAGGAGCGGTGTCTCCAAGAGCAAAAGGAAACAAACCGGCTCACAATGATCCCCAAGTGCCTCTAGATGCAAGAATTCGATGCAAATGCACTTGGATCACCTCTTCTCTCAAGAATGAAGCTCACAAGCAAGAATGAGAGAAGGGAGGGATTGTTGCTCAGCTCTAGGAAGTTAGGAGTGATTCAAATGACCAAGAGAGGGAGCACAAGCCGGCCAAAGGGGTATAAATAGCCCCCAACACGAAATGGAGCCGTTGGGAGGAAATATGCATTTCTGCTTGGCGACGGGGCCTTGCCCGACCGGACCCGTCCCATGAGTCCTCGCCGAAGCTTCGGTGGCGAAGCGCCAAGCCCGGCCGCCCACCGTTGACACCTAGGTCGATCGTCCCGTCACGCGGGTCCGGTCGTGACTGAACCACAAAACCAAATAACCGGTCAAGCCTGGAAATTTGACCCGAAAAACATGCTTACTGGAACTTCGACCGGATCCTTCGACCGGACCGTCCGGTCGAACCCCCAAGGCCCCGGTCAAGCATCCGTCGCGGGGTCCTGGCCGGCATTTCACTGCGAAAAGTCGTTGTTTCTCCGTCGCCTTTGCTTCGACATGCTATCCAACAAGTATACCAAATTGAGCACAAGGACTAGGAATGCTTTCACCACCCTGCAAACCATCACCGCCTTCGCAAATGTGCCAACACCACCACGTGTACATCACCATGTGCTCGTGTGTTAGCATTTTCACAATCAATTTTGAAGGTTGGGTTAGCTCTCTAGGTTAGAATGCATGCATATGAATTTTAAACCTAAAGGCACTAGAGGACCGATATGTACGATAAGTTTCCCCTCTTTATAGTACGGCTTATCGATCCTATAATCACTCACACCCTCTATGGTGTCATGAGTGCAAAATCAAATGGCCCTATGGTTATACCTTTGCCTTGATCCCATTTGATCCTCAAACTTCATCAAGTTGGACGCTTGATCATCTTTTTGGATCACCTTGATCCATCCTCCATGATCACCATGCTCCAAGCTTGTCATAACCAATCTCCAATCTAGTCAACCACTTAGCATCGAGAGATTAGTCCTTAGGTGTCACTAATTATCCAAAACCAAACTAGAGATCTTCACAGGGGTATTTATAAGCCCCAATGCAACAACTAGCTGTTGGACAGGAAATAGACGTTGCTGCATTCATACCGCGTCTGGTATTCCCGACCAATAGAGATTTTGCCACCCATTGGAGTTTTGTCATTTCTTCAGCGGACACTCCAACTTCAAGCAGTGGACGCGCTGTTCATGTGTCCGGAGCCACTCCAGAGAGCTCTCGAACGCTAAAATCATCATCTGACATGTCCTCTGCTTCAGCTCTGGATGCACCGTCTTCATAGATGACCTTTAGGATGCATCGGACGCTGATTGGCGCTTGCATCTGATGCGTCAGGAGATACCAGACGCACCCGATATATGCGCCTGGTGCTACTGAAGCCCTTGCCTTGACTTGCAATTTCACGATCTTTTCTTCGGGCTCGGTTCCAACTTCATGCTTGGACTTGGTTGGATCTTTGAGGTCTTCTCATGAGCGTCTAAAGTCTTTCTTGAGATGTTGATTATCAGATCACCTTGTTGCCTTTGTCTAAGTTATGGCTTGCATCCCGTGAGACTACAAAATAAACACTTGCAAACATGTTAGTCTCATTTGGTCATGTTAGTCTCATTTGGTCATGTTAGTCATTCAAACAGAAAAATCCAAATTAAATTGCCGAGGACCATTTTCCTTACAGTTGTGCCGCTCGTGCCATCAAAATGGCTCGTACTTGCTCCCCGGGTGCCTATGTCGCCCAAGTCCCCCTCGTGTTGTGAGGAGAGAGACAACCCATCTTGAGATATTTTTTCTATCTCGTAGCATGTCCTCTTGTGTTTGTTTATGTCGTTTTGGTTTTTCCCTTCCACTTTTCCTCTGCTGTACTTCTGGTGGACTTTGATTTCCTATGGGTCTATGGAACATCGTTACCAAGTGGTTTGGATAGATTCTTCAAGGGCACTTAGATCCATCACTTCACTGGAAAAATATAGAAAAATCCAACTCTTTGGATGGTTTTTTATCTACATTGGTTCATAGAATTCTGTGTGATTATCTTTGGGGAATAACTTCTAAGCACCCAAGGGGGACCCCTCCGCAAAATTTCAGAATATTTGAAGCTTGTTTTAATCATTCATTTTGAATTTTCTTGCAGACAATTCTTAGAGCCTAGCCGATTTTCCATGTTGCTTTGATATGATTGTGTTAATTTTTAGTGGAGATCTTCTCCTTGGTGTTCTAAGCTCCCCCGCAAGTTTTGTCTATTTGGTTTTTGCCTTTTCTCCTTTGTGAACCGAAAAAAACTGGCTTAGGACTTTTCTTTGCTATTGGTTTCTAATGTTGATTGATTTGATCTTCGTTTGCTTATGTAGTTGTTCCTTCGTGTCCTCGAAGTCTCCCTTGAGTGCATTAAGCCACTAGGAGGTTGGGATGACAACAACAAAAATCAAAGGATAATTGCATTAGGCTCCCATTCACTCCCCTCTCCTTCAATTGATATTAGAGCGGGTTGAGAATATAAATCTACATTAATTAGTTCCTAATCGACGAAGGAGGCATGGAGTGAGGTAGTAGTAAGGCTCCCTTCTTCGAAGAGATCAACTACCCCTACTAAAAGTTCATGTCTACTTACAAGGAGTCATCGATAGGAGAGTTTGTGAGATTTGTTTGGCACAAGAATATTTGGTTTTGGCTGCTTGAGTTGATCAGATCCAGATTGATCAACACAAGCCCAGGTAAGGCCTAAAATGCTCATTTCACAAGTCTTTCGCTTCTTGAGTTTGACTGTGTTTCAAATCTTGAGATGGCTCGTGAGATTTGGTCTACTCTTGAGAGGTATAAGAGTGCACATCCCATGTCAAGACCAAAGTCTTTGTGACAATGTCGAGAGTATGAGAGCTTGTGCAGTTTCCTTGAGTCATCAATTAATTCGATGTTTTCGTGACTTTAATCGATTGTGAATGTGATATGTGCTAACAAACCACAGCTACCCTATGACGATCATGAGATGGCCTTGGAATAGTTACATACCCTAGATCCGAGGGTTTTGGAGATCAAAGTTGTCGCGATCATTGAGTTCCTAAGCTATGAGACTCTAGTGATTTTGGCTCATCTTTAGTTGTTCTAGCCACCAAAGTGCTTAGTGATTACTTGGTGATTATTGTAGGTGCTTAGCAAAGTGTCTCGTGAGACTACAAGCTCCTTCAGTGTACAACAATGGTACGCACAAGCACCGAATGGTAAGAGATATGCAAACCTCACTAAACACTAGGCCTTGGGCGTGTGTGTATAGCGTTTTTGTCTACATGGGGGTAAAATCCCATGCGTCTATCATGGAAAATAATGTACCATTGTCGTGGTTGCCTACGCCTTTGGGTAAACTAAGCGCTAGCCTGATGAACGGTGGCAACACACGTCTTTTTTCAATATGTATTTCGTTGCAACATACGGGCACATTTGTTTGTAAATATAATAAATAGTCAAGTGAGTTTCTCTTGTATTGGGGATATGCTATATAACTGAGGACTTGTTTATCAGTTTGAAGACCCTTTAGTTTATTTAACGATCAGTCTCGTATATAAGAGTGATGTCTTTTGTTTGTTTTGGGAGTGTATATAGGAGTAGTTACTATGTGTGTGGATACTATGAGTTGGTTTGTTGTTGTTATCAGAAAGAAAGGTAGTGAGCTGAGCACAACTCATTCCGGTGATAATATATACATCCTCCGTCCCCAAATAAATCAACTCAAGTTTGACTAACTTTATAAAAAGGAGTAACAACATTTATGATATGGCCTTCTGAAAATATTTTCTATGATAAATCTAATGCTACTAATTTAATAACATAATTTTTAATAATAGCTTTTAGAGAAGTTTAGTCAAAGTTTAAAAGTTTGACTGAAGATAATTCTAAAAATCTATTCTTTTGTTAGGGACAGAGGACAGGTTGCTGTGGTAGTACCATGTCCAAGATCAGTCGGGTGTGCCAAACTTGTAGATCAGGTAAAGCCGCTTACCACTCTGTATAAAAGCTGATCAGGCTAAACTGGTTTTTGAGTGAAAAGAATTGCTCTGCAATCGCTAGGTACCTGCTGCCATCATCCTGTTTCCATTCTCTTCATCAATCTCGATATGCCAATGTCGTTGGAAGCTTCAGTAGAGGCAATGCTGCGCACACTAGGAGGAGGACAGGGGCAAGAAGGCAGGGGCGGCGCAGCCATTCACGATCTTCCGCGTCCCCGCCTACGTCCACGACGCGAACCGGACCGCCTACGAGCCTCGCATGGTGTCCATTGGTCCTTACTACAACGGCGCCGCCGGCGTCCGGTCCATGGAGGACCACAAGTGGCGCTACCTCCAGGACCTCATGTCTCGCATGTCTCGAAACCCAGGGGTGAGCACGTCCATCCTGATCCAGGAGATGCGCGCCCTGGAGGTCCGGGCGCGCGCATGCTACAGCGAGCGGCCTGCCCTCGGCGCCGACGAATTCGTCCGGATGCTCCTCCTCGACGGCTGCTTCATCCTCGAGTTCTTCTTCAAGTGGCACGCCAAGGAGCCCGACGCGCTCTGCGACGTCGGCTGGGGCTCCCGCTCGTCAGGACCGACCTGCTCTTGCTGGAGAACCAGATCCCGTTCTTCGTCGTGGAGAAGTTGTACGACGTCGTCACCGGCGCGCAGGGCGGCAGAGAGCGGCTCATCAAACTCTTCCTCGAGTACGCCAGCGAAGAGGAACCCATCACGCGACCGTCCGGCGGCTCCGAGATACATCACCTCCTTCACCTCTACTACGAGAGCTTCGTCCCCAAGCCGTGGACGACGACGACAACGACGACGCAGAGGAAGGGGAGGACGCAGGTGAAGATTATACCGCGCGCCGTGGAGATGAGCGCGGCCGGGGTGACGTTCGTGCGCCGGAGCTCTCGTAGAGCAACGGCGCAGAGGCGCGCGTACGACGTGGAGTTCGACGGCCACACGGGCGTCATGGAGATACCCAACATAGTGGTGGACGACATGCAGAGGCCGCTCCTCGTCAACCTGATCGCGTTCGAGCAGAGCAAGGGCGCGGAGGCGCGCGTGCTCACCAGCTACGTGTCGCTCATGGGCATGCTCGTGCGCACGGCGCAGGACGTCCGGCTGCTCCACCGGCGCGGCATCCTCGACAACCTGCTGGCGGACGACGACGAGGCGGCCCGCTTCTTGAGCCACCTGGGAGACGGATGCGCCATGGACTACGACCGGCATGTCTTCGCTGGGCTCTGCGAGGACGTGCAGGGATACTGCGGCTCGTGGTGGCCCAGGCACAGGGCTGTGCTCAGGCGCGACTACTTCGGCAGCCCTTGGTCCATCATTTCCTTAGTCGTCGCCGGCCTGGTCGTAACGCTGAATGCCTTCCAGACCTACTTCACCGTATTTCCTGCTAAAAACTAGAGTTTTCTTCATATAATTCATATCGATCTGTTGTGCGCTTGTACGTTTCAAGAATAAAATTTAAATGCAAATGGGAGAACATCGAACAAGCAGCTCTCTCATTATCAAGAGTTGATTAGGAGGACTCATTATTATAGTCAAAGAGCTAGGCGTGCAACGTTGCCAAACATCATCCTGACCTCGCACAAGCTCAAAGTCTGACCAGCTGATGCTACTAGTACTTGAGCATCAGATGCTCGAGCTCGACGAACGCAAAGGCCAGATCCTTTACTTGGAGCCAGAGAGCACTCCGCGGTGAGAGGCAGGCAGCATCGTCGGCCATGCCTTTCTTGCTCCAGGATACTTCCCGTTGGTTGGACAACTTGGTCCTTGCTCTCTTTGGTGCACTGCACCAATATATAATCGAATAGGTAATGCAATTTTTCTGGAAATGAGATGCATATCGTTTTTTTATTGAAACAACTATTGCCTTTTACCTCGGGCAACCAGAAAGTAACAATAATTCGAGGGTGGCACACACGTATATATCGCACACATCGCGAACACAGAATTTCTCAATTCAGTTTTACCACATATGGAAGTATTGTCACACATGAATTAGGATGGAAACAGAGCATCGCGTTTAATAGAAATAAGTTCAGCGACCACTGAATAATCAACCGAACATAATTAACAGTGTCCTGGATCCTGGTCCTGATAGATGTTTCCTACTGGAGTACTGGCTGGATCACAGTGGCCACTAGGGGCCCGGGCCATGACTTGAATTATGGCGTGGAGAGGGAAAGGGAGGCAATAACTTGACGTATGGAGCTTTGGTTCACGGTGCCTGTGGTGGCGCTGCTGCTGCTGCTGCTGCCGCCAACAGCAGGACTTGAGACGGGAGGCTGACTTGTTTTCCCCGGTAGTTCTGGAACAAAGATTGCTCTGCTTCCAGGTTCACGGTCATACTTGGGCAATAAGCGAGACGCAGATAAACGCCTCATCCTCGGCCGGTACACGACTGCATCACTGAACTGCTCAACATTTGGAATCAAATTATTAGTCTACTAGAGAAGACGTGTGCCGATCTGTGGCAGCAGAAATTGATTAATATTATTATGTATATACTGTCACGGGTGAATGGTGTGTTCTCATTTGTGGCTATGAGATGGACAGACGCTGATAACCTAAAGATTAATTATTACCTGCTCTGCCAATACTCAAAAGCAAAATCTCAAAACTATTTTTTTATGACACTCTCCAAAATGCACAAGAGTATATATACAACACAATTACATTTGCTTCATGCTTTTATATTGTGCACAAATAAATAATCTATATTGTACCCGCTCAATGTAGCTATCAAATTATTGTGCACAAATCTAAATTAACTTAATTTTAGATCTGAGGAGCATTCCAGTGTGGTTCGCAGTACCGTCTCTTTTGTGTGACAAACTTAGTACAAAGTATTCATAATAGTTTAATTTCTTTTTTAAAAGCACATGGGAGAGTTGTACATCTTTATTAAGAAGAAGAAAGGGTAAATAATCTTTATTTACACGACTGAAAGACACACCCAATACACACACTTACGCAAACTCACTCGAGTTCTAAAATATAGTTCTATGCACTTCTATACAAACATAAAAAGACGACATCGACTGAACTGTTGAAAGCCTAAACATCCTGATTTATTTCATCGTACATACCTTTTTCTATGTTTTGAAGTATGTACCAGTAAGTAACTAGTGTGCTGATAACCTTGCCAGTGTACAAACTAGCAATCTTTTATGACCAGGAGGAGGTTTACTTGTTCTTGGATATAATTGCTACGGATGATCCTTTGCAACTCAGTCATTGCACTTTTTTATATAACAAGCATATTAAATTGATTCAGGAAGAAAAAAGCATATTAAATTGTTTAATACAACAATACTTTAAAGTCCTTGTAGTTTATTAACTATTTTTTATATGATATCATGTACTAGATGGAAAGAGTTCTCAAGTCTCAACCAAAAGGTATCAGCAAACTGTGAAAAAAGCATTAACAGAAGAGAATACCTCCAAGCCCCTGGTCACTGCATATGAATCTATTTCAACCGGAGATTTTGGCAATTGCTGGGCCACCATTTCAAGAGCTTTAGCATTCCCAGGGTCATACTCTAGCACCTACATTTGTTAGTTATGTTAATCACCTTCTCAATCTCATAAACTGAAATATGAAACCAATTTCAGATGTTGGCAGTAAAATATTTTAAATTTTAGTTTGACTAGAAGTATATAAATGATAAAATGTGGATTGGCATAGGAACAAAATGTCGTGATTTTTGTGAAAAGATTTTTCATGACATCCATGCTTTTAGCATACCATTTCAAAATTTGATCTGAGAAATAATGGTCATAAATCCCTTTTCCACCTCAAATAGCAGGAGTGTATTACCTGTTTAAACAAGGAGACTAGACACTACAAGATTTCCCGAATGTATTTTTTTGTGTATGAATATGACCTAAATTTGTTAGTATTCTCTAGATATATTTTTCAAATAGTCATTTAGTCTAGTTCTCATAGTCCTGAAAGCTATTTTCTTTTTTCTTTTGTTTTTTTTTTTTTTTTTTTGGGGGGTTGAATTCTATGTTGTTAGACTACAACAACCTCCACCACTTGCAAGAAAATTGTGAAGAAGAAATGTAGCCTTCAAGTACGATATTAAAAAAACACCAGGGAAATTTTATTCCAGACCCAACCGAACAACTTTGCATTTGGCAAAGGGTGTGCGCAAAGTGGAGCAAACATGGGAGATAAAGAAAAGTACCTCATGGTAACGTTTCGTTGCTTCTTCGTAGTACTGAAGTAAGATTGCGCATTCAGCACTTTTCAATGTGATCGAAATCAGCATTTCCTTGGATTGATGACAATCTGGTAGTTCCTTGATTTCACCACTAGAATGTTCCTTAAAGCACGGCGGTAGGATCCGTCTGGCCTTCAAGGCATATTAATTGCTCAAGTTCAGTCCTGAGGTGTAATATGTCAGTGGACAGAAATTAAAAGCACTACTTTGGAAATTAACTAACCCTTAAATATCTTCTGTAGGCTCGTAAATATTTTCCGGAGCTGAACAGATCATCCCCGTCCCTTTCCTTAATTTTTGCTGCTTCAATGAATTCTTCAGTAGTCTTATTCTTCCGCCACCAATACAAGCGCTCCAGCTCCTAAATCGGTTTAATTGAAACAGATAGGGAGATTAAAGACACCATGCATCTTGGACGTCAGCTATAGAAATCTCCACAATGTACACTCCACAATTGTTTTTGGCAAAAGAAATAGGGTTATCCTTTGGATAAAGAAGTGGAGAAATATCATACATCATTAACAAACGAGATGAGCTCCATCTCATAGATAACCACAGAATTGGGAGGGACGAAAGCAAGCTGATACTGATTTGATCCAGCAACACCGAACGCATGCTGAGGTGGAATGGTGAAGGAGGCAACTTCTCCCTTTTTCATAGTCATCACAGCTTCGTCTAGACCATATATAACATGCTCTGCACATTTCATTGAAGCAGGTTGTAACAAGTTTTGATGACAGCATGTTAAGCCACATTAAACCTTCAACATGCATTTATTTTCATTGAAGCAAGTTGATGGCAGGATAAACAACTACCGATCTATGTCTTACCGAAAGAAAATGAGATGTGTCTAATAATATAAGGCGCTATTTTTTCCTACAATTGTCACATTTTATATCCTTGATTAAATCTAATGTACTCTCTCTCTCTCTCTCTCCAGAAATATAAGGACTATTTTTTGGCATAAGTAGCTATAATAAGCGAATTGGCTTGTAGTCGAATGGTAGGGCGGTCCAAAGGGGCGCTACCCACCAGTCGCATCTTTTCCTGGGATTTTCTCGGGATTTTCCGGCGCTATGCATTAAGTGGTAGCGGCGTTCCGTCGACGACGAGGCGCCAATGGTGACTTCGAGAATCTCCAGATCTGTCGGGTGCTCAGTCCTTCGGAGGTGCTCATAGGGGTAGGGTTTGCGTACGTGTGTTCATAGGGGTGAGTGTGCGTGCGTGTTGTGAGCGTCTGCGTTGTACTGTGTCATTCTCAAAAACAAAAGTAGCTCTAGTAACTTTGACCAAGTTTATAGAATTGAAGGAAAATACATAGCACTTCAAATTAGCTTAATTAGATACATTATTAAATATAGTTTTATATATAATATATATTTTTGATATGGTAGGTGATAATACTCTTCTCTGTAAATTTGATCAAATTTAGTATATTAAAGTTTGACTAGAAAAATTATGGATTCCTTATATTTTAGAATGGATGGAGTAGTTAATACAGTACAAACTAATAGCAATTCTTACTACCGGGAAATGCTAAAATTGGTGGTGCAGGCATCGTGTGGTGATAGAGCGTGAAAAGCTTCCATTCCAAGAGAAACTTTCTAAAACTGATTAATACCAACTCCATATAAGGGTCTATTCCATTCGTTATAAACGATTAACTTCTGTGAGGGTAATAAACCGTTCCTGTAAATTTTACCTTAGTTTATAGTTGGTTTCCTTGCTCCAATGTTTTTTTTCCCAAATTATTATAGGAGAAGAAGATGCTATTTGTTTTTGTAAGCAATGCGGAATTGATACTCATCTAATTCAGCAGAATCGTTTATCAATAACTTCACACCTCTCAGAAAAATGAGGCACATCATCATTGTTGGCAAAGTCTCTCTCGAAGTCTCGAAGTTAAGTGCTACGTGCATGTGTAAGCTGTGTACATGATTATCTCCGTTTGTACTATGTCTAATAAGGAAAAAAATACTTTCTAATAACTGAATATTTTTTTTTGCGAAAAACTAATAACTGAATATTAACCTTCGTCGATGGTGAACTCCAATGGTTCCTCCTCGTCATGGCCCCTCCGGTCAAAAACGGTCCCATCTTGTAGTTTACCGATCAGCCGCACTGTCATTAAATTATTCATGCATTATTTTTTTAAACAGTCAAAGATATTCTCCTTTCTAAATTATAGTTCAATTTAGTTTTTCTAGATACATTGATTTTGCTATGCACCTAGTTATACACTATGTCTAGACTAGAAAAGCCAAAGTAAACTACAATTTGAAAAGGAGGGAGTATTAGACAAACCATATGTCAGTTAAATACCTTTTACGACTGCTTGATTGTAAGGTTTCTTGAAGTCGTTGTAGCTACGTGGAGCCGTAATAATTTTCTTGATGATATCCCGATTCGCTCCAACGTAACTTACTGATATCCAGGACATCAATTGGAGGTTCACATAAAGAGTTGCCTCAGGTGGCACAGCAGCTTCGTTTCCTATGGACGGCCTGCCTTGTTCACCAAAACCATCTACGGCGAGCGTCGAGAGTGCAGCGAGGGAACACCCACAAAGAAAGAGGTTAAAAGTTTAATTTTCTATGTTTATTTGTTTCATGGGCGTGGGAATTTTGATTGAAACATAAGGAAAATATAAGTTTAGAGGACCAACTCCCTCTAATCAATTCCTTCACGGAGGGATGGGAATATATTAGGTGCGTGGGAATCGTAATAAAGGTAAATACATTCTTATTACTACCCATCATGACTTGCCCTATACTTTCCTATTCAAAAACCTCAACAGTCAACACCAAACAAACGATATGAATTCCCTTTTCAACCCCGTACCATCTAATCCATGATTAGCTAGAAGATGGTAATAATATAATAAGTGTGGATGCCCAATTCAAAGGGCATATCACCAATTATTATAAGAACCTGTTTGGCCCTCCTGAGGTTTCTCAGTTCATGCAAGATGATACACGAACGGAGGATATTCCACAGGTATCTCAGCTGGAGAATGACTTTTTGATAGGACCCTTCTCTCAAGAGAAGGTATAGGGTTGTGATTTTTTAAATAGAACATAATAAGGCGCCTGGTCCGGATGGTTTCCCTCTAGAGTTTTATCTGATCTTTTGGGATGTAATAAAAGATGATTTGATGGCTCTGTTTATGCATTTCCATCAAGGAGATTTACCACTAAATCGACTTAATTTTGGAACCATAATCCTTTTTCCCAAAAAGAAGGATGCGCAAGTGATTCAGCAATACAGACCTATCTGTTTACTAAACGTATCTTTCAAAATCTTCACTAAAGTTACAACCAATAAATTAACTACCATAGCACAAAAAGATAATTAAACCTACTCAGACGGCCTTTTTGCCAGGAAGAAATATTATGGAGGGACCAGTTATCCTTCATGAAACTTTACATAAACTTCACTCAAAAAGAAAGATGGGGTAATATTTAAGATAGATTTTGAAAAAGCATATGATAAAGTTAAATGGAATTTCCTACAACAAACAATGAGAATGAAAGGGTTCTCACAAAAATGGTGTCAATGGGTGGAAATATTTACTGAGAGAGGTAATGTTAATATTAAGGTGAATGATTAGTTAGGCTCTTACTTCTAGACTAAAAAGAGGTTAAGACAAGGTGACCCTATGTGGTCCATATTATTTAATATAGTAGTCGACATGTTGGCCATACTAATTGCTAGAGCCAAACAAGCATGGAAGGTGGAAGAGGTTATTCCTAATTTAATTCAGGATGGGTTGTCAATCCTTCATTATGTTGATAACACATTAATTTTCAAGAGCCATGATGTTCGAAAGATAGTAAATATGAAACTTTTGCTAAGCACTTTTGAGCAACGATTAGGCCTTAAGATTAACTTCCATAAGAGCAAGATATTTTACTTTGGTAAAGCAAAAGAATAGGAAGAGTTCTATTCGCAATTGTTTGGGTGTGTAATCGAAAAATATCTCTTTCATTACCTAGGCCTGCCTATGAACACTAGGAAGTTGAACAATAAAGACCAGAAAATAATTGAGGATAGAATAGAAAAAAGATTAAGTGAGTGGAAAGAGAAATTGTTGTTAGTAGGTGACGTCCGGTTTTAATAAACTCGGTATTGTCTAATTTACCGATATTTATGATGTCTTTTTTGAACTTCCAAAAGGAGTACCACAAAAATAGACTGCTTTTTCAGATTATGCTTTCTACCGGCAAAATGATCAACATAAGCAAACATATAGATTGGCTAAATGGGAGGTGTTATGTCAATCTAAAGACCAAGGAGGGTTAGGAATTCAAAACTTGAATATTCAAAATAAATGTTTATTAAGCAAATGGTTGTTCAAACTGTTGAACGAGGATGGGATGTGGCAAGAATTATTAAAAAATAAATATATTAAAGACAAGACTTTAAGAAGCTGTGTTAAGAAACCAGCAAACTCTCACTTTTGAAAAAGTTTAATGAATATCAAAGATTGTTTTATGGACTTTGGCTCTTTCAAGGTAAATAGTGGGTCTCAAACCAGATTTTGGTTCGATACCGGCTCGACAATAAGACTCTCAAAAACAAATTTTCTTCTCCATTTAATATTGTATGGAGAACATAATTATGTTGCACAAGTGCTTAGTTCAATACCACTGAATATTTCCTTTAGAAGAAATTTAGTAGGTGCAAACTTAAATGCTTGGCATAGAATTGTTGCCTCCGTATAGGATTTAGATTTGACGAATCAAAGGGATGTTTTTGTTTGGGGGTCTAAATGCATCCGAAAAATTCACAGTCAAGTCCATGTATGTTGCATTAATTAACAATGGTGTCGTGGTGTCACAAAATATTTGGCGATTAAAGTACCTATGAAAATACCAAAAAAAAAAAAATTTTTCATAGAAAAAAAAAGTGCATTCCGTAGCAGTGGCATGATGATCGCTGGGGGAAAACTGATCCACACTGCACCATATCTTTAGTCATCGGTGTTGCAATTTTTTAATTCCAAAGTGGATGGTTATGTTCAAGATATATTGGTCATGTTTAGAAAGAACCTTATTTTATCAATAATTTGTAATAATTGACCAGATTCTATCAGCCGATAGATAAAGCCGTATTTTATATCCATTATCTAAAAAAAAAGTTAATAATTAGTATAACCATGTGTAGACAATTAGTTAAAAGCATTTATAGTGGAGGATTTAGAAGATATAAGCCAGATTGGTGTAGTATTGTTGGTAGTACTAGGAGAACAAAAAATCTTATAAAACGTTTTATGGCAAAAAAAAAGTTCTAGTGGCTGTCATGTCATCCATATAAGATTTTAAGCATCTTTATTTGATAGACAAATAAATGTCACAAATCCAGATTCAAGATCTTGCTACAAGATTCAGGTACGCTTACATTCCGGTTCAATAACAATTACAGCTTCCTCTCCTTTTTGCATAGTCTTCACAGCATGTGCCAATGCTGGACAGAAGAAGCCTACAATCATCAGTTATGTTAGATACTGCCTTAGTATGAATTAACAAAACTCTACTCCCTCGGTGCTATAATATAGTGCATTATAAGAATTTAAAAACGAATTAAGAGAGAACATAAAAGACACATACTCATTTTAATTCCTAATCAGATGCTATCACGAGTGGTTAATGGTGATTGATTAATAAATGGACAATATTTGATGCAAAGTTTAGTTTTATCCTCTAGAATGCATTATATTTGATGACAAAATTTTGAATACTATAGAATGCAGTATATTACAGGACAGAAGGAGTATATTAATTTTCATGTTTTCAACCATGAATGTTAATTGTTACTCGTCCATAAATCGAGTGTGTATTCTGGCATTTTAAAATTTGTCATCCAATATAGAGCATTCTGAGAACAAGAAGATAATGTTTACTTAAACAAAAATATGTGGTTATTTTTACAATAAAAGTAACTCATGTTCAATACATTAGTGAGGTAAGTGAGGGGTACATGTCTCTATTGCCCTGCCTCTTATTTTGTCCTAGAATGTCATACTGCACACTGTACTTCAGGACGGAGGTAATATGTGCTTACCGTCTGCAAGGCTGAATGCAACCCCTTCAGATTTGGACACTGATTTTCCATCGTGAAGGCGAGCATTATAACTTACTATCAGAGGAAATACAAAAATAACCTGAGGTCAAATCCTGGGCAAATTTGACTTTTGATGGATATGTGAAGTCTGTCATAGTGTGTAACCACCATGGATTCGTTTCCTCTGGTTATATTACGATTACCGATAAGTTCAGGATTGATAAGTCAAGCTCAGGAAGTAAACAAACAATTTACCAAACACATCATCCAGATCACGGGGGTGCTTGTGCTCCTCTCCTTCTCCAAACTTGACTATCTTTTTTAATATGCCTCCATTATCGAGGATATCAGTTGTGATAGAGATGAGTTCGATGTCAAAGCGTAGTGTTTGTTTGGAAGGGATGTTCCATGGGATCCTTGTGGGACGGCCATCCCAGGTCCGTGCAAGGTCAGCAGCGACGAGGAATACAGCTTTCTCCCCTGGTTTCATTGAACGAATTGCTAGGGTGAAGCCAATCATCACATCATCTGCGTGACAAAGATGTCATAATGACTGGCCACATACATGAATAACCGTATTGTATTTTGCAGTTATTTTTAAAATAGATAGCATACTTTATGTATTGCAACTGTGCGAGTAAATGGAAGATGTGAGAAATTTCTAAACAACTGAGTTACTGATAATATCTAGATGTCAGTTTTATTCTCATTTAATTTCTCCCTGTATGTAATAAAAACACAATCCTATGTATCATCGCCTCACAGAAAACAAGTAAGAGCATCTACGACTAAGTTTTACCGCAGGTTTTACTATATAGAAGATTAAAAAGAAATTAAAAAAATGCTGGCCTAGTTTTTTTTTTTAGTGAAAATTAGGCAAAACCCCCACATAACTAGAGGAAGTGCGTCTACACCACATTCTGACCATGGCACATACTCCCTCCGTCCTAAAATATTTGTGACTTGCGCTTCCCGAGAAACAACTTAAAAAAATTATAGATTAAAAAATATTAATATTTATCATACATAATTAGTATCATTGGAAAGATCTTTGAACCTAATTTTTTAACAAATTTATTTGAAAATATAAATGTTACACGTATTTTGTATAAATCGAGTCAAAATTGTGGCAAATCGAAAAACATCTGAAAAACGATGGAAAATACATTTTTGGGACGGAGGGAGTACAACCGGCACGACGACTAACTAGATACTCAACTCCAGTTACTACTCAGTCGACTAAGCCAACTAGCATAAATACAACCGACTCACAACTCTTCAAAAAGAGCCCGACTAGCACAACTAACACGACCACAGGCACACCTACACAAATAAACACATGGCCCCTCCAATAGAATTGTTGAAGCTACCCCACGAAAAAATTCCAGTCTCAATTCAAGTTTCATAGAGTTTCATAGGCATTAAATATGCCGACAACACTATGTTAATGAAGAGAGAGATGATAAGAGTTTCATAGGAGTAGAGAGAGTTTCATGGGGATAAAACTTTTCTACGTTGTTTCCAAAATATAAGTGTGTTGGAAAGAGCCATAAAAATATGCCCCACTGAGGACGTCATTATTAGACTTTGTCTATAGATTACTCTATTTATACTTTCCATTACAACTCATAGATTTTTGTCTGCTTGATATGGTTATAACAAGAAAAAATATAGCTTGAGCTTTGTGTTTGACGTGTAGATGGATATGATCATCAATTACTAAATACATATATGTGGCCTGATTGCCTGAAGGGTGACCTATATACCCCATACAGTCATATGTGTACCTTAAATTAGTTTTTAAATATTTCAATTGTGGGAAAAATGGATAATTTATAAGTGTATGCAGAAGTGCTTTGGGGTTATTTTTAATAATAACAAATGTGAGTAGCAGTTTAGATGCAAATTTAATGCATTACTTTATTCATATTATATTTCTTAATGGCACATGTGGCAAAATTTGGACTCAAATTTAGCAGGTTGTTTTAATTTTATTTGGTAACAATACAATAATACAGGTGTATAATTTTTTATTAGAAAATACAATAGATCATATTAAATGAGTATTATTATTCAGTGTAGAGTAGAAAAGGATGAACCAAGGACAAAGTTGAAAGTTGAGTAATAGTGTTTTTCTTGGTAATATATAAGCGTATATATGTACATAAAACTGAAGGCCATCATGGTAAAATTGGTGGTTTTACCTTCTCCGGGTGTAAATATTAAAGTACCATATTCTCGGCTCGATGCAAACACAGTACCATCAAGCAATTTTCCTGTAAAGTGAACTGCATGCAACCGGAGCAGTGCAGTCAGTGTGGGTAAGTTTTAGCCATCATATATAATAGAACAGAACAATATGACTGAACATTGATGATTTATGAAATGATGAAAAAATATGTGATAATTAGTGAGGCAATGCTCAGATACACCTTTTACATATAAAAGGAGGTAATATCTCAAATTGTTTTTTTTACCATTTTATAATTTACTAAATAAATTAATAAATTTAAGAAAACAAAAAAAGCACCGCATCTCCTCACACGGCGCTGCCGATCCGGACATCCCGTCATGACTCACCCACACGCTGACCACCGGTACACCTAATAACGACACACACATGCTAACATGCATGTACACACCAAGTACATGTTGTTTTAGCATCTACATACCAAGTACTACACGTTGGACGCACCATGTACTCCTATACCCAACCACGCACACGCTAACGTGCATGACACCAGGTACTACACGTACATTGGACACACCATGTACTCGTATGCCCAAACACACACTACTATTGATTCACACACGCTAACGTGTATGACACATTAGGTACGCGTAACTTACTAACCACACCCACGAGGCCACGACACGTAGACACGCTAAGTGAGTCACCTACAAAATTATAAGGTAATGAAAATATATTAAGTATAAAAATAAGAAAACATATCACTTATAGATTATGCATGCATCACAAAATCTAAAAAATATTTTTTATATTTAGAACTTTCTTTATGTACCCTGTTTTAAAAATAAAAATTAAATAAATACTATTACGTCTCCTAGGAGCTAATAGATGATCGTGACCTGACGAGAATAAATAAGAGAGAATTAGGTGTATGGCACTAGAAAAAATTACTCTTAGGTATTTGGCCTTATTTATTTTTTTTTTTTTGAATTTGGCTATGTGGCCTCAAAACAAAATTTATTTGGTTGTATGGCCTTCCGTTAAATCCGTTAGCCCATTCTGTTAGGTCATCCACTGCATGACACGTGAAAATACACTTTGCCCTTCCGTGTTTCTTTCTGCTGCTTACCGTTCCCAGTCAAGTCCATCTGGTCCATCTCCCTTGACGAAAAAACACGGAGCAGCACCCAGCGACGTGGATGGACGGCCCGGATGCCAGCCAGGAAGCCGCCGGTCAGTACATCCTCCATCAGTACACTGCGGCGTCCATGCTGTTCCCGGCCGCCACATCCTTGTCCCGCGCCGGCGACGAAGGGGCTGGCTGCGTGCACCCTGCGCGGTAGCGGCTAGAAGATGGCGGCGGGCGGGAAGCCGGCCGTGAGCTCCTGCACCATGGCCCGGAAGATGTTCACGTCGGTCGCGACCACGGTGGTCGAGGACTGCACGACGACGACGAGTGCCGCGCGCGCCGCCGCCGCCGCGTGCTTCTTGCTGCTACTCTTGGCGCGCCGTGGAGCAGCGGCCGCGGACCCGGACCTGCAGGTGGCGGTCCCGAGTACTTGCAGGCCTCCGGGATGATGATGGGCCAAGGTGCGGATGGACCGATGGAGGAGGCCTAGAGCATCGAGGAGGCGGGATTCAACGTCCCCGGCCTGTCCGTCGACTGCTTCATCCCGCCGGCCGACATCTGGAGTGGTCCGGCTCCGTCGGCGAGGCCTGTGAGTTGCCGTCCCAGTCCTACGGCGAGCGCCAAGACCGGTGCTGTGCACCCATCGTGCGTCAGTGTTACCGTGGAGCCCGCTCACGCCCGCGACGAGAAGATCATGCGGAGAGCGGAAATGTGATATACTCTTGCAGGCCTTGATGTTTCAAATAATTTTTTTATAAAAGGAGATATACACGTGGTTACGTGAGAATATATTATATATGTGTGTTTCTGGAAATATATTTATGATTATGTACTGAATATATATACTCAAAATATATAATATGCCAGAGGTAAAATGGTGCTTTTACCCTTGATGACTTAACACCGTTAGCTGCCTAAAACTGACGGAAGGCCATAGAGCTAAATTAGTTTTTTTTCGAGGCCATAGAACCAAATTCAAAAAAAATAAGGCCAAATACCTAAGAGCAATTTTCCTTAGGACCATAGAACTAATTCTCCCAATAAATAAGCGGTTCAAAGTCATTTGAGAATACCTAGCAATTGCCTAATTTTAGTCACAATAGGATTGTCAGGAGAACGAAGAAACGTCAGCTCTTGCACCTTCAGGAAGGACGAATAAGAAACGTCACCTCTTACGCACCTTCAGGAAGGACGAAGAAATGTCAGCTCTTACGCACCTTCAGCCACGCCGTGTAGTAGTGCATACCGGTAGCGCCGCTTCCGGCCGCCGGCCTCTTGCACGGTCCACCTGGCGAATTCTGGACAGTCACCACCAACTGACTCCAAACCGTGCGAGAAGCATTTCCTCGGCCACCACTCGGCGAAATCTTTGTCGGGCTTGCCTAGGCCTAGGCGTTGGTGGTGCAGTGAGGCAAAGGCAGGATGAGCAAGCGAGCTCAAGAGAAGACAGAGGGCAGCTAAGCTGCACAGCTGTTGATAATCCAGCAGCATTGTTACTCCAGCTGCGACGGAGAGTGCGGTGGGTAGCTGTACCCTGTACTAGAGACGCGTTTTCGGTGATGCTCTAGCCTTGCGAGGACTACCGTATATAGGCACCGCGCATCAACTTGTCGGTGATGCACGAAGCATCGACGTAACGAGGCCACGTACAACGCGAAGACTCTTATCTGAAGACTGGAGTTGATGACCCCACGGTGGAGGGCAGCACACACATGCAAGACTGGGCGCTTGCATGTTGCCGAGAAGACTCTTATCTGAAGACTGGAGTTTGATGACCCCACGGTGGAGGGCAGCACACACATGCAAGACTCCGATAGCTTGGCCCTGCTGACTTGAAGCGCGCAGGCGCTTGAAACTGTATAAAAAAATGATCAAGTAATATGAGTTTTGCATTGCAAATTTTGATCCTTAAAAAAGGCTCTTATCTATGTAAACATCATTTGAATAAAACTACTTTGCAAGCTATATAAGGCTCTTATACGCTCCCCCATATTGTATTTTGAAGACGTTTTGGAAGGTTTTTGGTCAAACATTGTGAATATAGATAGTGGAAAATTTTTAAGTCGTTAAGTTTAGAAATGTGAAAAATATATCAGTAAATTTGTCTTGAAAATTACTTTCATAAAAATATACATATATATTTTTCAATAAATACTTTTTATAGAAAAAAAGAAGCCAAAGTTATGTTTTGGAGACCGTGTCACTCTTCTAAATGTCTTCTAAAAGCAAGTATAATAGCAGGCCGTAAGCTTGCTAAATGTTGATGTGAAGGAGAGAATGAATAAGAGGGCAGGAGAGAAGCAAGGAGAGGGAGGAGAAGCGAGTTATAAGCTTGCAGCCAACTTGGGCATAAGAACCAAGAAACTCTATGAAGGAGAGAAGAAAGTAGAGGGAGGAGAGGCGGGCTCTAAGCTTACAACCAACTTAATTAGCCACAAGGACAAAAAAAACTCGATGAGAGAGACATGTGGGTCCTCTATTAACTGTGAAGAGTTAACTATTATATAAGTGGGCTGGAATAAGGATGTAAAGAACTTTACCGCTGACAAGCTGGCTATATTACTAGCCTTGCTCTAATTGTGATATGAGGGAGTAGATGCTCACTAATTGTTAGGGTCTATTCATGTCTGAGATCAAAGACCGAACCCAAACATGAACCCATACCCTAAATCAAAATAAAACTAAGACTAACCTCAAGCCAAAGGAGATGGAGAATTTGAGTTATTCAGATTCAGTTTGGTTTGCTTTCAATTCTCAGGTTCGAAATTGTCCACTCCATTTTTTTTTTTTTTTTTTTTTTGTTGAAATTGTCCACTCCTACCTCCGTGAGCCGGAGCTATTTGAAATTGTGCCAAAAATTGACACTTATAGTTGAGACTTGAGAATCACAAAATTATTACCCTCTTCGTTCAAAATTATAAGTTTGTTGTGACTTTTATAAATACATAGTTTTTGTCACACACTCAGTCCAACGATTTGTCCTGGATAAGCGTAGTGGCTGAATATTTAATTATTAAATAACTTTTATTTGTAATTTTTATTTAGTTATATTAAAGTGAGCCCGAAAAAGATTAATGGGCCTCGCACGTTAGCAATTGTAAACCCCTCATATAAATATGGGGGCTACCCACCAAGGTTCAAATCCCGGTGGTCGCACCTTTTCTTGGGATTTTCCCCCGGATTTACCGGCGTTGTGCATTAAGTGGTAGCGGCGTTCCCGTCGGCGACGAGGCGCCTATGGTGACTTCGAGAATCTCCGGATCCGTCGGCGCCCGGTCCTTCGGAGGTGCTCATAGGGGTAGGGTTTGCGTGCGTGTATTCATAGGGTGAGTGTGCGTGCGTGTTGTGAGTGTCTGCGTTGTACTGTGTAATTCTCAAAAAAAAAAAAAACTATTGTGAGACGGCCAATCAAGAACAATTTATGGTTAATTCCCTACAGCTCTCTGCTCCCTAGCCGCCGCCGCCAGCTGTGTCGCCGTCGCGCCCACGCCGCCCGTCGTCGCCACTATCGTGTTCATCTACGCCACGTCACACTCCCCGTCTTCCCCCTCACGTTGACCGGGAAAACGGTTTGTGACAGATTGATATCCGGAGACCAGACGATCCAATGGCCTCTGACTGGACCAAGCAATTCATGGAGGACGTCAACAGCATCATAAACAACTACATCGTATCCGTGGAGGCGTCATCGCCCCCACCCTCAGCTAAGTACGTTCCACCCTCCAAGCGCTCTCTCTTGTGGACACCGATGAGTTCACCATCCGCCGCGCCTCCGACTCAACAATTCCTCGGCCAACAGACTGCCCGGAAATTTCTCTAGAAATTCCCAGACGGACTAGCAATAACTTGAAATTATTTTTTTTAGAGTATGATAGTAAGGGAGATCCTTCGCGCTGGCTGTACAAATGCGATATTTTTTTTCTTACTCAGGGAATAAAAGACAGCGATCAGATTCAGCTTGCTTCGTTCCACCTTCAAGGGAACACACTATCTTGGTTTATTCGTTGGGAAACAGAATTGGGTCAGCCAACTTGGCCAGAATTTTCAGCAGCAATCAACAGACGTTTTGGGTCGCCAATGTATAATCATCTCGACGATGTGACAGACACACGCCAACTGGAGGATTTAGACACCTACACAAATAAATTCACAGCGACACTGAATAAGGTACAACAACTCTCACTTAAACAGCAGGTTATGCTATATGTCGCTGGACTAGCCCCCTTAATTCAGATAGAGGTACAATTGCACCAACCACCAGATCTGGAGACTGCTATAGCTCTGGCAAGACATTTCTATTTATAACACATCGGCAACGCTCAAAGGTACACATCCGTCAAAGTACAGAAATTCAAATATCAGTCCATGGATTAACTAGCTTTACCACATGTCCTACTATGCAATTAATAATCACAATGTATGGTACCAATTTGTTGGCTTTATTGGATTCTGGTTCGACACATAATTTTGTGGACTCTGACATGGTAATCAAACTGAACCTACCAAGCTCCCCATCACACCCATCTCTCCGAGTCGCAGTGGCCAATGGGGAACATATATCAAATGTGGGTAGGTATAATGATATTGAGTTTTCTATTACTAATGAAAGTTTCCGAGCGGATTTCTACAACATTAAATTAGGCGGCTATGATGTTGTCCTCGGTGTGGAATGCTGAGCTCTCTGGGAACCATTGTTTGGAATTTTAATAAATTGATCATGAAGTTCTGGAGTCAGGGACAACAGATCACCTAGCACAGTTTATCTAAAGGAGAGGATCTTTCACCATGTATTCATATCCTCTCTTCTGATCCCTCAATGGAGCCTCTATTGCACAAATTTCAGGAACTCTTCAAAGAGCCTTCTGGTCTTCCGCCTAAAAGACGCTATGATCATCGTATTCATCTGAAAGATCTGACTCAGTCGACAGTTGTCCGCCCTTACCGTTATCCTCATATACATAATTAAAAATGAGCTGGAACGACAATGCCATGAAATGTTATCACAAGGTATCATCCGGTACAACACTTCACCATTTTCATCTCCTGTTCTCCTAGTCAAGAAGCAGGACAAGACATGGCGATTCTGCGTCGACGACCGGGCACTCAATGATAACATCATGAAGGATAAATTCCCAAAACCCGTATTTGCTGAATTATTAGATGAATTACAAGGTGCCAAATTCTTTAGCAAACTAGATCTTTGCTCGGGTTATCACCGGGTACGCATGCATCCATCGGAGATAGAAAAAACAGCCTTCAGAACACATGATGGATACTTTGAATTCTTGGTCATGCCGTTTGGTTTATGCAATGCACCTTCAACCTTTCAAGCATTGATGAATGATATTTTGGGACCATTCCTACATAAATTTGTTCTGGTTTTCTTCAATGACATTTTAATCTTTAGCAAGTCCTGGACTGAACACTTAGCTCATGTGGAAGAGGTCTTCAAAGTATTGGCATCACATAACATCTTCTTAAAAAAAAATCTAAATGCCTCTTTGGACAATCACAACTTGGCTATTTGGGACACTTATTTCTGATGCTAGAGTGGCGGTTGATCCCGAGATGATAGAGGCAATCACTGCATGGCCGATACTTACAACTCTCAGAGAACTCAGAGGATTCTTGGGACTTGCGGGTTACTACAGAAAATTCATCATGGATTATGGTACGATTGCTCGACCACTTACAGATCTCCTTAAAAAGGATTCATTCCTTTGGACTCCTTTAGCAACATCAACCTTCGAACACCTAAAGAGAACATTGTCCTCAATGCCAGTCCTTCAGCTTCCAGACTTCAACAAACTATTTGTGGTAGAATGTGATGCCTCCTGTACAGGTATGGGTGCTGTGTTGCATCAATGCAATGGACCAATAGCTTATTTCAGCAAACGGATGCCTGACAAGTACAAGAAGTTGG
Source organism: Hyparrhenia diplandra (assembly GCA_015847255.1). NCBI lineage: Eukaryota > Viridiplantae > Streptophyta > Magnoliopsida > Poales > Poaceae > Hyparrhenia > Hyparrhenia diplandra. The sequence continues at coordinate 111,453 of JADLZK010009265.1, read as the reverse complement.
CAGCTTATGAACGAGAACTCATAGGATTGGTGACAACAGTCAAACATTGGCGACCTTATCTCTGGGGTCATCACCATGAGCCTTCGGCGTGGGTGGCCCATCAAGTGGTTCAGGCCTAGAATCGATAGACAATGGTTTTGCGGTCACCCGACGTCAGATCGCTAGTCCACCTCGCCCGCCGCAAAGCTCACAACCGCTGTTTGCATACAGCGCATCCACCCCCATCTCGCCCGACGTGTCACTCTGGGTATAGGGTGTCGAAGTAGAGTCGTCTTCCCATCTAAGCACAGTTGGCCCGTATCGATGGAACCCGTGCCAATAGTACACTAGATGGACACAACAAGTCCCCGGTCAGGACGGGTAGCAGGCAGCGTCACATGGAGTAGTGACGGCATGCACATGAGCATGCAAACAACCCCAAATGGACGAGTGGTAAGCTTCTGCCGTGTGGATGACGACGCAAGGCGAGCTGTCGGGGCCCTCAAACCATGGTACACGACACCGTCGACAACCATCTCGGGGCTGCCGAAAGTGGATTCTTGACCACACTGCAGCAGACGTAGACCATTACACCGTTGTACCGCACCGCCCAACCTCTTATATTTAATAAGGAACAGACGCGAGTAAAGACCGTTCTGCCCTTGGAACAGTAGAAGGACGCTCGCTCTCTTCAGCACGCCAAGTCCTTCGCCTTGAAGCAACGCCAAGTCCTTCGCCTTGAAGCAACGACGCCGACGTAGACATCCACAACCATGTTATCAAACCTAAAACGACATCAATTTCGCAAATCACGGTGTACCGTGAACGACTTTTTTTCAACCATGTTATCAAACCTAAAATGACATCAATTTCGCAAACCACGGCATACCTTGAACGACTAAACGGAGGGAGTACCGGCTAGCAAGATTAAAGTTTTGAACAAAAATCAACAAGCTACCATGATATCCTATATTAATTACAAGGATGAGATTTCAACGACATCCGACGTCATAACTCCAATAGGTTGGAAATTGCTAGCGCCTTAGCATGAAATATCTTCTCGTTTACTACTTTGAGCTGGTCACCGCTATCGTACAACATCGGTGGGCTCCAGCAGCGACCAATTTTGTTGACCTCGTCGGCATGAAAGCGCGTTCGGTATAGCCGGTAGGGACGCGAGGGAGAAGAAAAATAAGAAGATGCATGAATGGAATCCAGCAACGGGAAACTAGGAAATCATGCGGCGAGTTCGATAGATAACAAAGTTTGAAATTTGAATCTCTCCTAAAGTTTAGGCACCACGCAAGTTTCATTTTGTTTTCTTTTTGGTCCAATCCAAATACAATTATTACTTGGAACTCGACGGAAATACTGTGAAGTAGGTCTGCGTAGCGGTGAGAGATACGGCAAGCCCAGCGACGACGAAGGAAATGGCGGACCAGGGGCTGCCGAAGTAGTCGCGCCTGAGCGCCGACATGTTCCTGTGCCACCATGAGCCGCAGTACCGGTCCACGTTATGATACAGCTCAGAAAAAAGACCTGGCGCTTGTAGTTCATGGCACTGCCGTCCCCGAGGTGGCTGAAGAATTGCGCCGCCGCATCGTCGTCGGCCAGTAGGTTGACCAGGATGCCGCACCGGCGGAGCAGCGCCACGTCCTCCGCCGTGCGGACGATCATGCTCATGAGGTTGACGTAGCACATCATGTTTGCTTCCTCCCCGCCCTGGCTCTGCTCGAACGCGATCAGGTTGATCAGAAGCGGCCTGCTCATGTCGTCGATCTCGACCAGGGGAATCACCATGACGCCTCTCTTGGCATCAAACGTCACGTCGTAGTCGTACATACCCCGATCTGAGCTCCTGGCCACGAAGGTCACCCCCGCCGCCCTCATCTCGGTGGCGCGTGGTATCACCCGCACCTCCGTTGACCCAGCCGGCCGCTTGGGCACAACGCTCTCATACAGCAGGTGAAGGAGATGGTGGATCTCAGAGGTGTCAGAAGGCGTCGCGCCATCCTTGATGCCGATGTACTCGAGGAAGAGATTGAAGAGGTATTCCCTGGTGCCGCCCTGCGCGCCGGCGACGACGTCGTATAGCTTCTCGACGACGAAGAACGGGATCTGGTTCTCGAGCAAGAGGAGATCAGTGGCGATGAGTGTGCGGCCCCAGCCGACGTCGCAGAGCTTGTCGGGGCACTTGGTGTGCCACTTGAAGAAGAACTCAAGGATGAACGAGGCGTCGAGGAGGAGCATCCGAACGAACTCGTCGGAGTCGAGGGCGGGGCGCTCGCTGTAGCACGCGCGCGCACGGGACTCGAGGGACCGCATCTCCTGGATCAGCAGGGATGAGCTGACGGCGGGGCTGCGGGACAGCAGGTCGTGGAGGTAGCGCCACTTGTAGTCCTCCATGGCGCAGAGCGCGACATTGCCATGGTAGTAGGGGCCGATGGACACCATGCGCGGCTCGTAGGCAGTCGGATTGCTCTCACGGACGTAGGCGGGGACGCGGAAGATGGTGAACGGCTGAGCGCTCCACTGCGGCGCCTGTGCTCGCAGGGTGCTCAGCGTCGCCTCCACTGAAGCTTCCAACGACGTCACGCTCGCCATGGCGATTGGCGTGGAGAAAACAAAAACAGGCAACGCGGCGACAACCACCTCGTTCAGGTTCAGCTCACCGCCGGACTCGAGGTCAAGGAGGAAGAAAGACCAAGCTGTTTCACTAGCTAGCAGTAGAGCTGGGACTTGGGCCCTTGCATTTGAGGGCGGGCAAAAAGCACGGACTTTTGACACGACCAAGCACGCGGCACCGATTACGAAAAATTCTCTGGTTGTTGTGCCGCACGACACGAACACGAGGGCGTGCCGTGCCTAGGATCTCGGCACGATGGGCTACATGGCACGGCCCGCATGTTGGGCCGTGCTTGGGCCGACACGACACGAAAGTGGCACGTACACACTTCTATTAGTCTACAATGTATTTTTATAGCATTTACTATAGTATACATCTCGTATAATACTTAAATAAATTATAAAAATCATTAAAACATCGTTAAAAAGGTATACACAAGATACATATTTTTTATATTACAAGAATAAAAAAAGAAGCCGAGATAGAGAGGTAGCCGAGATATTCATGAGGGGCGTGCTGCTTGGACCGCTCCCGTGCCTAAAGAGCGATCCTAATAGGCACGCGTCGCGAGAGGGCGGGCCGGGCGGGCCCAAGTGCTTGGACCGGTTCCTAACAAAACCGGGGAAAAATAGTCCCGGTGCCTAAAGAGCACGATCCGAATAGGCACGGGATTTACGGCGTTGTGCATTAAGTGAGGGCGTTCCGGGCGGCACGGTGTGACCCAAGTCCCAGCTCTAGCTAGCAGGTTCCTAACAAAACCCGGGAATCTTCCAATGCAAGCTATGCAAGCGGGAGCTAACGCGGCCCCCGGCAGGCTTTACCGGGCACCGGCAAGGCAAGGACGCTACTGGTCGATTGGTCGATCTGTGCTCGATGGAAACACAATAATTCATCACTTACGAAGTTACTCCCTCTGTCCTATGGAGTTTGTCGTTTTTGACTTTTGAATTTCATGTTTGACCATCCGTCTTATTTAAAATTTTTATACAAACCATAAAATAAATTAATTAATATTCAAGTATCTTTATTGATAAAAGAAGCCGTAACAAAATAAATTATATTTGTGCAAAATTTTTGAATAAGACGAAGCATCGAAAAAAGATGGCACGGAATCCGGGGTGACAAACTTCGGTGGGACGGAGGGAGTACGATGCAACTTCCTCCTCTGTTCTTTGCAGTTTCGTTTTTCTTTCTATAGATACAGTAACAAACGCATACCACAGCCATGTTTAGTTACCTTCCAAAAGTTAGAATTTTTTCACTCGCTCCATCACATCAATATTTGGACGCATACATGGAGCATTAAATATTAGTAAAACATAACTAATTGCACAGTTTGTTTGTAAATCACGAGATGAATCTTTTGAATCTAGTTAGTCCATGATTAAACAATATTTACTAAATACAAACAAAAGTGCTACAGTTAGAAAAATTTTAACTTTTGGACAACTAAACAAGACCACATTGCAAGTCTGACACACATACACACCTAAATATGCAGACACCTTTGAATTGATGTTTGCACATCAATTATTCGGTGTGGAAGACATACCCTAACATACATAGGAAAATATTCCAAACATGCAAGAAAAGACAAGACAACAAAAGGAATATACAATAATTCTACTACAGCAATAGTCAAGAGATAAGCTTGAAGACCCTCCAGAAAGCTCCTCTCTTTATAAAAGGAGAAGCCTGACGCCTGCATTCGACGCCCTCGACACCAGCAACACACCCGCACCACTCGACATCTGCATCCATCACCAGCATCTGCGCTCTCCAACACCAACCACTGAAGACCTCCACCACCATGAAGACCACTAGCTCAGGAGTACTTTGAGTTAGTCTACCATAATTAGTACTAGAATTACCCCTCTCCACTACCATTGTATTATTCCACCGGTATTGTAAAGAATAAAGGAAGACCAGTGACCTTCCTGTGTTTATAAGGTAATCAGGTTTGTGCTAAGTGCTTGTGGTTTTTCGAAAGGGAAAGCCGTATGTAAGCTTGCTCTGTGAAAATAGATTGAGCCTTTATGTGTTAATCCCTATTGTCCTTTAAAGCTTGTTCGTATGGGGCGATGCCTCTATGCTAGGGACCCTAGAGGAGAAACATCTGTGTGTGTTGTTCTTGTGTTAGCAAAGTTAGTGGCGTTTGTAGAGAACCCTGTCTACATAGAGAAGTGTTCCCTTTGGGTGGAACTGCCTAGGGAGACGATAGAGACCGAGTCCTGTATGTCCGTGGCCTAGGATAGCAAGGGAGAAGACTAGGTTGGCTTGGTTCTGAAGCGGGGATAGTGATGCATAAGCACAAGGATCAACACAAGGATAGTCGCACTCATAGGCTAAAAAGATCAGTCTCGCCAACCTTGCAAAGATCATGTGAATCACACGGATATATATCCTGCATACGCGCACTCACGAATAATCACTAATCTAGTTCACTAATAATCACACACTCACGTATGCTGCATCCATCCACTCACAAGTTCCTTGCATAGTGAAGAATAGTAGCAAGCATATAAAGAAATTGCTTTTTCTAATTAAGTGTACATTTTCATTCACCATATACCAGAAGTGCACGGCATAGTAGCAAAGTTTGGAACTGCCAGAGCCACTCAATCCACTCAAGGTGAAGTGCTTGTGCACTATTTTAATTCAATTTGAATATTACCTATTATTTTGAATAGTGTCACAAATTTGGATAGTAACAGGTGAATTTGAATAGTGTTGTGAATAGTAACTCGAATTTTTTTTTGATTTTTGAATTTTGAATTTCTATTTGAAGTTCAAGTTTCTGCAAGTCTAAATTCAAAAAATGAAAAATTTGAGTTACTATTCATACCACTATTCAAATTCACTTGTTACTATTCAAAATAACAGGCACTATTCAAATATAGAATTAATATAGTGCACGAGCACTTCACTTTGAGTGGGTTGAGTGGATCCGGCACTTCCAAACTTTGCTACTATACGGTGCACTTCTGGTATATGGTGGATGAAAATGCACACTCAATTAGCAAAAGCAATTCCTTTATATGCTTGCTACTATTGTTCACTATGCAAGGCACTTGTGAGTGGATTTTGGTGAGCGGATGGATGCAGTATACATGAGTGCGTGATTATTAGTGAACTGGATTAGTGAATATCCTTGAGTGCGCGTATATGGGATATATATGCGTGTGATTCATAGGATTTTTGCAAGGTTGGCGAGACCAATCTTTTCAGTCGGTGCGAGTGACTATGCTTGTGTCGATCCTACTTCGGTACTCATCGTATGCATCACTAACCTGCTTCAAAACCAGGACAAACCGGTCTTCTCCCTCGCTATCCTAGGCCATGAACATACAGGACTCGGGCTCTATCGTCTCCCCATGCAGTTCCACCCGAAGAGAACACTTCTCTACGCACACAGGGTTCTCTACAAACGCTGATACCAGGGCTAACATGAGAACAACACACGCAGAGGTTTCTCCTCTAGGGTCCCTAGCATAGAGACATCGCCCCGTACAAACGAGCTTTAAAGGACAAAGGGGATTAACACAGAAAGGCTCAATCCATTTTCACAGAGCAAGCTTACATATGGCTTTCCCTTTCAGGAAAATCCAAGCACTTAGCACAAACCTGATTACCTTACAAGCATAGGTAATTCTAATAATAATTATGGTGGACAAACTCACAGTGCTCCTGAGCTAGTGGTCTTCATGGTGGTGGAAGTCTTTAAGTGGATGGTGTTGGAGAGTGAGGATGCTGGTGACAGTTGTGTTTGCTCGTTGCGGGTTGAATGGTGTCAAATGTAGGCGTCGAGCTTCTCCTTTTATAGAACGAGAGGAGCCTTCTGGAGCGTCTTCAAGCTTATCTCCTAACTGTTTATATATTCCTTTTGTTTCGTCTGATGCGTTATCTTCTCTTGTATATTTGGAATATTTTCGTGTGTATGTCACGCACACAAATATGTATATGCTCTCATCGTCTTTCTTTTCATGGAAGACCTCTTGAAATTGATAGTTATTGGTTTTTGAGGCTGATACTGATGCTATTTTGCTGAGAGAAAAAAGCACATTGTACGATATGACCATAAGACAACTCATATAATGTAGCGTGTGATGCTAACTTATTTCAAGATGTGAATATTAATACTATTTTCTATATTTTAATTAAATTTTTGACTTATCAGAAGGTGAGATGTACATTTAACAATTTATTTTGGGACGACCGGCCTTCCTGCACAGGGCGTCTTGGTCTCCTCCGCCTCTCCATCCGCCTTGGCCGTGCAGGCCGCCAGCTTAGAAGTTTGAACGCGTCGTCATGGCTGCCGTCCTCAACGCTTCGCTGAGGAAGCCAGGTTGTTTGTTGCCAACCACCCAACCCTGCTGGTGGATCCTGCGTTATTCTGCTACGGCCCAGGTCGCACTGAGTAGAATTCAATCATAGCGCAAAACAAGACAAGGAAGAGGAGCCATGCGAGAATGCAGAGAAGCAGCACACTCACAATTATTGACGGCGTTCCTGGCGCCTGCATGTCACGAGCAAGCAGATGGCCATCTTCGTCTCGGTATGGCCGAGGAGTGGCCTCAGGCGCCGGGCAGGTCTGCCATCTTATATCGGCGTCCTCGGCTTGCTAAGGGGGCAACAAGCCAACAACCACAGCCCACCTCCTTTAGGTGTTCTGTGTTCTCTGCCGCCAAGTAAGGGTTGGCGCTACTGGACCAGATGCGGACCAGATGCGCGCGCCGTGTTTCGAGCAGCTGCGACTGCGAGCTCCAGCCGTGCACTGGGATGCGGACGTGTTCCCACTTCCCAGCCACTGCGGCTCGTACAGAAGTACGTATCAGCTAACTCAGGGCAAAGATGTTATAACTGCCCACGCCACCGATCATCATCACTGCCGCCCTCTACCTCGCCGCTCACTGCCGCGCGTACGCCGTCAGAGCCGCCGCAGTTCGTCCAGACTGTGACACTTACTCGGAGACCAACTCGATTCCTCAGCCCTCACCACCGCCGTCAAGATCAGATGGCCAGCGCATGGATAATCGCGTTCATGGCAGAGCTCCACGCCGACATCGATGAGTATGACAAGGCGATGACAGCACACTAGGAAAAATAGCAGGCAACACAGCAGGTTGCCATTGAAGCCGCCAATGACGACATCCCTACCATGGGCGCCACCGACGGCGACGACACTCCCACAGGCGCCGACGACATCATCTCCATCCACAACAAACCCGTGGCCATGCCAGCAGCAACGTCGCCGCTCGATGTACGCGCCTCGACGTCACATCAACCACCCACGACGACGCCCCTGAGGGCGCCACCGCTGCTACTACCATCCCTCCACAATCGTCAGATCAGATCTGAAGGTGACCACCGATCCACCAGCTTCTCGACGAAAAGCCTACCCAAATAGGCAACATCGCGAGGCCCCAATAACGGTGCGGATAAGTGTGCGCATATTTCTCCAAAAGCCTACCCAAAGAAACAGCATCGACACCGGGAACACCGGGAATGCCAAAGCATGAGCAACACAATGACGTCGCCAAACATCGCCCGCGGCGTGCCCGACGTCAACTAGCGTGCACAACAACCAGTCCTCAAGGAGAAGCTGGCGCATGCCCTCAACAGTGCCACAAACTTCAGTCGCGCCAACCTCGACAAGAGATGGGACACGCGCAAAGAGAAGGACATCTACACAGCCCAAATCTAACCGGGTTGATTCAACGAAAAGATGGGGCGCACACAAAAAAGGTAACCAGGCCAACTTCATTCCCCCATCCTCGATCGCCCCACACAGCAAATGGTGGAACAACCACGCGTCGGCGTCTAGCGAACACTAGGGCGTATGCAAACAACAGTGCACACCGCAGAAAGAACAACACAACAACAAGAAGATCATCAACCAGGTATCTGCAGATTTTCTTACATATCCCTTGCCTGCCCTGGTCAATTCTTCTCGGGTTGTTGCAGCAAGAACTCCAGAGATTACGGTAGACGACCATCTACACCTGCCAGCAATCAACTCATCAGCACAATAGGGGACACCCTCATCGCAGATGGCACCAGCCCTGCCACAGACAGGACCACCCTTGGCGTCACATTCGCGGATCGTTAGTCCGCCCATCGCCATGTCACATACGCCAGTCCTACTACACCGGCAGTTCGAGGTTCGCTCAACCCCCATCTTCATCCGATGGAGCAACTGACCGGGCACCATGGATTTCAAAGATGGAAATCCCAGCCAACCTGGAGCAGCTCAACGACGAACACAAAAGGTACGCCGCTATCCACCTAACAGGAGCAGCACATCTCTGGTCCCTATACAACTACATTTATGTGTTCGAGTTCGCCAACGGACTCCAAACCACGTGCTCCAGCTCCTAAATCGGTTTATTTGGAACAGATAGTGAGATTAAAGACACCATGCATCTTGGAGCTCAGCTAGAAATCTCCACAATGTACAGTCCACAGTTGTTTTTGGCAAAAGAAATAGGATTATCCTTTGGATAAAGAAGTGGAGAAATATCATACAGCATCAACAACGGAGATGAGCTCCATCTCATAGATCACCACAGAATTGGGAGGGACGGCAGCAAGATGATACTGATTTGATCCAGCAACACCGAACGCATGCTGAGGTGGAATGGTGAAGGAGGCAACTTCTCCCGTTTCCATAGTCATCACAGCTTCGTCTAGACCATATATAACATGCTCTGCACATTTCGTTGAAGCAGGTTGTTACAAGTTTTGATAACAGCATGTTAAGCCACATTAAAACTTCTACATGCATTTATTTCATTGAAGCAAGTTGATGGCAGGATAAACAACTACCGATCTATGTCTTACCAAAAGAAAATGAGATGTGTCTAATAATAATGCACATGTTACTGATTTTTTTCCACAATTGTCACATGTCCTTGATTAAATCTAATGTACTCTCTCTGTCTTGAAATATAAGGATTCAATTTTGGCATAAGTAGCTATACTAACTTTGACCAAGTTTATAGAATTGAAGGAAAATACATAGGACTTCGAATTAGCATAATTACTTAGATTATGAAATATTTTTTTTTATATAATATATCTTTTTGATATGGTAGATGTTAATACTCTTCTCTATAAATTTGATAACTGAATATTAACCTTCAACGATGGTGAACTCCAATGGTTCCTCCTCGTCATTGCCCCTCCGGTCAAAAACGGTCCCATCTTGAAGTTTACCAATCAGCCAGACTGTCATTAAATTGTTCATTGATGCATTATTTCTTAATTAGGCAAAGATATATTAGACAAACCATATGTCAGTTAAATACCTTTTACGGCTTCTTGATTGTAAGGTTTCTTGCTACGCCTATGAGAGCAGTAATAATTTTCTTGATGATATCGATTCCCTCCAACGTGTGATATGTACAATTCAAAGAAGGGTCATGCAGAGAAACAAAAATGGGGATATTATTACTGTTGGCTAAAGTGGCACAATATATAATTATTTTTATTTTGTCAACAGTGTTTTCCACAAAATCATGCACTATGCAGATAGAATGTCCATTGGGTAAATAAGCAGAGCATGAATCTGAATTAAAGTCATATCTATTGTTGGTCTAGATCATCAAACGTGGAGGGAAAAAAAAAGCATGAGCATGAATTTGACTAATACGATATCTAATATGTAAAAGGTCTGTTAAGCATTGGTGGTTGGCTTATTGTCAGTTAGCTACACATTATGAAGCAACTGCTACTCTGCTAGCTCATACAGCTAGATACTCATAAACAAAAAGGTGATAAATCTATGAGACACATTATAAAGACAAGCAATTTCACACTTACAAAAACGTGATAAGGTTGACACTATGATGCTCATATCAGCCCTGTAAGTAGCAGTAACAAACAGTTAGAAGAAAATAATTGTAACTTGAATATTACATATCAGAAAAGGGAAGAGTAGCCGGTAAACATCTATGATTAAACTCCTAAACAGTGTATGTACTAACCAGTTTATGTATGGCATGGAAGGCACTTGTGGATTGAAGATGTTGCTGCTTGACAACAACAGTAGTATGAAGCGACAGAGAATGAATTCTATGAGGTTAGAAGACTCAAGAGAAGCGACATTTGGAACAAGAGACCTGCAGAGTAGGTAAAACACAAGTGGATTAGTCGAAGCACAAACAGAAGGAGAGTGACTAGGACTGTTTTTTTTCCTCGTACATGCAGGAGAGCTGCATATCATTGTATTAATAGAAGAAAAGGAAATACAAACCAGACGACCCTACATCCGACCATTAGACTGCTGCAACCTAGGCTCCACCAATGAGCCTCTTCCCTAGCCATAGCCAATGCCAGGTTAACATTAGACTGCTGCAACCTAGGCTCCTAAAATGACTAGGGAGTTCAGCCCCAACCTATAATCTCCAACAGCAGCACTGTCAACCTTTCTCCACCACTTGTCAAAGGACAGATGGTTGAGGAGTGTTAGTGTATATGAGTAGAGGCCCAATAGAGGCCCATGTACGATCAACATTATACCCACCCTTCTAGGGTTTGGAGGTATACACGAGACACAATTATCCTCTAACATGGTATCGGCCTAGATCCTCTCCTCTCTCTCCCTCCCTTCCCGGGCAGCCACCCTTCTTCCCCCACCTCTCCTCCTTCCCCACGCTTTCCCTACGTTGCCGAGCCGAGCACCCGCACCGCCGCCCGGTTCCCGCACGGCGCGGGCGCACGCCTTGGCGCCCGCGGGCGCAGCGCGTGGTGCGTGGTGTCCTGCCGCTGCCCACGTCGCGGCCGACGCCGGCTCCTCGACCCCCGCCTCCTCTCGATTCCCACCCGCGCCCGGCTTGTTCTGGCGCTCCGGTTCCAAGCGTGCGTGTGTGCGGCGCGGGGGCCTTACGGCGTGGGCGCCGGGCAAAGCGTGGCCACGGCGGCGCTCCCACGGCCGTCGATCCCGCGGCGGAGCCCCGACCGCCGTCGGTCGTTGGCGCGACCGAGGATGCTCGCTCTCGCCGCTACGTCCTCGGCGACCACGTCCTCCTCGACACGCCCGATCGCGGCGCTGGGCCGGCGTGGCGGCGCCGCTTTGACCGGCGTCGCCATGTCCTGGATCGTTGTGACCGTCTCCCTCGATCTGCAGGACATCGTCCGGGCTCACGGTGCCACCGCACGCCACGTATGGCTGGCCCTCGAGGAGGCCCGGGCCATCCAGCTCTACGCCGGCTTCCGCACCTTCAAGCAGGGGGACCTCTCCATTGGCGAGTTCTGCCGGCATATGAAGAGCAAGGCCGATGCTCTCTGTGACCTCGGGTATCCGATGCACGATCACGTCCTGGTGCTCAATGTTCTGCGGGGTCTCAACGGCCGCTTCGCGCACCTACGGACTGGATTACCCGGCAGCCCTTCCCCACCTTCCCTCGGTGGGGGCCCACCTCACCATGGGACCGTGAGGGCTCTTCGGCGGACATCTACCTCTTCCTCCACCTCCGCCCTCGTCGCTACACCCCCGCCTTCTCTTGCCCACTCCCTCCTTGGCGCTCCTTCCCCCGGGCCGAGCGGGGGGTAGCAGTGGTGGTCATCGCCGGCGGGGTGGACGAGGTGGTGGTGCTGGTCGGGGCGGACCCACTCCACCTCTTGCTCCACTCCCTGTCCCTAGTGGTGCGCCCTGGCCATCCTTCAACAACCCATGGTCAGGACGCATCTCCATGTGGCCCTTCCTAGCCGGGCGGGGTGCTCGACGTCTACTCGGTCGGCCGCCATGTTCTCCGGCGTCCCTCCACCCGAGCCACTGGGTTCCACCTCGCTAGCCCGGTAACCTTCGACCTGGCACGGGGTGGGATCCGACCGCTTGGCCGCGATCCCAAAGACCATAGGGTCGACACCGTCGACCGAGCGGATCGCTGACTCGGGCGCTTCCTACCACACCACTCTGGACCATAAGACCTCCTCATCCCTCCTGTCCTTCTATCATGGTGGGTGATGGGTCTTGTCTTCCTGTCACCTCCGTGGGTTCTGCCCCTGGTCCTTTTCACCTTTCGAATGTTCTTGTTGCTCCTCAAATGGTCCACAATCTTCTTTCTATTCGTCAGTTCACTGCTAATAACTCTTGTTCTGTCGAATTTGACACTTCTGGTCTTACTGTGAAGGATTTGGCTTCCCGACGATCACTTCTCCGATGTGATAGCGCGGGGCCCCTTTACACTCTTCGACTTCCGTCTTCCGCTGCTGCGCTTGCCGTGACGCCTTCTTCCACCGGCTTGGTCATCCCGGCCGCGACGTTTTGGCTCAGCTCAGTCGTAGTGCAGACATCCCTTGTACTCGTACTCATGCAGAGCACTTTTGTCATGCGTGCCAACTTGGTCGTCATGTTAGACTTCCTTTTTCTTCATCTTCTTCGCATGCCACGCATGCTTTTGATCTTGTACACTGTGATTTGTGGACCTCTCCTGTACCGAGCATCTCTGGGCTCAAATACTATCTTGTGATGGTTGATGATTTCTCTCATTACTCTTGGACTTTCCTGTTGCGTGCTAAGTCTGAGATGTTTCCCACCCTCCTCCACTTCTTTGCGTGGGTGTCCACTCAGTTCGGCCTCACTGTGACAACGGGCGTGAGTTCGATAACCACACCTCTCGCCCTTTCTTCCTCTCTCGCCGTGTTCAGTTGCGCATGTCTTACCCGTACACTTCTTCCCAGAACAGCACGGTCGAGTGCATGGTTCGTACCACGAACGATACTATGCGCACTCTCCTTCTTCAGGCCTCTCTGCCCCTACGTTTCTGGGCCGAGAGCCTCCACACATCTTCCCGGCGACTTGGTGAGAATGTCAGCCAGCTGATCTGCCGTGGGGATGTAGATGGCCTTGATGCTTCCATCTTCCAGACATTCCCTGATGAAGTGGAACTTGGTCCTGATGTGCTTGCTCCTGTCATGGAAGACCGGGTTCTTGGCCAATGCAAGAGCAGACTTGCTGTCCACTCTCAGCTCCACAACCTCCACACCTCTGCCCAGGAGCTCCCCGAGCAACCTTGACAGCCACAATGGTGGCGGCAACATACTCTGCCTCGCAGCTTGACAGCGCCACCGTCTTCTGCTTGATGGATTGCCAGCTGATCAAGCAACCCCCCAGGAAGAACATGGTTCCACTGGTGCTCCTGTTGGTGTCCATCGCCGGCGAGGTCACTGTCACAGTAGCCAATGAAGCGGGCGGAATCCAGCGCTCTTTTGTAGTGGAGCCCGAACTCCAGCGTCCCAGCCACGTACCGGAGCACACGCTTCACCGCCTGCAGGTGCTCCGCCGTGGGCCGCTCCATGAACCGGCTCAGGTAGCCGACGGCGAACGCCAGGTGTGGCCGGGTGTGCACAAGGTACTGCAGGCTTCCCATAAGCCACCGCAGTCCACCATGTCTCCTAGCTCGAGAACCCGCCGCGCGTAATTGACCTAGCACAGTGTGATGCCCTTGGCATCTTGGCGGACCTCGATGCCGAGGTAGTAGCAGAGTAGGCCGAGGTCACTCATCTCGAAGCGATCCTTCATGGCGGCCTTGAAGCTCTCCACCTCCCTCCAATCGGCGCCGGTGATGATCAGGTCGTCGACATAGACACCGATCAGCAGCAGAGTCTTCCTGCTACCCCGCCGGTACATTGCGGCCTCATGAGCGCTGAAGCCCGTACAACGCCTTCTTCAGGCGGTACACCTTCCGTTCTTCTCCGACGACGACGAAGCCCCGCGGCTACCGCACGTACACCTCCTCCTTGAGATCGCCATTGAGGAAGGCGGACTTGACGTCCATGTGGTGGACCTTCCACCCTTCCTGCGCCGCCGCCGGCGAGGAGCATCCGCGGGACTCCATCCTCGCCACCGACGCGAACGCGTCTCCGTAGTCGACCCCTTCTTGCTGCAGGAATCCCCGCGCCACCAGCCTCGCCTTGTGCTTGGTGACCACCCCCTTCTCGTCCTTCTTGAGCTTCAAGACCCACTTCAGCGAGATCGGGGGGTGCCGTCGGGGAGGTCCACGAGCCCCCAGGTCTAGTTCTTCTCAACCGCCTGGAGCTCCTGCTTCATCGCCGCATCCCACTCTGGGTGGCCCTTGGCCTCCGAGTGGTTGACCGGCTCCCCGGCGTGCGTGAGGTGGAGCTGGGTGAACAGCCGCTCTGCCAGCCCCGGTGGCGACGCATCCCCGATTATGTTCGTCACCGTGCGGTAGCGGAGGGGCTCGTTGTCGTAGAATGCGTCCAGCCGCTCCTCGTCGTTCTCCAGCGGCGTAGCCAGCTCGACCGAGGGCGCTGAAGAGGAAGCCGCCATTGTCGGCGTAGTTGGGGACGTGCGGGGCAGAGGGCTCTACTCCTCTGCCGCGCTACTGCTGTGCTTCCCAGGAGCCGGAACAGGGGATGGTGGAGGCGGCGCATCCGTAGTCGTAGTAGAGTTTAGGGTTTAGGGTTTAGGGTTTAGAGCTTGATGACGGCGTCCGCACTCCCCCCGATCCTGTGCCCACTAGCTGTTCGATGACGAACTCCTCGTCCGCCACCTATTGCTCACCTCCTTCCTTCAGCCAGTCCCACCCGCGGCTCTCATCGAAGACAGTCCCGCGAGACGCGCACGCGCAGGGTGGACGGGTCGAGGACATGGTAGGCCTTAGCGCTGTCCGCGTACCCGATGAAGATGCCCAGCCGGCTGCGGTCGTCCAGCTTCTTCAGCTGCGACAAGTCCTTGACGAAGGCCATGCAGCCGAACGTGCGCAGGTGCCCCACCTGCGGTTCCTTGCCGTGCCACGCCTCATACGGCGTCATGCCCTGCAGCGCCTTGGTCGGAGCACGGTTCAGCATATGGACGGCGGTGACCACAGCCTCGCCCCAGAAGCACGCCGACAGACTCCTATGCCTCAGCAACGCAGGCCATGGCGACCACGGTCTGGTTCCGGCACTCCACGACGCCGTTCTGCTGTAGTGAGTGTGGGGCGCTGTAGTGGCGCTGGATCCCCTCCTCCACGCAGTAGGCGGTGAACTCCCGCTCGTTGTCCATGCGTAGCGTGCGCAGCTTCTTGCCACTCTGCGCCTCTGCCCGTGCCTGCAGAGTTTTGATGGCATCCGTGGCCATGTCCTTCGACATCAGGAGCGCCACCCACATGTACTGTGTGGCGTCGTCGACCAGCAGGAGGAAGTAGCGCCTGCCGTCGAGAGTCGCCGGCGTGATCGGACCGCAGAGGTCCCCATGGACCAGCTCCAGCGGATCTTGCGCGCAGTACTTGGCCTCCAACGGGAACGGCGCCCGCCAGTGCTTGGTGATGACGGACGTGTCACAGAACTGCCCGGAGCGCCACCCACATGTACTGCGTGGCGTCGTCGACCAGCAGGAGGAAGTAGCGCCTGCCGCCAGGAGTCGCCGGCGTGATCGGACCGCAGAGGTCCCCATGGACCAGCTCCAAATGGATCTTGCACGCAAATGCTTGGCCTCCAACGGAACGGCGCCCCGCCAAGTGCTTGGTGATGACGCTTACGTGTCACGCGAACCGCCCGATGTGCTTGATCATACTCGTACTCATGCAGAGCACTTTTGTCATGCGTGCCAACTTGGTCGTCATGTTAGACTTCTTTTTCTTCTTCTTCTTCCTCGCATGCCACGCATGCTTTTGATCTTGTACACTGTGATTTGTGGACCTCTCCTGTACCGAGCATCTCTGGGCTCAAATACTACCTTGTGATGGTTGATGATTTCTCTCATTACTCTTGGACTTTCCCGTTGCGTGCTAAGTCTGAGACGTTTCCCACCCTCCTCCACTTCTTTGTGTGGGTGTCCACTCAGTTCGGCGTCACTGTGACAACAGGCGTGAGTTCGATAACCACACCTCTCGCTCTTTCTTCCTCTCTCGCGGTGTTCAGTTGCGCATGTCTTGCCCGTACACTTCTTCCTAGAACGGCATGGCCGAGTGCATGGTTCGTACCACGAACGATACTATGCGCACTCTCCTTCTTCAGGCCTCTCTGCCCCTATGTTTCTGGCCCCCAGCGACTTGGTGAGAGTGTCAGCTAGCTGATCTGCCGTGGGGATGTAGATGCTTTGATGCTTCCATCTTCCAAACATTCCCTGATGGAGTGGAACTTGGTCCTAATGTGCTTGCTCCTGTCATGGAAGACCGGGTTCTTGGCCGATGCAAGAGCAGACTTGTTGTCCACTCTCAGCTCCACAACCTCCACACCTCTGCCCAGGAGCTCCCAGAGCAACCTTGACAGCCACAATGGTGGCGGCAACATACTCTGCCTCGCAGCTTGACAGCGCCACCGTCTTCTGCTTGATGGATTGCCAGCAGATCAAGCAATCCCCAGGAATAACATGGTTCCACTGGTGCTCCTGCTGGTGTCCACGTCGCCGGCGAGGTCACTGTCACAGTAGCCAATGAAGCGGGCAGAATCCAGCGCTCTTTTGTAGTGGAGCCCGAACTCCAGCGTCCCATCCACGTACCGGAGCACACGCTTCACCGCCTGCAGGTGCTCCGCCGTGGGCCGCTCCATGAACCGGCTCAGATAGCCGACGGCGAACGCCAGGTCTGGCCGGGTGTGCACAAGCTACCGCAGGCTTCCCATCAACCGTCGATACATCGTCGCATCCACCTCCTCCGCCGTGCTTTCCTTGCTGAGCTTGATCTTCTCCTCCATCGGGGTGGCTGCTGGATTGCAGTCCACCATGTCTCCCAGCTCGAGAACCCGCCGCGCGTAATTGGCCTAGCACAGTGTGATGCCCTTGGCATCCTGGCGGACCTCAACGCCGAGGTAGTAGCAGAGTAGGCCGAGGTCACTCATCTCGAAGCGATCCTTCATGGCGGCCTTGAAGCTCTCCACCTCGCTCCAATCGGCGCCAGTGATGATCAGGTCGTCGACATAGACACCGATCAGCAGCAGAGTTTTCCCGCTGCCCCGCCGGTACACTGCGGCCTCATGAGCGCTCCGCTGGAAGCCCATCTGCTCGGCCGGAAGCCCATCTCGCCCCGAGTGGCATCCAACTTCGTTCGGGAGCGCGGCGCTGCCGCATGCAGCCCGCATGCGCCTTCTTCTTCAGCGGTACACCTTCCCTTCTTCTCCGGCGACGACGAAGCCCGGCGGCTGCCGCACGCACCTCCTCCTTGAGATCGCCATTGAGGAAGGCGGACTTGACGTCCATGTGGTGGACCTTCCACCCTTCCTGCACCGCCAGCGCGAGGAGCATCCGCACGAACTCCATCCTCGCCACCGGCGCGAATGCGTCTTCGTAGTCGACCCCTTCTTGCTGCAGGAATCCCCACGCCACCAGCATCGCCTTGTGCTTGGTGACCACCCCCTTCTCGTCCTTCTTGAGATTCAAGACCCACTTCAGCGAGATCGGGCAGTGTGTTGGAATTAATTTATTTTCTTGAGATGGAAAAAGATTAAAATTGATTAAAGGATGCTAAACACTAGTTGTTTCTTGAAGCTTCTAGCAATGTCAAGTAAGAGCTGGAAAGATGCAAGTCAAAAGCAAATTGAGTTTAGCAAAAGGAAGTAGTAAAATAGAAATTGACTATTAGCTAGCATTTTGTAACAATGAGCTGTATATGAATGTCAGTTACTTTAGCAATGGCAGCTACTGTAGCAAACCGACCCAATGCTCTATATAAGGACATGTTGAGCTCCTTTGTAAGCCAAGCTAGGAAGTTAGCAAAATTAGATTGGAAAGGTGACTAGCTTCAAATAGCCAAGAGCTGTATGAATAGAAGCTAGTTGGGAACCTAGAAAGTGTTGTGCTAGCTTCAGATAGCCTCGAGCTGTATGTATATGTTTGAGAAGAGATAATAAAGCTATAGACCTCATTGCCTCAAACTTTCAGCCAACATTAGACGTTCAGTTCAGCCCAGCGGCTGAACCTGAACCTAAGAAGTGTGTGAGAGAGAAGAGAGGGAAAAGAGCTCCTGCTCTTCTTCTACCTGGATCAGGGAGGAGGGAGAGAGCAGCGGTGAGCAGGTTGCTCACCTTAGTTGCTGGTCCAGCGACCAGGTCCTCGCCGCCTCCCACTGCAGGTGACCCTTGGCCTCCGCGTGGTTGGCCGGCTCCCCGGCGTGCGTGAGGTGGAGCTGGGCGAACAGCCGCTCTGCCAGCCCCGGTGGCGACGCATCCCCGATGATGTTCGTCACCGTGCAGTAGCGGAGGGGCTCGTCGTCGTAGAACGCGTCCAGCCGCTCCTCGTCATTCTCCAGCGGCGTAGCCAGCTCGACCGAGGGCGCTGAAGAGGAAGCCGCCATTGCCGGCGTAGTTGGGGACATGCGGGGCAAAGGGCTCTACCTCCTCTGCCGCTGTGCGCTCCTGCGCCGCGATCTCCCCCCCGGCCGGAACAGGGGATGGTGGAGGCGGCGCATCCGTAGTCGTAGTAGAGCTTGATGACGGCGTCCGCGCTCTCCCCGATCCGGTGTCCACCAGCTATTCGATGACGAACTCCTCGTCCGCCACCGATTGCCCACCTCCTTCCTTCAGCCAGTCCCACCCGTGGCTCTCATCGAAGACAGTCCCGCGAGACGCGCACGCGCTGGGTGTACGGGTCGAGGACGCGGTAGGCCTTGGCGCCGTCCGCGTACCCGATGAACATGTCCGACCGGCTGCGGTCGTCCGGCTCTTCGGCGCGACAAGTCCTTGGCGAAGGCCACGCAGCCCGCACCTGCGGTTCCTTGCCGTGCCACGCCTCACACGGCGTCATGCCCTACAAGCGCCTTGGTCGGACGGCGGTGACCACGGCCGAAGTCCTTGACGAAGGCCACGCAGCCGAACGTGCGCAGGTGCCCTACCTGCGGTTCCTTGCCGTGCCACGCCTCATACGGCGTCATGCCCTATGCGCCTTGGTCGGACGGCGGTGACCACGGCCTCACCCCAGAAGCGCGCCGGCAGACTCCTATGCCTCGGCGGCGCGGGCCATGGCGGCCACGGTGCAGTTTACGGCGCTCCACGACGCCCGTTACGGCTGCGGGCGAGTGTGGGGGCGCTATAGTGGCGCCGATCCCCTCCTCCGCGCGATGGCGGTGAACTTCGCCGACGGTGAACTCCCGCCCGTTGTCCGTGCGTAGCGTGCGTAGCTTCTTGCCACTCTACGCCTCTGCTCGCGCCTGCAGAGTTTTGATGGCGTCAACGGCCATGTCCTTCGACGTTAGGAACGCCACCCACATGTACCGCGTGGCATCGTCGACCAGCAGGAAGTAGCGCCTGCCGCCGGGAGTCGCCGGCGTGATCGGCCCGCAGAGGTCCCCATGGACCAGCTCCAGCGGATCCTGCGCGTGGTACTTGGCCTGCAACAGGAAGGGCGCGCGCCGGTGCTTGGTGATGACGCACGTGTCACAGAACTGCCCGACGTGCTTGATCGCCGGCAGCCCGCGCGCCATGTCCCTCTTGGACAGCCTCAGCAGGGCATCAAAGTGCAGGTGGCCATACGTTTCATGCCAGCGCCATGCCTCATCATCCTTGCACGTGGAGAGGCAGAGCGGCTTGGCGTTGTCCAAGTGCAGGATGTAGAGCCGGTTGGCGCTTCGCCAGACCTTGACGAGGAGCCACCCAACCCGGTCCCAAATCTGCAACAAACCGTTCTTGATCTCCCCCCCGCGATCCTCCTTCATCGAGCTGCCCCAGACTCATGATCGAGTTCCGGAGCGCCAGGATGTAATACACCCTCCTGTGCTCACCGCTCTTGGCCTCGAAGATGATGGACCCGACGCCATGGATCTCCACCTTTGAGTCGTCGCCGAACCTCACCGTGCCTCTGGCCGTCATGTCCAGGTCGGTGAAGAGCTCGTGCCGCCCGGTCATGTGATGAGTTGCGCCGGTGTCCAGGTACCATCCGTCCATCTTCTCGGCGACGGCAAGCTCGGTGTGGAGGTAAGCCGTGGCCTTGGGCTCGCAGATGTCCTGCGGCGCCGATTTGGCATAGAAGGAGGAGGCTTGAGCCCTGCTGCCACAACATGATCAACTTGAGTGCCAAGGCAACCCTACTTTGCATAAAGTAAATGCAGGAAAGTAAGATACAAGTGCTAGTGATAGGGATTAACCACTGTCAGAGTTCGTTGCCTACTGTGCAGAGGAAGGTATGGTGCGCCACCACACCGCACCGTACACACGTAGCAGAATGACATGGTGCAGAGGCGCAACCAAACTATGGTCGGCATGGCAAGGTCGATGATGAAGGCCAAAAAGATGTAGGTGGAGTTCTGGGGAGAAGAAGTGGGCGCTCACCAAGGCCCTAAAGGGCAAGACACCATTCGAGGGTTAGCGTGGACGCAAGCCAAATGTCGGCTGTGTTGGTCATGTTAAGAACATGAAGCCCCACCCCACCTCGGCAAGCTGGAAGATAGAAGCACACCCATGGTGTTGTTAGGCCACGAGGACGGTGGCAAGGCCTATCGGCTCTATGATCCCAAAAGAGGCAAGGTGGTGATCTCCGGGGATGTGGTGTTCGATGAGATGGTAGCGGCTTTGGGACCTTCCCTCAGGGCTTGAGGGAAGCCTGCCATCAACAACACATTTGCCATCGATTAGCTAGTGATCCAAGGAGGTGATATCGACAACAAAGCTCTTTGCTACAACGACCCGAGAGGAGAGCAAGATTCACCAAAGAACGCGCTTCATCTCCACCAAACTCCCCGCCTGCGGCAAGATAGGGGATACCTCCAAATGACGCATGTTGAGTTCGCCTCTCCAAGAAACATCTCTCGAGTTCATGGACATGTTCCATGATAGCGAGGAGGTCCAATTCGTCGGGTGGACGTCGCCGTCAAAGAACTAGATGTACCGGATTGGCCAACCACCGCGTGATGATCTTTGAGTAGTTGCTCATGAGCGTAGAGCAATCAACGGCGTTCGCGGTGGCGGAGCGGGATGCCAACTAAAGGCGGGCTATCTTTGGAGGAGATGCGGTCCATTGAGGACAACAGCACGTGGGAGCTTGTCGATCCGCCGATAGGATGCCGGTCGATTGGCCTCAAGTGGGTCTACAAGGTGAAGCGGGATGAGCACGGTGCCATTGTTTACAAGGCCCGACTTGTTGCCTATGGCTCGTGCGGCGTGAGGGGGCATCGACTTCAAGGAAATCTTTGCTCCGATGGGCGCAAATGGAGTCCGCTTTGCTTGTTGTTGGCCATGGTAGCGATGAAGGACTGGGCGCGTTCATCACACGGACGTCAAATCAACCTTCCTCAACGGCGAGCCGATGAAGACAGTCTTCGCTGGGCAAGCTCTAGGCTTCGCCATGAAGGGAGAAGAGCACAAGGTGCCGCCTCAGTATGGGCCGAGGCGTGCACCACAGGCATGGAACGCCAAGCTCGATGCCACACCGAAGCACTTGGGTTTGCGCTACGCAAAATAGCACGAGCTCTACACGCAGCGATGGGGAATGAGGAGCGCGTGCGGAGGACATTGACGGCTTCATACGTAGAGAAGTTGCTAGAGCACAGTGGCGTGGCTAATTGCAAGCCGTGCGTGACTCCGATGGAGGAGCGACCAAAGCTAAGCAAGCACAACACCGCTACGAAGGTGGACTTGACGCTCCACGGAGCATCGGCGGGCGGGCTGCGCTACCTCACACATACCCAGCCGGACATTGCGTCATGGTTGGGTACGTCGGCCGTTTCATGGAGGCCCGTGTGAAGACCACTGGATAGTAGTGAAGAGGCTGCTACGCTACGTCAAGGGGTCGCTTGATCAAGCGATCATATTCCCCAAGCGAGGTGGCAAAGGTGGGCTGAGGCTCACGACATTGTCGACATGTGAGGCGGAGTATGTTGCAGCAGCCACAGCGAGGAAGCTCATGCATCAGCCCTGATTGTGGAGAATCAGCTCACCATCGCCCTTGCAAAGAATCCAGTCCTCCACAACCGCAGCAAGCCTATCAACGCTCGTTTTCACTTCATCTGTGACTGTGTCGATGGAGGATAGATTTTTCTGGAGTTTGTCGAAACCAAATGACAGCTCGCAGACAACCTCACCAAGCCACTCGGCAGTCTTCGGTCATGGAGCTAAGGACCAAGATTGGAATGGTGGAAATCAAACTAGAGCAACAAGATTAAGGGAAGAATTGTCGAATAATTTGTTGCTAGTCTTACAGAAGTCTGCAACTGCGACAAATCTTTAGGTCAAGGCTGCAGCTTGGTGACCAGGAATGTGAAACTGTAGAGCAGCCAAGCTGTAGTGGGAAGACTTGACAAGGAGTAGTGGGGACAAGTATTGCAGGCTTATCCTGCAGCTAGGACAGTAGATTTTGACTGCACTATAGCAACACACCTTCTCTGGTTGCAGTTCATACACAAACTGAACCTACCCCTCTTGTGTATTTAAGAGCACCCCTGGTAATGTAATTTTCAGTTCAGTTGCCACAACCAAAGAGCAGAGCCTTGGCCAACGCTGGAGCTTCTGCTGTGTGTGTACTGAGCTCAACCCCTTCCTCTACCTCTAGCCATAGTGAGGGTGTGTACAGGGGTGCTCTTAAATGGGCTACTCGAGAACTTTATGGTAGCCTAAAGAGATAATGGATGAAGAAGTAGCTGAGAGGAAGGCCATTGATATACCTGACGAACTGGATTTGCAACACAGTTGTCGAGGAAAAGGTAGTGTATCGTTGGGTAGCCATAGAGAGCCAGCAGGCAACAGCTAACAGAGTGCATATTTTGAAGGGTGTCACTTGCATCTATAGATATAGGCTCTGTATTCCAGGGCGTAAGTTTATGCTTAGTAATATATTTTACCAACTTAGCAAACAGACCTTAATAAAAAATAAAAAGCAAATCAATTTGTGAAGCATATTCATCGGATGATACTAATCAATTTTTAGAAATGTATTGTTCTATCAACCTGATTAACTCCATAAATCATGGCATGACGATCATTTAGAAAATTTACCTTTTCTCTGGTTTGACCTTAGTGACGACCTGCAGCATGGAAAAAAACCTCAAAATTAAAACTGCATATTGCATATCTCAGTAAGGACTCAAAATTAAAACTGCATATTGCATATCTCAGTAAGGACCTGCAACAGGAAAAGTGCAACATAATATTAAAGGGATTAAACTGGATGGACAAGATGCCAAAATGAAATAGGAGCGGTCTAACCTTTTCGTAGGCAATATCACAAGCACATGGTGTGCTATGCCACCTGATCTGCCTGAAAGATTAAAGTCACCTTTACTGAGCTCTGCACTTGACATGCCAAATAATTGCTCAAATGGTTGCTTAGCCCAAAGGGATCTAGCACTTGGGCTCATGTTCGACTGTGCTGAGAAGATATCACTCTGGAGCTTAGGAGGTGGCAGCTCGTCAAATGCTAATGCAGCTGCAGGCCTGGCTGTTGAGTTTGCGTATTGAGATCTTTCTGATGCCAGCCTGCTAAGGTATGACTGGGATCCAATGGCACCACCCAACTTTGCTTCATTCAACAGTGCAGCTCTACTTGCAGCGATTATTCCAGACATATCAGGTGAGCTGTGGTACTTTTTTGAGTAAGCAGGCGAACCAGCATTTTGACTCCCATCAACAGTGGAAGGATCATAATACAATCTTTCAGGCATCATTGAGCCTACGCGGGATGTTGCAGGAATCTGTTGAGTAGCACCAAGTGAAGCAAGCAGATTATGATTACGAGCATTCATCATGGAATAAACATAGGTTGGCACAGCAGACACGGATGATTTTGGAAGCCGCTGTGGGTCCAGTGGCATGCTAGAGTTAGGGTTTCGCTGGCATTCATCTGTTTCAAGTAAGATGTGAGTTAGGGAAGATGTTAAGTGGCATTCATCTGTTTCAAGTAAGATGTGAGTTGGTACCCATGAATTGTTGCAGGTTGGTAGAACTGATTGTTATCTGAATAAGATGGCGCACTAAAATTTGAGTTTAATCTCAAGTAGGCTGTTGCTTGAGCCGTGGAGCTGTGTGTTTGGTAGCTGCATACCCTGAGACCAGGTTGACAATCCCATGTTCGGTCCCCTTTGAAGCCCATATGCAAGTTCCAAGTTTGATGTCTCATTCTTAGGGGACATTAGGTCCACTGAGCTTGACAAAAAAGCTGCCCCCCGCATTGAGTCTCTCACAAGTGGGCTCTTGGGTATTTCAACAGCTTGCTTATCCGCTCTTACAGCTGTGCTAGGTGTTCTAAGGTCTATCCCAAGCAAGATACCAAACTTTTTTGTGCTAGCTTCTTGAGTGAGCTTACCATGGTAATCAAATAGATGCCCCCAGAACTCATCAAGAGTAGCAGCTAGCTGCCTCCTTGCTGCACAGCCCAAACCGGATAACCTCGAGAGACACAATTGACTTCTCAGACTCCAAAGCATGCATATCTTCCTTATCCTTGCATGAGAAAACATCTGTTTCTACTAAAGCATCTCTTTCAGTTGTGATCCTTGATACCACACTTTCTACTGTGCTTTCCTCTATCATAGTAGAAGTAGGAACCTTCTCCAAAGGCTCCGGCCAGTTGACTGCAACAACTGATTTTGACTCCTCACGAGTAAATGACGGGGAGGCGCGGGTTTCAGGAGCAGTTGATGCATAAGCAGTAGACTGTTGAGAGTCGTGATCAGATTCTACGGCAGTGTCAGAAGTATCAATATAGTCCATGTCCAGTTCTGGATGGCTGTCAGGCACATCCTTGGGAGAAGGGCCAACATCTGATCTCTGATCTTCCTCATATGTAACATTGTCCACCTTAACATCTTCCCTTTCTTGAGGAGTATTCAAGAGTTCTCTCTGAGAATGCACAGACCATTCATGGGATTCAGCTTCATGACTTCCAGAATCCAGATCTCAATGGAGTAACAGCCAGGTACAGTGAAAAAGCCACAGATACACATGCAACTAAAAGGAAAAACGTATAAGGGAGCACCACAGGGCTTCCTGTATATCCTTTCAGATTGTTCACCCAGCCACTGTCACCAAATGCAAGAAAAACCAGTATCTCCAGATGCAAAGACACTCTATGGGCTCCCATTATTGATCTTGATGAGGCAACACGAAAAAGTGGGATGACTGAAGATGGAAGGAGCATGGCCTGGATAATCTGGCATATAATTAATAATTGGTATATCCCTTCAGCTCCTGCAACTTTCGCCCAGTACAGAGTAGGAACTATGGCAAAAACCTTCAGTAGGAGATGATGTCCAGAAAGAGGAAGGTTTATACCAAATAAATGCTGTGAAATCACTTGGCTACCGATAGCAGATGTCAGTGAGATGATGTTGCTGGAGAAGAGAAGAACCACTAAAAATATAGTTGGTGCCTACCAATATCTGCAAAGTACTCAAAGTTCAGTTTTCTATAGCGGAATAGGATTGCTTCCCAAATAAAATTTTTAGAAGATACTTAGCAAAAAGCAGAGTGAACAAGTAGGAAGCTTAGGTGCTTACTTGATTCATTAACTCTAACATCTTGGAAGGTAATGAGAAGAGTATTAGTGGATTCCTCTGCTGCAGAGTTCATTAGAACATAGTTCACCATAAAGATTCCAGTAAAAATGAACAATATTGAAAAAAATGGTGGTGTGAAATAAGGCACCAAGTCCAACTGCAGATGATTTTTTTCTGACCCTGCAAATACAATGTTCCTTGATTAAGAATATGCACAGAAGCTGAAGACAATATAGCAAAAACAAACTACCGCAAGTGCAAAACTGTCACTGCTTCATTTTTTTTGCACATGTCAATATTATCCACTGAGCATGACATGAAAACTTAGAAATGGTACAACTTTGATGTTTTGTAATACGCTACAAACCCAAACATAAGATGCAAAATTTCATGACCTAACAAATTTCCAAAAGCTGAGCACAATGTGTACAGATGAACAAATTGTGGAGCCTATAGTGAAAACTTAGGAAGTTATGCAAACAATCGAAACATGATTAATTACATCTTGTTTTATTTCGATGCAGTGCACCAACAATTCATCAAATTAATAAAGGAAATAAATATAGTTTACAAGTTGTGACACATTATTCAGCTGGCATGAGCAGAAGTTCAATATAATGATGATCATGTTGCTGCTCTTAGGAGTTAGAACTCCTATAGACAACAAGCCAGAATTGAAATACATGTAAATGTATGGTTTGAACTATTTCTGGCAAGCCACTATTCACTAAATTTTAAGTCCAAGTGCACTAATCAAACAATTTACCTGGACAACTGATGAATGAATGTAGAAGTTGTGTGCCATTATGTTTGCACCAAGAAGCGCCATCAGACAGTAAGCACTCTCACCACTGATCTTGGGGCTGGCTAACCAATAAGCCAAGCACATAACTAAGAAGTGCAAATCCTGCTATGCAGGCATTTACTGTCCCTTCCATCTTCTTTCCCTAGAGCAGACATAAAGGGTAAGTAACTAGCAAACATGAAGTCACATTAGTGTATCAGTGTTTGTGCAAGTATCCTTATTGAAGCAGTAATCTTACCAGGTGGGATATAGCATATGGTAGCAGATTAGGCACCACTGTTGCAAAGCATATCCCTGTGATGAGATCATCATATTCAAACAGGAGTTTGAATCCGAGTGCTATGCCAAAAATCTGAAAATTCCAGATATTGCCATCAGAATCTAGCATGTCAGAACTACTCTATGTAACATTGCCTTACAGGATGAGAATTCACAGATTAAACATCAAAAGATATGAGAGACATCCAAGGAAGTGTGAAAATACCATAGTCAGCTCTGATGTTAACAGGGACAATCCAGCTTGAACACCCAGGAAAATACATGTTGGCTGGCTGTACTCTTGATGGCATATCTTTGTTCCATGTGAAGGCATGAAAGAGTTAGCAACTTCAAAGGAATATCATGAACAAGTAAGATGCGAAAAAGATATATTTTCCTCCAAAAAGAAGCCCTTCTACATCCAGTAGTATTATAATTGAACTATAGATAGATGGAAAAGAATTATTTTATTATAATTGAACTACAGATAGATGGAAAAGCATTATTTAACAAGGCAAGTAAATTGATGCATTTTGTTTATCAACAATTTGCATAAATGGAATATTTCGTATGTACTTTCCCTACTCCCTAGTCTTCTCAGTCCCTTCAGGTGCAACTCAATATCAACCACCATATAGTGTTGTGAAATGAAAACAAACATTTACTGAACTAAATCTCAGAAGAAGGCCAGCAAAACCAATGAACAACATCGGTAAACCGATACCTCTGCAAGATTCTTCCCTGTGACAGTGCCAATGCAAGCAGTGAAGTTGAAAAGGAGAGCCAACAACACCAGGTCGAATCCAAAACGAGAACCAGCTTCAACTGCTGCCACCCACTTCCCGAGATCAATGTACCCCATTGAAATCAGGAGTGCTGGTCCAAGGGCGTGGAAAAACTTAGGCATACCACCCCTTGAATCCATAAATCCCATGCTCTGTTGAACATCCGTGGCATCCATGGTATGGAGAAAAAAAGAGTCCTGTGCAGCCGCAGATCAGTAGGAAACCGTACCAGTAAATAGAGAAGCAAACAGTAGCCAACCTATAGTCTCTCAAACAATCCTGCTATTATTCATACAACATCTGATCAAACCCCCCAAAGCCTGACACCACTGATCCAATCATCTGCATAGGAACAATCCAAAGCATTTAGGTGACTCCAGTTCTTCATGGCAAGTGAACAGCCATGGTTCTTGACAAGGGTCGTGCCAGATATGGATAGTAGTTCTAAGTTTCCTTCTCCAGACATGGCAGTGTACTAGGCAGTTTATGCACCCACAAGGAGGTTTTCCCAGGAAGAAAACGGTACAAAGAGGTTGGAATTTTACCAAGAGGTCAGTAGATCTTTGTGTTCCAAGGAAGCAGTAAAACCTAGAGTATAAGCCAAATCAAGCACATATCATCACCAGCCAGTAGGTCCTGCCAAAACAAATAAAAAGAGATCAAGCAAAGGAAAGTACAGCAGCAAAAAACTGATAATAAATTAAGCCTACAAGAACGCAACCAAGAACATTACAGCCAGAAATGTGTTGACGTGATGGAACGGAAGAAGGCATGGGCTTGGGTGAGAGGAATGGCGTGGGGAGGAGATAAGGCTGCGCCAGCCTCCCATGCCGCCGTGCCGGAGGAGCTGGTATGCTCCACGTCGGTATGCATGGGTCCTCACCTAGGTGCTGCTTTATATTTTCTAATATAGGAAATAGACACTGCTCATATACATAAAGAGCATTAGAATTTACATACACAGCTACTGAAAGGGAATAAAGAATTACCTTGGTCCAGTAGTGGCTACACAAGAGGAACCTGGAAATCACCAGATCACATCTGGAAAAAAAAAAAAAAAGAAGGTTGCACTGATATAGTTCAATTTCAAGGATGGCTTACTCCAAAGATTTCACAAATAAAATCCACTTTTGCTAGACAATAGAAATAGTTGGGAAAGCTGCAATTATCGGCAAGCTGCTAGCAATACAATGATTGTTTGGTAAGTCCATACCTTAGCAGGAACAGATTCTGCAACACCAATATATAATAGACAGGACATCCCTTGATTAGCAGCATGTGAAATGTGAGTGTCCAAACCAATTGAGGCTGCAATTAAGTAAAAACCAGAATGAGCATTAGTGTCACACCATATATACAGGAAGAGTAAATATTTTCCTGATCTGAAATAGCAATGCTACTATGCTAGACAAATGTAGTGCTGCATGTCCAAAAGCATCAAAAGTGATTTTGTTAGAGATCTGGCATAAAGTACAGATCTTTTCCTATCTGAATCAGCTGTGATACTAAAAGCATCACCAAATGGAATAGAAAATTCAGAAGGTTTTATTAATAACAAACAAAAAGGGGAAAAACGCTGCAATTAATTTATGAGCTAGAACGAAAAGCAAAATGGAATAGGAAACATCACCAAATGATGGTTACCAAGCTTACCAGACAAAAAACCATGTGTGAATCACTCTGGCTTCCCTAATGCCTCGTCGCATTTTGGAGTTCTTTAAATGGGATCCAATGTTTCACGCTGTTAACTATCTATGCCCTGCAAAACAACTGTATTTAGCAAATCATATAGGGGAAAATCAATATTACAGCCAGCCTCATAAGTCACGAGTGCAAATCATATTTCAAATCATGTCTGGATACTTTAAAAATGAAATGTTACACATCTAGGTGACCAGCGCCAGTAAAATAAAAAGAGCCAGCTCATGCTCAATTCAGAACGCACCTCATGTGAGTGACTTTGCACGTGCTGCTTCAGATGAGCTGGTTTCTGGAAACAAGAGCCACACTGTTGGCACCTATTTTCCTCCTCATGAACAATCTTTTCCCCATTTGAGCTGTATATTTCTGATATATCTAGTTCATCCTGCAGATAAATTTTGGGGAAAAATTAGAGATGCTATGTATCTCTCTAAAACACAACAATACAAAAACAGACATCAAAAGATAAATGGTGCACCGCGAAATAGATGGCTCATAACTATGTAATCAAACAAGATATATATTGATTAATGCATCTATATGTCACAGAATGCTTGTACCTTATGATGTGCAACCATGTAAGCCTGAATTAGGCATCGTCTGATCAAATGCCAGCAGAGTGCAGCGACAGGGGAGCCACCATACATGATGCTCCTCTAGCACAGGCAACTAACAAAAAAGAGAGCAGGCAACCGAAGAAGCTTGGAAGAGAATGGGATGAAGTGCCACAATGGAGACCAGATCCACCCTCCCATTCACTCAAAATAGGCACGACACATACATGCATATGCATGGGTCCTCACCTGGGTCAGCGCCACCGTCGCGGGCCGCCGTCACACCGCTGCTGCGTCGGGGGCCGGGCGCCGGGGTGGGCGCTCGCCGGCTGCGCCGGGGGTGCGCTGGCCCGCACCCACGGACAGCGGCGGGGGGCCCTAGCCGGTGCGGCACCATGACCGCCCTCGCCTTTTGGAGAGAGAGAGAGAGGACATCGGGAGAGAGAAAGCAGAGAGGAAGAGAGGGTGGAGGAGAGGTAAATATTTTTCACCAAACCAATAAGACAGCGACATAGACCGCACAGATGCCAAAGAGGAGACTGGCCATCGTCCGATGTTCATCCATCGTTGTAAAATAATTTTACTGCCGTGGCCACTGTGAGGCCGCGGCGTGGCCTCCCGTTCTACTTTTCTTAAATTCATGACACCTTTTGGGCTCTTCATCATCAGAAAAAAATTCACTGGCTTCTTAATCACTTCATGGCTACGCCTCATTGCAGGTGTTAGCAGACTTCTCTTTCAGGATGGACCTCTCATTGCAGGTGTTAGACACAAGGATGCCTCTCTTTCAGGATGGACCTCTCTCTGAGGTTGTTAGACACATCGTGAAGTGCAGGCCTTCCTTTCAAGGTGGACCTCTCTTTGATGGTGGATCTGTTCTTTAAAGCAGTGCCTTTAGGAATGTTAGACACATGCTGAAGAGCCTTCCTCTCAGGTTTTGCTAATGATTTTAGCTAGAATTGGACTCCCTCCACTGTATGAAGTTGCTGCTCATCTCCTTTGCAGTGTCGGGACAAGAAGGCAAGGGAATCAAATATGAAGGTTATCTTGGCTAATGCCTAACTGAGATAATAATAAATGGGCCGCGTTGTTCTGATCCTCACCCTAATTGCCACTGCGATGACCAAGGTAATCTTCTACCTACTAGAATTGGCCTTCCTCCACTGTATCAAGTTGCTGCTCATCTTCTTTGCAGTGCCAGGACAAGAACGCAAGCAAAGTAAGTAAATATGATAGAAGATCACCGTAGCTAATGCTGCGTCACCTATCCTGACCCCACGCAACTAACAGAAAAGGGTAAGTAACTAGCAAACATGAAGTCCTTCTGGATAGATTACAAAAGCATATATCAGACTGATTACTAAAGAAAAATGCAGACTACCAAGAAAATAAAGTAAAGACACAACAACAAAATGTGCATCACCAATTTGGGGTCATTTGGCCACTTGAGTTTATTGAAGAGGCGACCTTCAGCCTTTGCTAAATTAATTTGATCCCATTCTTCAATGTGGCCACTAACATTTATAAACAAAGGGCTTTAGCAAAGCGAATTTACAAAATCAAGGGCACAAAATCTGAGAGTAAGATGGAAAAGCTAACAAAAGGCAGACCTCATATTAACAGAAAGCGCTTCATAATGAACAACATCATATAGGTCTTGAATAGCATTAACCAAACTTTTTTTCAGATCACTGGACTCTGTCGTACCTCGCTACAAAACAGTGTTTTCACAGTTAATACACAGACACACATACACACTTGAACCATCCAAAATAAAATGTTCAATTAGTGAAAACGCCAGTGTAATCTGACATATACAGCATACTTTACATCAGAAAGGAATTTTTTTCCCACTAACAGACTGGTAGGGGAAGGTCAAAACAGCTGTGGTTAGGGTCTAGGAGGTTTTGGCATAAATTTGACAGTATCATGGATTTTACTCTAGTATATTCTAGTGGAAAGGTAGAAAAGCAAATATAGTTTCTAAAGAGATTTAAAATCGTAAAGAAGGGAAGCCAAGTTTCAGATTTGACTCATGAATGCGGTGGTCCTGTAGCTAAAATTTGAGAATTGGCACACCAATAAGGTGATTGCATAGTAAATAAGCCACGGAAATTCAAGTTAACCGCCCTAAAAATAAATACCAAAAAATCATACATACCACCGTGGCCAGCACTGGCGAGGACGAGGCGACGGAGGACGACGTGAGAGAAGCATCCGCTCTGAGCTCTTGGAAATCGCAGGAAAGGCCGCCGGAGCTGCGCTCGCCTCTGCTCGCCGAAGCGACTCCAACGTGGCCAGCGCTGGCGAGGACGAGGCGACGGAGGACGACGAGGCCGGGTTGGACGGCAGCACGGATAAGCTGGCGGCGTCGGGGCAGGCTCCCGCGGCAGGAAAGAGCCGGGTGGCCGTGGCGGCACGGGCCCGCAGAGGAGCGAGGAGGTCGGCCGCGCGGCCTCGCTGGGGAGGGAAGGAGCTGCCGCGCGCCCCCAGCGGTTTCCTCCGGCTGCGCGCCCGCGGCGGAGCTCGAGAGTCGGAGGAGCTCGGCGCCGTCGCTGGCGCTCGGATCCGCGAGCCGGTGTCGATTTGGAGGCGGCGCCTTGGCCGGCGCGGACGCCGCCGCGCGCTGCAGGAAGCTCAGGCCTCCTCTGCGGCGGACGGGGCAGCACGGGTAGGACGGGGCGAGCCGGTCGGCCTCGTCCGCGGTGTCGAGCGGAGGAGGCGCAGGGTGTCCGGCGGCGGAGGAACGGGAAAGGAAAGGAAACGGGTGCCTTCCTTTTCTGCGCTGCGCCGATCTCTCCCCTTCCTATTTTGGGTAAGGCAACGGTCGGATTTTGGGTTCACAAGCCCAACGGTCGGGCATGGACGCGCGCGGCCTGGCCGACGGCGGCGTGAGTCGAATGCTCCCGTGGGTGTTCTGTACGATCCTAGGAGAAAATAGAATAGAAACTTTTATAGGGTTCCTGTTGCTAAAATGCAAAACACATAGAAAAGGTGGAAGGACCTGTTTTAGTTTTTGGAAAGTCTAGGGTTCCTGCTGTAAAATGTGTTTTCTTTTTTTCTAATTATCGTGTGAGGGCACAACGGACCTTTGCATCGGTGGGTTCCACATGTCAGAGCTCCACATCTATTATTTTCAAACGGACCTTGAACGGAATGGTATAGAGGTGCAAATGAAAAAAGTATCATGCTTGTATGAGGTTCAACCAAAATTTTTAGTGGCGAGTTCAAATATATTTTCATAATGGCATCAAGATAAGCGCCTTACAAAAGAAAAAAAAGGCCAAGCCAACTCCACACATAGGTGTTGGGATTCAAAGAACAAATGTCGTACCGTTTCATTTTCAGAACAGAAAGAGCATGAAGTAGCCCCTTTCCATTCACGTTTGGTCAAGTTATTTTTGGTTAAAATAGCGTTTTTGTTAAAAGATCTTGATTTCTAATGAATTTTGGCCTTCCAGAACTTTTTCACATCTAGGCCATGATCACAGATGCTTGTAAGTTGATTTGACAGAAAAGGTTCCGTTTTTTTTCCAAATCCCATCTAGCTATGTCTTTGGCCTCTTTATTATCTGGCATGATTTTTTTTTAAAAAAATGCAGCAACATTCACAAATATGCTTACTTGTTGTCTATCCATTCAGTTTCTTTTATATAGAAACCAACCAGATATACAAAATTCTGCGTCATCCCTAAACTTGTTTCCTCACACAACACTTCGATACCATACAAGCACACCCCATAGAAATATGATCTAAAAAGAAATGGAAAATCGAAAAGAAAAACACAAAATCGCAAAATGTAGATATAGAAGCAAAAAATTCACAGCTGCCTTCCCTCCACGTCCTGGTCGCAGTAGAAAGCTACAGTCCAATGCAGGGCAATCCCCTAGTGCACGAACTTGAAATACAGAATCACGAGGATAGCCAAGACAAGTACTGCTATGATGAGACCGATGATCCACTTGTTCCTATCCATTCTTGTCATCATGCCTCCAATTATCCTCCTGCTCTTGCCAACGTTGGTATCCACCTCATCCAACTGCATTGCCAAATAAGGATTACAAAGCAGGGGTTAAATAGAGAATAGGAGATTTGAACAAAACAGACAACCGCATGCTGGTAATTGTGGATACCAGTTATTATATTTAACCGGTGCATGGCAGCATGGACTCTGGCATCAACTATAGCCCATCTTTTTTGAACTCAAACTATGGAATATACGAGTTGGTATTGAAGAACAAGCTATACGGTGTTTTTCTAATCCAAGTTGATGCATTAGATGATCTGATAACCATACAGACTTGGTGACGTATGGTTCAATTAATAATAAGTTCATATTGATATACATCTATCTATTATCTATGCAAGTCATCCCCACTCAGCAATTAATTAATTTAATTACTCTAAAGCTCTCTCCATATTGATAGTGGGCTCAGTGTTTCAGGTGTGTGGTATGCAGTGAAAAACAAGGCAAGATTCCAGTCGCCTAGACGCAACTAGGCACTGGGCGGAGGGGTACCGTCTCGCCTAGGGGTGTAGGCAGACGTTGGGCAGAGGCAGAGGAAGGGAGTGACGAGCAGAGGCAGAGGAAGGGAGCGGCAGGCGCGGGCGTGTGCAGGCGGCGTGACGACCAGAGAAGGCTGAGAGAGAGAGGTGCGGGAGAGGATCCAGTGGCAGCGGCTGTGCGGCATCAGGAGTTTGGGATTGCGGGAAAGACCAAGTAGAAAGAAGGGAGGAGACTTTGGGCTTTGGGCTGTTTTCATGGGAGAAAGAAGGGGATAAGGTGCTAGGGGACTTGGGCTTTGGGCCGTTTTATGTTGTAAGGGCCTTTCTATTTAGTGAAGTCCACTTATCTCCTGCTTTCTTTTTTCTTTTTTTCAACATATATGCGTGTATTAGCCACCGCCTAGAAAATGCCTCAGGCATGTGAAAATAGGGGCATAATGAACATGTGCAAAGCTTGTCAACTACATCAGTCACCAATAGCATAAAAATGGAAAGGGGGGAACTCTATGGAATTAAAAGTAAGTCTATGCATGACAAGAAAAGAAAAACATTTACGAGTTATTAAAACTCAGCCAATGTAGAAACTACAGATAACCAGGAAAA
This sequence comes from Hyparrhenia diplandra, assembly GCA_015847255.1. Taxonomy (NCBI): domain Eukaryota; kingdom Viridiplantae; phylum Streptophyta; class Magnoliopsida; order Poales; family Poaceae; genus Hyparrhenia; species Hyparrhenia diplandra. Next base: position 76,275 of record JADLZK010009265.1, on the reverse strand, counting down.
AGAACTGTTGACGAAAAGTAGGTCAGGATCTACACTATCTCCTTTAATGTTTGCTGACATCAAAAGGCATAATAAACATAATTATCGGCATACAAACTTGTATGCATAACATTTCTTACAAGTAGACAGAAAGCTACATTTCATCTAATCTGAAACAGAATAAGGTAGAGAGAAACTTGCGACTTGTGAGTGATTTCCATTCAACAAATTGCATAATACTGGAGGTTTAAGATAATTTAATTAAAACAAAACCAAATGGCACACAAAACAAAAACAATTAGTTCAAACCGGTAGAATTAGGAAAATAGATACTTACTACATCATGAGCACGCAAGAGAGATTGGCGCTGTTGATTCAGGTCATGCAAGATGGAGACACCAAGATCTTCAGTCTCCAGCATAGTTTTATGGCTATCTCTGAGCCTATTAGTTGTTTGATTCTGCCTCTCAGCTGCCCTAAGCAATCTTGACCTTTGATCAGCAGAAACCTGTGTGATCATAAAAAAAATAACATTACTCTCATGGAGATTGTCAACTTTTTATTTGCAGGTTGAAGGATAAACCCATGTAACTAGCAGATAAACAAATCTAAGACTGGTGGTGAAACAGAAATATGTGCTAGCAAAAGGACAAGGGGGCTCATACTTCATCAGAATATGAATGTTGCCAGATTGATATGTCTAGACCCTAGCCATATGGATTCTGGACATATGCCATAGCATGCAGGACACATTACTATCACCTTGCAGACATTATTGATAGCTTTGGCTTATCCATGCTGCAGGGGTAGTCTTTAGAATTTTTCTAGATTGGTATAGAGCTGCTTCAAAAAAAATTGATTGAGATTTCAGATGAAAAGCATGGGAAAACATTTGCTAATTCTAAATGTGCTAATTATATTTCCATAATTCTACAGAAAACATGTGCTTCGCCATTCAGAGTATGTTTTACATGATGAAATGTGAATTCATTCACTATAAGTCCATATGAAACAAAGGCACATCCTGACATTAGCTACTCAGACAAGGCATTGCTTTTGTCCCAACTAGATCCACACCTGTAATTTGGAAGGTTCAATGCCACTCACGGCAGTACTGAAAGGAGCCATAGACACTTGTGTCTTGATTATAGGGCTAAAATTACAGAACTTAAGTCAAATTAACACCAACCAAACAGGTATGTTTATGTGTCATTTCTGATAAATAACCAATAGAAAAATGATGGTTCAGATACAGGCACATCTTGCACAAGCTTGTTAACAAACCAAAAGGAGCATGATTCCCTCCAGATGAGAATGATTCATGAATCCAGAAAAGGTAACATACCCCCAATGCATCTGCCATTCCTGACTCCAACAACTCCTCTCTCGCCCCCTGCTGTGCATTACCACTGGTAATCCTCTTGAGCGCTCCCTTGAGGTTATTAAGATCTGACTTGTACTCCCTGATCTTTGCTAGGAGCCCAGCTCTGATGCTTGGTTGGAGGTTCCTTGCTTCAAGATCCATCTTCCTTATCTGAAAAGAAAAACAGCATTACCGATCACTGCTTAGCCTGATTCTATGATAAGAAGGAAACGTCCATAAATTTACACGATTATGTAATCCTTGTAATTGAAATTCTTCCGTGGTCTATACAAATACAGCTCGAAAGAAGGAGCTTTTATTGTTTCTTTTTCTCTCCCTGCAGCTAATTATAATTCCAAAACCAAATTCAATGCGATTTTGTGAGGGTGGTGCATCCTATCCTCCGGCTACAAGGTAACAAGAACGAAGCGGCTATTTGCCTATGTTTAATATAAAAACAAAAAAAAAAAAAAAAAAGGGAGGGGAGAGGGGAATACCAGTGCCTCAGCGCCATCGATGCCGGACTGGATCTCCGCCGCCTTCTGCTTGAGCTTCTCTGCGAGACCAAACATCCAATCAAGAAACGATTCAGAAGAAGAGCCTACCGAGATTGAGGTTGCTTCTAGGAAACGAAGAGATTTGGCAGGGGTGGAGGGTTACCTCCCTGTAGGGCGGCGGCGGCGGTGCATTTGCGGGTGAGGGAGGCGGACGCCTCGCAATACTGGCGCTCGTAGCCCTCGAACACCTCGCTCATGTCGCCCCGATCTCGATCCCAGTCGCCGTCTGGCTAAACCCTCGAAATTTTCTCTGGAGCGATCGCTCGCGATCGCGTCGGGAGGAGTCGAGGCGAGGGAAGGAGAAATGGGGAGTCGGACCTTTTTTTTTTGTTTCTTTTCTCGTATAAACGCTGGGTAGAAAGGATAATCCTGCATCTGCAGCATAATACTATTCGAAAGACCAAAATTATTACTTAGGCAGGTCTCAATAGAAGTGTCATGGAATTTTATTTGAATTAATTAGGCTGTCATATAGGCATTTTTGATGACATAGTTATGTATTTAGAAAGGGAGAAGAAATGAAACTCTCTTGACATAAATACCAACTATCTATGAGTTATAAAATTAAATGTCTACTGAAACCACAAAATGAAACTCTCCATTAAAAGTAGGGGATTCATCCAAGTTTCATTTTATTTCATATGACATGGCAATCTTGAAAACAATGCAATGAAAACTCACCACCGAAACCTGCCTTATTTAGTACTCCCTCCGTTCCAAACCAAATCAGAGTTCACTTTAAAACTTTTTAGATAAGACATTGATTTTGTTATGTACTTAGTTATACACTATGTCTATATACATTGTAAAAAAATGTATCTAGAAAGGTTAAAGTGAACTGCAATTTAGAATAGTTATGTTTGGATTGTCAAATTAATATATTGTTAATTATATCTATACAGCTTATAAATATAAATCATTTTTTTTTTACATGTAAGGTGTTCAAATTATTCCCGATAAGGCACGTCCAACGCTGGCTAACAATACTATACTGCTCACAACAAATTTGTACGTCCACACATACAAGTAAACACAAGGATGTGTATTCCCATCACAACTAGGGAGATTTTCTCTTCTCATGAGAAGATTTTGGTGGTGCATATTCCCCATCACAATTAGGAGGATGTTGCCTTTTCATCAGAAGCTTTTGGCAGTGCATACAACATCAATTTTTGCTTTCTCCGCTCGTGAAGCACCTGCTTTCTCTTCCCAACGTGTTTTTCACCAGTAGCTTCAACTTTTTGAGAGTTATCTGCGAGACCACCACTCTTGATGACATGGAGACTGGACGCTTAGGCGGATGTTGGGGGCAAGACGACACCGTGTTATATTGGGGAAGCCCTAAGTGAACCCACTAGATGTTCTATCTTTTAATGAAAAGTGTCAACATCCGTACCCACAAAAGTCTATGTCATCCTTATTAATTACAAAAAAATGTCTATGTCATCTCTATCATGTAAAAAAATCTATTAACATACAAGTTATCTGCATACCGTATTTGTTTTATCACTTATTTCTCTATAATATAGTAAAATATTCTATACTGATTTTTTGCGGTGCCATCTCCAGTCGGGATTAGGATTTTGCTGCCTTCCTTACTAGCCCAACAATGAGTGTGCAAGGCTAGAAAGCACCGCCGACTGTGATGATGCGAGGTAAGTACTTGGGTGGAGGGGCGGAGGATGCTCATTCGCGACTAGGGCTATGGGTTGCTAAGGGCGAGGCCCGGAGGCCACGTTCCGTGTGGCCTCAACTTTAAAGTTATTTTTACCTAGTTGAAGCACTACCGAAGCATCTAAAACCACAACGCAATGCTGCCCCGGTTGATGGCTTGCTCTGTTGCCCCGTCTTTTTTCATTGTCAGTTTCATCAGAAGAAAAGGTGCAAGCATCCTTCCTTTTCTGCCACAACACGCGCTTGAGCTATGGCTTGGTGCTTTTGTGAAACGAAGCGGGGGTGGAATCCTCTAGAAGATGCTATGGCACACTGCGGAGCTAATGTTCCAACTGAGGTGGAGCATATGTGCTAACGTGGAAGCTAGGGTTAGTACCTTAGCGTGTAGCGTTGGCGATGGCCTAAGGGCAGGGCAGGGGCGAACGAGGACCAATGCAATGAGGCGTCATCGGTTGACGCAGGGATGTTGTGAGGCGGCGGCAAGTGGGGTCGCATGTGGTATTTCAACATTACGACATGGATGGCCACATTCGATCGTCGTTGACTTTGTTCATGGGAACTTTGAATCACATTGGTTGCAATAATATCCATCTTATACTACTAAAAAGAAGGAAAAGCAATCGTCCACCCCGCTAATGAGTCTGCCCAGCTCCTAATCACCCCGCTAAAAATAGTTAACCGCAGCCACGCCGCATGCCGCTGGGGCGCTTCTTGGTGCCTTCGCCTCCTAATCACCCCGCTAAAAATAGTTAACCCTGCATATGCCACCCGGGCGCTTTGTGCCTTCGCCTCTGTTGACACCTGTTATAGCATAAAATTATAAGTTAAATAACATGAAATAAGGGCTCAAGTCAAAGACCAACATAAGTCTAGGGGTCTAACTAACATATTTCCACGAGTTTTGGTATTCTGTGACTTTCCAGGGACTTGATAGATAAATGCGAGAGAAGAATGGAGAAAGTTCCTAATATACAAGACATATGATGACAAGACTTGATCGTGAAGTAACTCAACCCGAAAAGTGGACTAAAACATTCTAGAAGATACCGAGAACACCGGAAAGAACCGTAGGGCCGAGGGAGACAGACCACTGGCGGCCGGCCGCCAGTGGGTCCCACCGTCGGCCTCGGCTTTCTAGGTCGGTTTACTACCGACTTTGAGGTTGTATCTACACCGTTGTTGAAGGTCGGTTTGATCCAAGGGTTCACGTTCATCGCCAAGTACTATATAAGAAGACCAGCTGACCCCAGGGCTATATCAATTTCATAATCATATTCATTATCAACTCATACCCATCAAGTCCAACCAAGTCTAGACCTAAGCCCTAGTTCATACTAGAAGTAGTTAGCTATCTAGCTAGTTCTAGTTGAAGATCAAGTTCATCTTGAGTTCCCGATAGTCAAGAAGTAGCAAGGATCATCGTTCTTGAGACTTCTCTCTTGTATTCGATCTGTAAGTATTATTATATTCAAAATACAATTGTTATGGCTTTGATCTTTATAATTATTATATTCTTATTGATATGTGTTTATGGTTGCTATGATTATATGTTTAGTTTAGTGAGATTGCTTTATATTTTATGCATGGAATTGTATAGCATCCATATAGATGATCACTATGTGGGTGATAAGCAATGTGTAAACGTGGTGTTTATACAACGTTTATCTGCAATTGCACCCTACATTCCGGGCCGTGGGTAGATCGCGGGAGTGACAAGTCCTGTTGAGTCCTTTGGAATCCACCCTCCGAATGTAGGACTAGTCGAGCTTATAATTACGGTAATGATCAAGTTTCATCCTTGGTTGTTATTGGTAATGCTTGCCATGTGTAGAAGTAATCCAACCTTGCCATGATAGCTAGATGTATTGCACTAATTGTAGTATTCATTTGACATATATGATTAGAAGTATCTTAGGAATATTTATTCTATTCTTTCTATAACATGCTAATAGCTCGTATGATACTAGTGGCATATGATGATCTTAGACTTGGGTATTTATCATTTATATAATTATCTTTATCTTGTGACTTATCCTGTTGAGTAATGTTAGATGCATATGGCTACTCTACATTGTACAACCGTAAGTGGATTTCATAATTAAATCACAATATAAATCATTAGATATCCTTTTCTCTCTACTTTTCTTAGACTCCCTTCCCTGTGGTAAAATATAAATACAATACCTGGATTACTCCCGGTGAAGTGCTACAATTGGTATTTCTATCTGTGCACTTGCAGATATCATGTTCATTCTTTTATCAAGGCCAATCAACAAATACCATGCCCGCATTTCTTTGAGCGTTATTGCTAGGGTGACAGACTAGTACGTAGGTAATGCTTAGACATGAGTGGTATACCTTGAGTATATATCTTGGTGAGATTAACTCTACTATGGATAATGATGCTAAGTTTACATCCCACTACTAACACCGCCTAACTCCGCTTTGTTGGATCATGAGGTTAATCCCATATCCAAGCTAACATGATTAGATAGATATCCCATATATATTTCTTTCGCCTTCCTAATTGGGATCGTGTAAGAAATATCAACAAGCATTTCTAGCGCCGTTGCCGGGGAAGGTGTAGTCTATCCAGAAGAAAACACATTTTAAAATTTTTGAAAAGATGTTTTCTTAACTTCAAAAGTTTTTCTAGTGCTTCTTTCCAACTTTCTCTAGTTTGGAAGGGTATTAGCCAAGACTTAGAAAGTGTTATTCCTATTAAGTTGGTATTGTTTCTGACTTTACTAGTTAGAAAGGGTGCTAGCCAAAAATCCTATGAACACATCATATAAGGAAACCAGAGAGATCACTTACACTACATAATGCATTGAGAACCCATTATCACATACTCAAACAAAGTTCAACCCTCGTTTCTCTATTTTGTTTTTGATCTTATGCAGGAAAAATATATGTATGAATTGGAACCTTCTAGAAAATTATATTGAAGATCCCGAAAAATTAATCAAGCGAGGCGAGAGCAAAACTTCGCACAAACTCCAACACCTACATCATCATGATCATCATCATCATCATCATCATCATCCGAGACACCAAGACCTACTGATTTGGAAGTTGATCAAACAAGGCGAAACTTAACACCTGAATTTGAAGCTATGGCAACCAAGACACTTCGTGAGTTCTCAGCTCCTACCACGGACAACATTCTCGTTGGTCCGAAGGTAGAGGTTGGAGACAAAGGCTTTGAGCTTAAGCCAGGGCTCATCAATATGGTGCAAGCTAGTCAATTTTGTGGAAAGGCACATGAAGATGCTAGTGCTCATCTCCAACACTTCCTGGAGATTTGCAGCACATTCACTATGAAGGACGTATCCAAGGATGCAATCTTGCTCCGCCTCTTTCCATTCTCACTATTGGGAAGGGCTAAGCAATGGTTCTATGCTACTAAAGATAAGAATACAACATGGGATATTTGTTCCACGACCTTTCTTGCTAAGTTCTTTCCCCTCGTAGGTAAGACAAATGCCTTAAGAGGGAAGATATCAAATTTTCAAAGAACAAAGATGATGAATCGATCCCTAAAGCGTGGGGCGTTTCCAAGAATATATTTCGAGTGTCCACATCATGGGATGGAGAAGTGGTCGTTGATGCGGACTTTCTATCATGGGCTTGTTCCCATGCTCGTGAAACTATGGATGCCGTGAGCCGGTGGTGCTTTCTTATCACTTACATTATCCAATGCCACAGAACTTGTGGAGAAGATGGCTTCCAACCAAGGTTGGAGTGAAGAGCGTCAATCTCGCAAGAGAGGAATGCACCAGCTTAAAGAAGTAGATATGCTATCTGCCAAGATGGACCTATTAATGAAGAAGCTAGAGGATAGAGATTCTTAACCCAAGGCAGTTATGCAAATTCAAGACTCACGCATGACGTGTGAAGAATGTGAAAACACAGGCCACACTGGCAGGAATTGCCCAGAGATCCTGGAGGACATCAGCTTCATCAATAACAACAATAATTTCCGTCCTCAACAGAATCAAGGTTGGAACCAACAGAGGCCCAACTATCAAGGAAACTACCAAGGTAACAATCCAGGTAATAATTTTAATACTTATCAACCTTCTTTAAGAGACCTTATTGTTAACCAAGGTAAAACCATGGAGAATCTGTCTAGAAAGATAGCAACTAATGACAAAGCTCTTGAACTTATTAATACTGTTTAGAAAGCTTTTCTTCACTATAAAGAATCAAAGACAACTTTAATAAAATGATAGAATCTTAGATTTCTCAGTTATCTGTTCCACTAACCACACCGTAAGATTCCGGGGCAGCCTAAGAATTAGAAACCGCAAACCTTGTCGATATTTATAATGCGGTCGTTACTATAGAGAGACCTCGGGAAGTCGTTGGTTGGATGACTCAATGCCACCTAAAAAAAGAAAGATCCGGGGAGGCCGGTCATTACAATCAAGATTGGACAACACACATTCGACAATATTCTCTCGTGATTTTGGCTCAAGCGTGAACATACTACCAAAGATAATTTATGAAAAGATTTATAGTGAACCACTTTGGAAAATCGAATATGTGCTTGCAAAATTGCGGATCAATCATTCTCATTATCCCGAGGGGATCCTTGAAGACGTGTGTGTGAGAATCGAGGCTCTTACGTGCCGGCCAGACTTCGCAGCTTGTAGACACCTAAAGAAATGAAAGAGCAACAATCATACTCGGTAGACCATTCTTATGCTCAGCTAAAGCTATCATCTACGCAGACAGTGCGAAGATTTGTTTCAACATCAAAGGGAAAAGGGAGAAATTCACTTTCAAGAACAAGGTACACACCTCTCTTACTTATTCCCCGAATTCCTATTCTTATATTTCAGAACCAAAGGTAGAAATTTATAACAAGAAATGTAAGGAGGAATCAGAATCAGAACAAGAACAAGATGGCACAGCCTACAAAGGTAATGGTAGTAAATAAAACAACATCTTATAATGACCATTTACTTGAATCTCCAATGCTTCGTCAACAAGATGATCCAGGTACCCCTACTATTCATTGCTCTATTAATCAGTGGAATTTTTATAATACATTTTGCGATACGGGATCTGGCATTAATTTAATGGCAAAGGTAACATATGAATTATTATTTGGAAAATTGCCGTTGCAACCAACATATGTGCAAAATTGCGGATGGCGCACCAATCTTACTGAGTTCCCGGAAGGAATTGCCAAAGATGTACCCAAAAAATTATGGACCACTATGTTCTCACCGACTTTGTAGTCATGGACATGGGGAAAGAAGAAGATCCTCCATTAGTGCTTGGGAGACCATTCCTCAACACTACTCGTGCAATCATCTACATCCATACTGGAGAGATACATTTCCACTTCCCTAAAGAGAAGGTACGTGTTTACTTTAATAGTTATAATTATCATGAATTTCCTAGGAAGAACAGGTCAGCTCGTCGCCGCCATAATAGAAGATGGATCAAGAATTTAGAAGAAGATAAGGTAAGTGAAGAGGCTAAAGTCCTTACACCTAATACATCTATGGAGAAAGAAGAATCAAGTACTCCAAAGAAAAGTTCATCATCCAAAAGATGGAGGAAGAAGAAGACATCTCCCAGAACATCATCAGAAGAGACTATAGAATCATCAGTGCCACCAATTGTGACAACTGATATACCATGGGAGTAAAGAGCTGAACTTGAAGTCCTGTTCGGAGGACTCTAAACACCGAATCTTCGCCGAAAGGTAAGTCGGTAAGTTATCAATAAAATTCCTGCATTGCATATTTTATTCTTTCCATATTATGTTTATCTTTTCAATGTTTTATATTTGCATTTGAAAACAACAAAAATATTTTGTCTTTTGTTTTGTCAAAACTTTTAAGCCCCATGCTAATATCCCCGAGGCTTAACACCTCTAGGCTATTTGCTTTGTGGTGGCAAAAAAAAAAAATAAAGATAAAGTACTTATGTACAAGTTATTGTTTATCTTTTCTTATAAAAATAAATAAAAATTCAAAAAATAAAAATGAAAATCCAAAAATATTTCCCGTGCAACATAAAGCAATGTGGCTAACCTCTAATGCTTAATCAAGTTCCACTAGCTTTGTTGTCTATTTGAGATCAACAGATTTCAAGAGGAGAAGAGATATGTTAGGCGCCACCCTTGTCGCCAACTACCTCAACTTCTACATCATTGAAGATTACACTCCAATCTAGCTTGGGGAATGCAACCCCCGATTATCCGGATAAGTATTTTATTATCTATATTATATTAATATTATTAGTTAAATATTTTGTTTGCTAGAAAGTTTGTTAAGAGTCTAGTTTTATAGAGTCTAGTTTGTTTAAAGAGTCTTTTGTTAGAGTGTGAATACAAAGAGTCAAGAGAGAGTGCATACTAAAGTTTACTTTGCTCAACTAAAATGAACTCTAAAATCATGCCAAACATGGAGATGATGAATAGTTGCTCATTTGTTATACTTTTCTAGTACCTAGCTTTCAAGCTTAATTTCTCTTGTGCTCCATTTGCAAAATTACTTTGATTTAATGTTTACTCTAAACCTAAAAACTTATGGGATGCAAATGCTTGCTCTAAAGTCTAGGTAATTGACGGATATGATATATGATAGTCCGAAATTTGCTATTTGATCTTACTCCTAGTGACACTAGATTTCTGGAGATTTATATTTCGAAAATTAAAAATACACATGATAAGTTCTTGTGTGACAAGAGTGTGAACCTCCTACCACAGCCATATATACATGCTACTTAGATTAGGAAACCTTAAAGATATATATAGGCGCTTGCTTTGCATTGAGTTTGTTCAATCTTTGTCGACCCTTAGAAACTTGTCATGCTGATCATGTACACTCCACTCATTCCACTTCACTACATTCCACTCCACTCGACTCCATACACATATGCTATTTCCATCCTGAAAGTACGCATCCACCACATATATACCATTATCCATTTCACTCTAGCCAGCAAAAATGTTCTACTCCTATCCTAGGAGAGAGCAACCAAAAATATTTACTATATCCATTCACTCATTCATTGCTAGCCAACATCTTACAAAAGCTCCATTACATTTATTTACCTCTCAAAAAGTTATTACAAAAGAGATTTGGGTTGTAGATTTTAAAAAAAAAAAGAAAAAAAAGGGAGATGAAAAATGGACAAAAGTCCTACGGGCGAGTAGAGCCTACCTCCCTAAGAAAAAGAAAGAATAAAGGAGAGTTAAAAAAATAGACAAGTGTCCGCTGAAAACAATGGGTACTTAGATGCTCGCCTCTCTATAAAAGAAAATAAAGAAAGAAAAAGATACAACCCAGGTTCTCTACAGAGTTTCCAAATTCACAAGAGAGAAGATTCCTCAAGGAGTAAAAGTAAGATTTTTCATCATCTATTCTATACACCTTACTATATTCCATGCCATTTATATTCTATCTACCATACACATGCACCACTTGATCAGTGTGACTTGTAACTTTGGATCCATTGCTTGAATTTACAATATATGCTTAGTAAGTAAATAAATTAGTTTTCTCCTACCTATAAGCTCTAGATATAAGCCTTAGATATAGTGTGTGAGAGAAGAAGGCATAGTGTGTTACTGCCTTAGCCAAAAATACTACATATCATGAGAGAAAGGCAACACTACCTTATTTCTTTAGAGAGGATTCATAAATACCACAAATGAGAGATTAGAGAGAAAGTCATACTTGAGGAACTTTGAGTTTTATTTGAAAATCAAAAAAAACTCGGAAGGACAGTTGATCAAAAGAGTTTGAGATATAATGCTCGACTTGACTGTTCTATCTTTCAATTACCCAAGATAGAAGAAAATGTTATAAGCCCCAAAAGGTAAGAGGTAATATGGGTAAGTTGAAGTTTTAAAAAGTTTATCTTTATCTGGAGAGAAATTTTGTTTGAAAGCATGTGTACTTCTAAGGTGTGATAACGTTGCAGCAACTCCTGATCCAAGTAAGTAGTTTAATATAATATCATGTGTCTTGCTAAGAGACTAGCAAGAGGTAAGCTTGGGGAGCTTGTTGACACCTGTTATAGCATAAAATTATAAGTTAAATAACATGAAATAAGGACTCAAGTCAAAGACCAACATAAGTCTAGGGGTCTAACTAACATATTTCCATGAGTTTTGGTATTCTCGTGACTTTCCGGGGACTTGATAGATAAATGCAGAGAAGAATGGAGAAAGTTCCAAAATATACAAGACATATGATGACAAGACTTGACCGTGAAGTAACTCAACCCGAAAAGTGGACTAAAACATTCTAGAAGATACCGAGAAAGAAAGAACTAGAGGCCGAGGGGAGACAGGACCACTGGCGGCCGCCAGGTCCATTTAGGCCGGCCGCCAGGTGGGTCCCACCTGCCAGCCTCAGCTTTCTAGGTCGGTTTACTACCCACTTTGAGGTTGTATCTACACCGTTGTTGAAGGTCGGTTTGATCCAAGGGTTCACGTTCATCGCCAAGTACTATATTAGAAGACCAAATTGACCCGTGGCCGATATCAATTTCATAATCATATTCATTATCAACTCATACCCATCAAGTCCAACCAAGTCTAGACCTAAGCCCTAGTTCATACTAGAAGTAGTTAGCTATCTAGCTAGTTCTAGTTGAAGATCAAGTTCATCTTGAGTTCCCCGATAGTCAAGAAGTAGCAAGGATCATCGTTCTTGAGACTTCTCTCTTGTATTCGATCCGTAAGTATTATTATATTCGAATACAATTGTTATGGCTTTGATCTTTATAATTATTATATTCTTATTGATATGTGTTTATGCTTGCTATGATTATATATTTAGTTTAGTGAGATTGCTTTATATTTTATGCATGGAATTGTATAGCATCCATATAGATGATCACTATGTGGGTGATAAGCAATGTGTAAACGTGGTGTTTATACAACGTTTATCTCGCAATTGCACCCTACATTCGGGCGTGTGGTAGATCGCGGGAGTGACAGTCCTGTTGAGTCCTTTGGAATCCACCCTCCGAATGTAGGACTAGTCGAGCTTATAACACTACAAGAATACCGATTTTTTATGACAAAATGACCTCATGACGGGGCCTAAAATCGTCATATAATGTGCCATAATACGATGGAAAACTCATTGTCGTCACAAAATGCAAACACCATGACTATTTGTGACGCTTTGAAAAATGATCGTCACATTATACTACCCCGTTCCGTCATATATTGTGGGCGTAGGGCACCCATGCGGCGGCGGGGTTTTTTATGACGCCGGATTTGGGTGTTTTGTGACACGAATTCACCGTCACGTAAAATAAATAGCAAAAAAAGCCAAAACAGCGGCGGAGTCTCGAACCCGGGGCGGCCGGGATGGAGGTTTCGCGCCTTGACCATTGCGATACGTGGGAACATTCGTCCGAGTGTAGTATAGATTGTTAAAATTAGGTGGATCGAGTCGGGTTGACCGTGGGCCCCATCCGTCGATCCTCTATCCTTATTCACCGCGTCACATTAACGTGTTTTCACCCCCACCGTCACACCGTCACATTCACTCCCCCTCCTCTCCTCTTGATTCAGATTCACCTGCTCCCCTCTCCTAGGGTTTCCGCCGCCGCCGCCGCCGCAGCCCACTCCCCGGCTCCGCCGCCGATCGCCATGGTCCGTCCCAGGAGAAAGCAGAGCGTGCGGGACCCCACGACGGGGATGTGGAGTGCCAGGCGGACCCCACCGCCTACGGGTCCTCCGCCGACCATGGCCTCTGTTGGCATTTGTTAAGTGCTAAAAGAATATGAAGGATTCTGCAAGCGCACAGAACACCTACCATTGTAGCTTTTCCCTAGGATGAGTATTCTAGAGTATCGTATCCACAGGGAAGCTTTGGCTAAAGAATTCTAATAAGTCACAATCATGTATCCACTAACTTAGCAAACCACTAAACTATAGTGAGGAGGTAATTGTTAAAGGATATCAAAACATAAAATAATAACCTACCTAAGATATCAAAGAATAACTAAACTAATCAAGAGGTCAAAGGGAGAGATCAAGGTTCCTGAGTACTTCTCTATTACTTAGGTTCTATGATAGCAATTATACTAATACACTTTGGAGCAACAGTTTCTTTCCAACTCTCGAGAAAGACTGGGAAGAAGGTAGTTGGGAGAAGGCTGCCTAAAGCTCTACGAAACACCAACCCATACATGGTGGACTACAAAGGCCCCGACAGGTCATCACCCCCCCGGGGCTACCACAACTATCCGTAGGCTTGGGCGCAACCTCAGGTAACCTATAGCCTAGACACCAAGTCTACACTATCGATTACTACTCTAGCTACCATGAATAACTAGAGTCCTCAATACGAGCGGAGATCCCATGCAATAGCATAACAACTATACTTAACCATATATGTGGAAAGCATAAAATTAAATAGAGAAGATAAATATATTAAAGCATAAGTCTTGCAGAGAAGATACAAAGACATACCATACTCTGAAGACATCTCCAGAACAGGAGCATAGCTCCTCTCTCCTTTATTCTTGATTAGATCTAAGTTAGATCTAATCTAGTTCTAATTACATGGCTAATCTATCTCTAATTACATGACTAATCTTCTTCTAATCTACTTCTAATTCACTAATCCCAGAGAGAGGTTATCCTTAGATTGGGTGTCATCGGTTTACCGGCGATAGTCTAGCAGGGGTATGCCCGGCTAGTAGATTGAGCGGTTAGGGATGCGCGAGACGGCTAACGAGACGTTAAGCGAACGGCGAAGGACAAAACACACGGTTTTACCCAGGTTCGGCCGCCTTGATGGCATAAAACCTACGTCCTGCTTAGTTTGTATTGATTGATTGAGAATATCGTTACATGATAGATCGAGGTGATCTATATGTGATTGGATGAGATTTGAGGAGATCCCTGCCCACCTTATATAGTCCGGTAGACAATGTTACATGCCTTGATAAGCAATATGGTACAATATCTTAGTCGTGCATGTGTGCACGCCTTCTCGTCTTGGGCCGGGCCTCCTTGGATGGTGCGGCCCAAAGTGGTCCATGAGGGGATAGGGGTTTATCCCCCGGCTAGTCCCCGAGCACGCTATATCCTGGCCGGGCAACGCCGTCTTGTAGACCTCCGTTTGGTGTGGATCAACGCCGCAGCGGTCGGGAGGGCGCCGTCCGACTAGTGTAGAGTAACGCCGAGGGAGAGCGTCGTCCGACAAAGTGTAGTTGTTGCTCCGACCACCATGGAGTTGTCTTGAGGTTCGCCTGCAGGATGTTGGGTGCTCTAGAGAAGAAAAAAGTTTTTCACCACGAACATGTATCCATGTAGAAAAAGAGAATAAATGTCGTCGTAGATGACATGTATCAATGTAGTCCCCGAGCCTGCTGGAAGACGCCGTAGAAGTCTTGTAGCAGGGTCAAGAAACAAATCCGAGATGTACTTATCAAGCCCCTCGATGTGCTGCCCAAGATCGGCACTCGATCCGAACGGATGAGGAACTTAATAGCACATTCGGCGTTGCGGCGACGCGAAGATGTAGCGAGAATCCGACCACCGAGGAAGTCTTAGCGTGGGTGGCGCCGATTGCCGAAGCGGTCCCCCGTTTGGTGATGCCGAGCGGTTCCGGTTGTCGACGTGCGTGCATGCTCCGTCTTTGGTGGATCGGACCTTGTATATCGTGGCGGATGACAGCCACCGCGTGACGTCGAAGGGTGTAGTTGAGCTCCGACGTAGCAATCTGTCATGTAGATATGTCCAAAAACATATATATTGTATATGAATCTTGGAATTTGGAATTTGAAGGCATGACTTAGTTGTTTAGATCCCCGAGGATGAAGTCACGTCCGGAAGCGTAGATAGTCAAGAGTATCTCTTGACCATGCATGCGTGATGTATATATGCATATATACACATACGCTTGTCTTGATTTGATTAGCTTGCATGGTGCTCGAGTTGCTTTCTTGTCTTTGATTAACTTGCTCGACCTCTTGATTGCTTGTCGTTCGTTCCAGCCGACGTCTTGGCGTACGTCCGGTCGAGAGGTCGGAGATGAGTCCCCGAGCGCGTCAAGGTCGGAGGCGCAGTCCTCGAAAGCGATCGTCGAGGTGGTCGGAAGCGATTTCCCGAGCATGGCAAGGTCGAAGACGCAGCCCTCGAGTCGTCGGAGTGGTCGGTGGCGAGTCACCGAGCGTGGGAAGTCGAAGACGCAGCTCCGAAAGTGGTCGGAGACGCAGATCCCGAATAGTCGGAGCCGCAGATCCCCGCGCGGCGACGTCGGAGAGGCGGGTCGCCGAGCTTGGCGAGGTCGGCGGCCGGCGTAGTCCTCGAGCTTGGCGAGGTCCGAGGTCGAAGACGCAGCCCCGAGCAGTTCGGTGGTCGAGGCGAGTCCTCGGCGGTCGGCGAAGTTGAAGGAGTAGTCCCCGAGCATGGAGAGGTCGGAGGAACAGCGTCCATTGCTCGGAATCTTCACATGTACTTGTCTTTGAACTTGTGCATCGTCTTCACCGAAGCCGGGCGCGCCAACCGTCGTCGCTTCTCCGGCGATAGTCTAGCAGGGGTATGCCCGGCTAGTAGATTGAGCGGTTAGGGATGCGCGAGACGGCTAACGAGACGTTAAGCAGAACGAGCGAAGGACAAAACACACAGGTTTTACCCAAGTTCGGCCGCCTTGATGGCGTAAAACCTACGTCCTGCTTAGTTTGTATTGATTGATTGAGAATATCGTTACATGATAGATCGAGGTGATATATATGTGATTGGATGAGATTTGAGGAGATCCCTGCCCACCTTATATAGTCCGGTAGACAAGGTTACATGCCTTGTAAGCAATGTGGTACAATATCTTAGTCGTGCATGTGTGCACGCCTTCTCGTCTTGGGCCGGGCCTCCTTGGATGGTGCGGCCCAAAGTGGTCCATGAGGGGATAGGGGTTTATCCCCCCACATTGGGACACCTCTACAACTGAGAGATAATGAATAGAATGAGATAGAATGAATTAGGGTTTAACCCTGGGGTCAGGGGGTCTTCTTATATAGGCCTTGGCGATGAACGATGACCATTGGATCAAACCGACCTTCAATAACGGTGTAGATACAACCTCAAGGTCGGTAGTTAACCGACATACAAAGCCGAGGCGACATGTGGGCCCGGCCGGCGGCCTAGCCTAGTTGGCACTGGCGGCGCCCGGTGGCATGCCACCTCGGCTTCCCGTTTCTTCCGGTGTCCTCTGGTACCTTCTAGAATGTTTTAGTCCACTTTTTGGTCGAGTTACTTCACGGTTAAGTCTTGTCATCGTATGTGAGATATATTCGGAACTTTCTCCATTCTTCTCGCATTTATCCGTTAAGTCCCCGAAAAAGATATAAATCACCAAAGCTCGTGGAATTATGTTAGTTAGACCCCTAGTCTATGTTGATATTCATTTTACGCCCTTATTTCATGTTTAGTTGACTATTAATATTATGCTATAACAGTTGTCAACAAGTTCCCCCAAGCTTACCCTTTGCTAGTCCCTAGCAAAGCCAAACTTAGCAACGGATCAGGAGTTGCTACAACGCTTTCACACCTCAAAAGTACACATACTTTCAAACAAAATTTCTCCTCTAGATAAGAATAAATTATTCAACCTTCAACTTACCCATATTACCTTTAACCATGGAGCTTACAACTTTTCTTTGATCTTGGACAATTGAAAGATAGAACAATCAAGTCAAGCACCATATCACAAACTCTTTGTTCAACCTTCATTCTGGAGTTTTTGCAAGTTTTCAAAATAAAACTCAAAGTTCCTTTTGTATGACCCTCTCAAGTCTCTCATTTGTGGTATTTGTGGATCCTTACTTAGGCAATAATGTTGTGTTGCCTTTCTCTCATAGTATGTGGTATTTTTTGGAATAAGGCAAAGAGGGACACTATGCCTTTTTCTCTCTCACCCTATTTCTAAGGTTTATATCTGGAGCTTATAGGTGGGAGAAACTAAATTTACTTACTAAGCATATTGTTGACACCCAAAAATGGCATAGGCTAAACCACTGCAAAATTCAGATTTAGCCATATTTTTGAGGTCCAAGTCACCGCAAATTTCCGTGCCAAATTCTCGAGGAGGATCGAAAAACGGCTTTACGGAACACGACCGGACTCACCGACCGGACTCATCGGGTGCGTCGGTCCAGCGTCCGATCCGGCCAAAGGTCGCGCCCGCATACCTCTCGACGACGCGGTGACCGGAAAGGCCCGTCGGCACATGCGTTGAGCTGCCGGACTCGACCACCGGGCACCCATGCGTCCGGTCCCTGCGTCCGGTGCCGGGGTCCGGTGAGTTTTGGCGCAGCGAATCGATCTGCAGGGCTTCTTGGAATGTGCACCGGACTCGACCACCGGAAGCGTCCGGTGCTATCATGAGTGTCCGGTCCACCCGATTTCGGGCTGATCCGAATCGTATCCAAATCGGTTTGTTTCCAAACTTGTTTGGTGCGATTTTTGGTGATTGGAAACGTCCTAGGACGCCTTCCTAAAAGGATAAGACCACCCTCCCCTATATAATGAAGGGGTTCATGGCCGATTTGATCTCATCTACATCCAATCGACAATCAATCTACCTCCTGTCCCGTTTGTAGGTCATCTTCTTCTCTCAACCCCTCTATCCTGCTGTTCGGGCGGCGAACTCCGCGTTCTTCGTCGGGCGTTCTAGGCGGCCACGCTGGTCCTAGAGCACCCTCGCGTGCGTCCTCCCGACGGGTCTTCCGGAGGTGCGTTCGTTCGAGGTCAACTCAGGCCGTCACCGAGCTCCACGCCCCCTACCGATCCCTAGATCAGTTTGGGCTGCCACGCTGCGGTGCTCGCTGCTACAAGGTCGATCGCGATCTTCGTGGGCGTCCAAGGCCCTCCCGGTGTGTTGGTGTGAAGCCCTAGTTTCGCGTCAACACATATATTATAAATTCAAGCAATGGATTCAAAGTTACAAGTCACACCGATCAAGTGGTGCATGTGTATAAGGGAATGAATATGGTGGTAGGTGATGGTGGGGAATGTAATGGTTGAGGGGAAATCTTGCTTTTGCTCCTTGAGGAATCTTCTCTCTTTTGGAACTTGAAAACTTTGAGAGAACCTGGGTTGTATCTTTTTCTTTCTTTCTTTTATGGAGAGGCGAGTATCTAAGTACCCATTGTTTTCAGTGGACACATGTCCATTTTTTTAACTCTTCTTTATTCTTTTTTTTTTAGGGAGGTAGGCTCTACTCGCCCGTAGGACATTTGTCCATTTTTCATCTCCCTTTCTTCTTTCTTTTTCTTAGGGAGGTAGGCTCTACTCGCCCGTAGGACACTTGTCCATTTTTCATCTCCCTTTTTTTTTAAATACAACCCAAATCTCTTTTGAAATAACTTTTGAGAGATAGACAAATGTAATGGAGCTTTATAAGATATTGGCTAGCAATGTGTGAATGAATGGGTGTAGGGAATATTTTTGGTTGTTCTCTCCCCCTAGGAATAGAACATTTTTTGTGGATATTTGGTGGATGCTTTGTGGATGCGTACTTCTAAAGTAGAAGTAGCATAAATGCAAGTGGATAGAGTGGAGTGGAATAAAGTGTGCATGATCAGTATGACAAGTTTCTAAGGGTCGACAAAGATTGAACAAACTTAATGCAAAGCAAGCGACCTATATATATGTCAAAAGGTTTTCCTAATCTAGGGAGCATGTATATATGGCTTGTGGTAGGAGGTTTTTAACACTCTTGTCACACAGAAACTTATCATGTGCACTTTAATTTTCAAAAAAGATAAATCTCCGTAAATCTAGTATCACTAGGAGTAAGATAAATAGCCGCCGACTCTCATATATCATATCCGTCAATTACCTAGACTTTAGAGCAAGCATTTGCTACCCACAGGTTTCAGGTTCAGAGCAATCTCAAGTCAAAGCAGTTGCATTAAAAGCTCGAGAAAAATTAAGCTTGAAAGGTAGGTACTTGAAAGGAATTACAACGAAGCAACTATTCATCATCTCCAAGGCTAGAGATTATCTTCAAAGTTTATTTTATTACCACACTCTAGTAAAGACCTTTAGTAAAGACTAGATAGACTCTATTTATTTGGTTTTCTTAGTTATGTATCTTTTTATATCTTTCTAATAAAGCAAACAAATCTAGCTAAAATTAAAAGAAGGAAACTTATCTGGATACATGGGGGTTGTCCTCCCCCAAGCTGGATGTTGACATAGTCTTCAATGTTCTTGATGGTTGGAAGTGAAGGTAGATAATGATGGTGGACTGATCGATCTTCTTTAACGCCGGACACCATGTGTGTCATTCCTCTCTTCCTCGAAATCCTGCCGAACTCAAATAGACAACAAAACTAGTGGAACTAGTTAGGCGTTAGTGGTTTTAACCACTTAGCTTCTTGTTGCCAAGGATGATAATACCATTAAGACAAGAATTCAGCAATATTAATATTTTTGGATTTTCTATGCAAATAAAGATGATGATTTATGCCACCACAAGAAATATTCTTGTGGGTTGTCACACGCCACAAAATTACTCACATGGGGCTTAGAGTTTTTCATGTCTATGCAACAAACAAATATTATTATTATTTTTTTCTTTTCAAATGCAAGGCTAGTGCTATAATGTAAATATGCTAAAGGAAAATAATTATGCAATGTGAGGAAAAAGTAAATATGCTATGCATATAGATAACTACCGATCTTACCTTTTCGGTGAGGATTCAAATGTTTTAAGTCCTCCGAACGAGACTTCTTACCTTGTCGTTTCCTTTGAGTGTATTATCCGATCTTGACGGTTATGCTCCTTTGAGATGGTGAAGGACGACATCACCCATGTTCTTAGCTGGTCTTATGAGTTGGAGTGAAGCGTAGCGGCTTCTTGTTTAGTGTGCATGCTTGTAGGACATTCACTTGTTGAATTCCAGAGAGACTGGTAGGCTTCTCCACCTTTTTGCTCAAAGTGTGTCCTGCTTGCAAAGTCATGGTAGAGATCAAGTGCATGGGCTCTGTTAGTGGGAAAACACCAACAGAACCAAAACTTCATTCATTCTTCTCTAACCATACGCACATCAAACAAGATAGAGTTGATTTATTAAATGCTTTTCTTAAACCTAACTTGGTTGACAAGATCGAAGAAGATTGAGCATGGTTGTTTGTGATTAAAACATTTGATAGAGCGAATCAAGCTCGTTGACTCTTGGAAGGGTTTTCTTATCTAAACATCAAAAGCATAATTATGATTCTTCCAAAGCAAGGTAAGCAATATTCGGCTTACAAGAAGAGGACTAAAAGATCAAGAGAATGGTGGTAGGAACACTTAAAAGAAACAAAACATGTTTGAGCTAATAAAATTGGATCATGCAAGGGTGTTGCTCTAACATGTTTGGCTATTTGTTTATAAACACACCATAGTTGAGGGAAAGCTTATTTATTGACAACTTACCTCAAGATGTTACCTTAATTGTTAGAACATGCCTGGCCTTTGTAACACCTTGTGGTGGATCTTTCCATCCGCTTGAAGCTTTCCTTATTTGGCCTCTTGTGTATTCCTGTTCTTCACTTGTCTCCTTTATTGCATCGTCCTTTCTTTCTTGTCTTTAAATTGTGTTTAGACCTTTTTGCTCCTCTCATGATTTTATTCCCAGTAATATTAGTTGACAACGTGATACCCGAAGGAATACAAGTAATTGTAAACAAGGGTAGAACTGTCATGGAGCTTAAGGTTGCTTTTATGCCAGAAGAAGTTTTGATTGGATATTTTATATGCTCACCATTACTTTCTCTCTAGTTGGAAATTTTATCATTTTAAGTTTGATTTTGATGTATGACATTTATTAACCAAACAAACTTAGAGAGACAAAATAATAGTGAGTAGAGGGATTGCAAACCGGCATGTCGAGTGACGAGAGCTTGAGTGGAGGAAGAGTAATGTCGGATGATTTTTAGAGGAGTCGACCTTCCTCCCCATGCTTGAGCCTTCCTGTCACTCGACACTTCAAGTGTGAATGCTGGGCCATCTCTAATCGTGTGTTGTAATCACCATGTCCTTAGATGTTGTTCATCCTTTGTTCCTGCAAGTTTAGTGACCAAGAATACCCGAACGGAACTTGTCCTAGGAACATGTTTCTTTTACCATGAGCCTTCATGTGCTCAGATAAATATTATTATTATTATTATTATTATTATTATTATTATTAATATATATATATATATATAGGGAGAGTATAGTGTAGCTAGCTACAGAATTTGATATTTTGTAGCCAGGTCGGTGATGCACCCGGCCGGTCACCAGGTTTCTTTAGCTAGCGCAGGGAGGTTGCATGTCTGCATGCAGAGCTAATTACTAGCATTACTATCCGGCTAGAGAGGCAATTTTCACGTTCCTTTATTACTGAGGTCAACGCATGCATGTTCCGTGATGTAATTAGGCTATTTTTGACCTGTCAATTACCATTTATACTAGATTCTATATTTGGTTTACTGGATTTTTATGGTAACATTTAAATGGTTTACCGGAATCTGTCACATGCATGCTGCGTGATTATAGTAACTATGCTGTTGCTTTTTATTACTTAGGATTACGATAATTTATTTACTAGACTTGCAAATTTTTTACTAGAAACTACGCGTAACAATTTACTAGAATCTATATCTTTTCTACCCCAAGCGTAGATACGAGAATACATACTCCATGCAAATATTAAAATGTATATTGCAGTATACTATAGTTGAGGTTTGACAAATTGTACATATCTACAGAGAGAACGAAGGCAAATATACATCCAAAAAAAATAACCGAGCCAGAGGCTCACAAAATTATTTACATCCAGAATTTGAGCCAAGTCTGCAAAAGTAAGAAAAAAAAAATCAAATTTCAACCTTCATCAGCTGAATGCAGTAAAAAACTAGCAGTCTTTCATCACCAGTCTTCCATATTTAGTCTGAACAAAATCTAGCTAGAACCTGACCTCCTCTATCAGGTCATTCGTAGCATCCGGGCTTTAGTGTTGTCAACCTGGGCCTGGATTAAGAGATAGAGAAAGGATGGTAAACACTAAATACAACTGAAATATGTTAGCTACTTTAAGAGTTCCTGTGCCGGCAAAATAAAATACACTCATGCACGTAGCCTGTTAACTAACTTATCTAGTAAAATTACCATAAGAAATCCATGGTCTTCCTAAGTTCGTGAATCTGATTTAGGCAAAAAAAAAAAAAAAAATTCCTCTTTGATTTTCGAAAAATTACAATAACTAAGTAACATGCACAGGGGTATGTATTGTGCCGGATCTAAAATATGGTATCATTTAGAATATTGGTCTGGCACTATTAACAAAATTGCTAAAATCATGCACACTGACTGAAGTAATCGGTTACTGAATATGAATGCAAACCAAGATTGTGGAATTTGGTAAGGTTAATTTTTATAAAACATGAGTAGAACATGAACTCCAAATTCCTCGTTCAATGGACAAATCACAAACCACATGTGTGTAATATATCTGCTAGAATAAATCAATTTTTAATCTGCAAGAACTGTGAGAATGTATATGCCATTGTTGCGTGAATGTAGTGCATGATTTCAAAGATTGAACCTAGCTTGAATGTGAATGACTACAATACATGCCTTCCTGTCATTGTGAATTTCATATGGTTTACGAGAACTTGATATATGCCTGTTAATTGATATGATTTACTAGAATCAATGCTTCTCTTTTTTTTTGAAAAAAAAGAATATATGTTTCTCTCCCTAATATCTGTTCGCTCTCTATCTAATCGCAAGCTCATTTGCATCTATGCAAGGCCAAATTGTTTTCAATCTGGAATAAAGATGAAAAACAGTAAATATCTACATGAGCAAGTGAGAATCACAAACAAAAATTAGAAACCAATTGCCTGTTTCGATGTATAGTGGGCACTATCAGATAATTCTCTTTGCTTCCATCTAGACTGATCGGAAGCTATAAAAAAATATTTCAATCAGGACATCACTAAATCAAGATGGCTAATCAAGCAAATAGAAAATAATAACTAAATGACTAATCGACATTTATTCAAGAAAGTAACGTACAGGATCTGAAACAAAGGGGTTCTAATTTCATTCAAATAAAAAAGATTTAAATAAAATAAATTTGTTACGGGCTTGGTGCTAGTATGGAGCGGCTCACATGGATAGGCTGCATATCTTTTTGCTTCACACACCGTTCGTCGGAAGCACGAGCGATGGGTGGATGGGAGGACCCACCGCTGTTGTCGGGGTACAGGGAAGAAGCAGTCAGTGCAGGCCCGACCGCCGCCGGGAGCAGTCCGTACGGGACAGGCAGCTCTGCGACGACGAAGCTGGAGTCGCTCCTCTGCCGTGCACAGGCGCTCCCGCGAGTGGGCCGTCCACCTCCTTGAGTAGTTGGCTCCGCCTCGGGTGGCCGTGGCGCCCAGTGTCCGCCTCGCCCGCCAACGACACCACCACCACTGATCACGAATCCGCGATGCCGCCGGCGTTTGGGCGCGCGCAGGTGAGCCCTGGGTTGCCCATCCGGCGAGGCGGTCCGGCGTCGCCACGCCCGCGGGAGCCATGCCGGACCGCATCCACGCAGGCGAGGGCACACGTGGGAGCGGCAGCTGTGGCGGCCGGGGGTGTCGTCCCCGTGCCATCAAGCTGCCGCGGCCGCCGGTGAGGGACAAGACGTCGCTGCCGTCGACGGCGGTGCGACGAACCGACCGTGCGAACGTCGGGTGCAGCGAATGGAGAAGTAACGTGATTAACGGGTGCAGCCAATTTAATATAAGAATAAATGGCTGCACTAATGGTGCGACCCTGGTCCAGTAATATGGTGCGGCGTGCATGTGGCACCGATGGTCTCTTGGGCTGGATCGGACGCGCGCACGTTCTGTAGCTAGCTACAACCTAATAGTTCTATATAACATAAGACCGAAAGATGAGAAGTTGTATAACATAAGACAAGTTGTATACAAATATGAGGTTTATATTCACTTACCTCTTTGATGTTCTTATGGCCTGTAGCTTTGTCCATCCACTTCTTTAGAGTGATTACTTTTCTAGATCGTGTTATATGACACTCTTCTTCATCGAATAGACATAGCATAGACCTTTCCTGTAAAATGTTAGTGGACACACACCGAAGGAATATACAACATGGTTGAAGCAGGGGTTGTTGTCCAAAGTTTGTATGATTTCTTCTATGCTAATGAAAAGGTGGTTCTTTGTTTACTCTTAGCACAGATTTTATTTTTTTTTATGTCTTATAACTCATTTTATTTGTGGCGGCACTCTAGCATGTGGATCAAGGCAAAGGTAACTTGTAGCAAAAGACGAGTGAATGATATTTGATACATACAATTCTTTCATCAATGATGAATGAGCCGTGTCTTTTTCACAAGGTTGGAGTTCTTCATATGCCTTGCTTCATCTCGATCTAAGTTTATCTCTTGGCTTTCCGATTTGGATTTGAGAGTTTTCTGCAGGGGGTTAGTCCAACAAAATATCCAATGTCTACGCAAGCAATTCTTAGCTCAATAACCAAACTAGACTCCATGTCTAATTCAATTAAGGAAGGCTACTTAACCTAAGCACCACGCTTAATTTAAAAGCCTTTAGAAAATACCCTATAGGCCTATAGAGTACTCCCAAACTAAAGCATACTATAGTAGATAAAGATAGCATCAAAGCACTATAGAGATTTATCCAAAAAAGATGAAAGAGCATGATCATGATGAGGATTTTTTTTTAAGATGCAAATGACATGGATGTATGCAAAGGACTAAACATGCAATGGATCTACTATGAGAAAATATAAACTAAGCGGAGTGAATGCATGAGTTGATCAAGTAAACATGCAATGTAATGCAAGAAATTAAATAATAACTACTCAATTAATTTATAGTCCATGAGCAAGACTTTCTCACCTTTATTGATCATACTTTACCGTGATGTGCGGCTTCTATATGCGTCACTTGAGATGTGTGCATTGAATTCTTGTGACGGTGACTTCTTTTTCCAATCTACATATGGTTAGAATAATATATATTTAAATACATACCTTTGAGATGGCGGGGTTCCAATGTGTGATGAATCTTGAATGATCGGGCACCACGGGTTCTTCAATCTTTTCTTTTCTCGTGGAATCTTGTCGGGAAGATCGCAAGCGACATCTTTTGTCCCCGTCTATTCCACAATTCAACCGAGAACAAGGATAATCCTACTAAAGCTAGTGATACACTAAATTAGCGGACATCATGATCATCATTAGAATCTTTAGGCCAATTGCTTCCCAACAACGGCGCCAAAAAGGTGATTTGTTGGCATTTGTTAAGTGCTAAAAGAATATGAAGGATTCGCAGCGCCTGAGAACACCTACCATTGTAGCTTTTCTCTAGGATGAGTATTCTAGAGTATCGTATCCACAGGGAAGCTTTGGCTAAAGAATTCTAATAAGTCACAATCATGTATCCACTAACTTAGCAAACCACTAGACTATAGTGAGGAGGTAATTGTTAAAGGATATCAAAACATAAAATAATAACCTACCTAAGATATCAAAGAATAACTAAACTAATTAAGAGGTCAAAGGGAGAGATCAAGGTTCCTGAGTACTTCTCTATTACTTAGGTTCTATAATAGCAATTATACTAATACACTTTGGAGCAAAGTTTCTTTCCAACTCTCGAGAAAGATGGGAAGAAGGTAGTTGGGAGAAGGCCGCCTAAAGCTCTACGAAACACCAACCCATACGTGGTGGACTACAAAGGCCTGACAGGGCTGTCACCCCTAGGGCTACCACAACTATCCGTAGGCTTGGGCGCAACCTCAGGTAACCTATAGCCTAGACACCAAGTCTACACTATCGATTACTACTCTAGCTACCATGAATAACTAGAGTCCTCAATACGAGCGGAGATCCCATGCAATAGCATAACAACTATACTTAACCATATATATGGAAAGCATAAAAGTAAATAGAGAAGATAAATATATTAAAGCATAAGTCTTGTAGAGAAGAAACAAAGACATACCATACTCAAGACATCTCGGAAACGGGAGCATAGCTCCTCCTCTCCTTTATTCTTGATTAGATCTAAGTTAGATCTAATCTAGTTCTAATTACATGGCTAATCTATCTCTAATTACATGACTAATCTTCTTCTAATCTACTTCTAATTCACTAATCCCCGAGAGAGGTTATCCTTACATTGGGACACCTCTACAAGCTAGAGATAATGAATAGAATGAGATAGAATGAATTAGGTTTTAACCACGGGGTCGGGGGGTCTTCTTATATATAGGCCTTGGCGATGAACGATGACCATTGGATCAAAACCGACCTTCAATAACGGTGTAGATACAACCTCAAGGTCGGTAGTAAACCGACATACAAAGTCGAGGTCGACATGTGGGTCGGCTGGCGGCCTAGTTGGCACCGGGCGGCCGCTAGGGTGGCATGCCACCTCGGCTTCCGTTTCTTCATTGTCCTCTGGTACCTTCTAGAATGTTTTAGGCCACTTTTCGGGTCGAGTTACTTCACGGTTAAGTCTTGTCATCGTATGTGAGATATATTCCTCGAACTTTCTCCATTCTTCTCTCGCATTTATCTCGTTAAGTCCCTGAAAAAGATATAAATCACCAAAGCTCGTGGAATTATGTTAGTTAGACCCCTAGTCTATGTTGATATTCATTTTACGCGCTTATTTCATGTTTAGTTGACTATTAATATCACTAGTAGAAATATGGTTATTCGTGACGATTTGCTCGTGGCCCATTTGCACACTTTCGTCACGAGAAGGATATGTCTTCAATGACGAAATGTCTATTTTAGTCATAAGTGTCTTGATGACGGTTTTAGCTTGAATATTAGTGGCGATCTTCGAAAATAAGGTCACGAACACTTAAAGGAGGTCGTCATAAATTATGTTTTCCCTATGTCGACTCGTTTGACACACCTAATGATGAAACAACTTGGTCACGGTCGGTTTTTGGTAAACATCATCGATAACTTTTCTGTTTTTCCCTTCGACGACGTTTCTTTTGGAGCCACACTCTTGCTTCCCCTCTCTTTTTTACGCCACATCACGCTTCACGCTTTTTCTTGGCGCCACGGTACCCGCTCTATTTTTTGGCGTCCTGGTCGGTTTTTGGTAATCATCATGAGATAGAAGTGGCAGGTTCAATTAGTTGAAATTCAGTAGTGTTGTGACCCCAACCTAAGGATGGGGGTCCCACCCAAGGTCGTGACGCTGCAGCCCACCAAGCCGGCGTGGCCCGGAACCACCAACGCGATGTGGCCCATATAAAGGTTTTTTTTATACCACATAACACTATGGCCCACCAACTCAACGTGGCCAGAACTCAAAAAAATTGCGCCAAGGGGGTTCGAACTCACAACCACGTGCTCTACAGGTAATAACGTGAAAATTGATTTATGGGTATGTTAATTGAATCAGCCTAGAGTTTATGTCACAATGTCCCCAGCCTGTAACGTGGCCCCTAGCCTACTCACGTGTGTTGTCACCCACCCGTTCCAAACTAAGAAAAAAATCTAGATAAATAAATAAGAAATGAACAATACCTTGTAGGACTTGAACTTGGGCTTTCAGGTTTAGCGAAGATCGCTTCACCCACAGGGCTACAAGACCATTTTATGCTATTTAAGGATTATTTGATCGTTTTAATTATTATTATGTGTTAAAAAAAAGAAAGAAAATAGCAAAAACCTACTAGATGTTGGGATGAAGCCTCAAACCTCTCGAGTGAGAGATTTGGGTCATGCCACATCGCCACTACTACCTTTGTGATATATATGGTTCTTTTTTTTTATTTTTGTCTATACTTACATGTTGCAAGTACAAATAGGCTAGAGTTGAGCGTGAGCCACTTAGAAATAAAGTGACGATGACATCACAAAGCACATTATGAACAATATTTATCAACAATTTATCAAAAAAATGCTTTTTAGTTGTCAATTTTTGAAATTTAAAATCTGAATGTTTCAAAAATTTGTCATATAGGATTTGTGATAAAAATTTCATGATCATTGTAAATGGTACTAGTGAGTTATCAATTACTTGCAAAAATGCAAAAAAAAATATTATACATAGTGGGTTTGAACCAAGGACTGAGAGCCTTATAAACATTTGCCTTACCATTGAGCTACAACAACTTTATATTTTTGGATGAACTTTAATGTATATATATGAACTATCTACGTTAGCAAGTAATCTCACTTAGTCTAAGACTACGTGTACCAAAATCACTTATTTTTTATGTGATGCTTATACATCAAAATCATGTGTCTAGCCAACTTCTTAGATTTTTCTAGCCACTTTTTGGTATTTCAACATTTATTTCTTAATAATTCAACAAATAATAACAATAACTAGCAGCTACCCCGAGCTTCGCACGGGCCGGAGCCAAAGAATAGCAAAAATCAGTTGCAGAAATTTGGTATTCCATCGATAGTCTGTAGAAATAATGCAGAATACGTTGGCTGTTTGAGAGATTAGGTAATTCCTTTTAAATCAGAAAACAATAAGGCAATGGATAAATCATGAATCGACGTACATACGTGGTCATTAAGCCATCGATCGATTTTCCTAAAAAAACGAGCCATTGCTGTCGAAGAAGAGGTGTTCAGGAGAAGCTAGAGCGGTGTGCAGCCAGCTGTGCCGTGCCGTGGTGCCGTGCGTCACGACCGTCGGCGTCGGAGGGTGCGATGACCAGCCTGGGAGCTGCCCGTTGTTTCTGGAAGCGTGCCGCGTGGCTGGCATCCTATGGGCGCAGGCCGTAATGGGTGGACTGTACGTGAACAGGCCCGTGAGTGTGGGTAGACCCGTTACAGATCCACAGGGACGTAAGAGTTTAGCAGCGCCGAGTTAAGCAGCGCCGTTACTATAGATGTACAGGAGTTTAAGAGGAGTGGATCTACAGGGATCATCACCGAAAATAAAGGTCTTTATAGATAGGTATACTTGGTCGAAAAATTTCATAGATTCACACAACAACATATTTTCGCTCCATAACCGTCTCATAAAAGTTTGAAATGATTTCAATGATTTCGATAAATTGGTGCTATACATCCTTCACAACTAGAAATATCTCTCACTTAGTCATATCAGACTATGTGTGCCATGTATATCTTTTCGATGGATGTGCAACAACATTTTATCAAAATCACTTGAATTTTTTATATGATTCCTATAAACTAAAATCATGTGTGTTTCTAACTTCTTAGATTTTTTCTAGCTAGTGTATGATATTTTAAAATTTATTCATTAGCAATTCAACATATAATTCTGATAATAGGTAAACTGGTTAGAAAAATTCTACAAATTCACACAACAATATATTTTGTCTTCATAACCATCCCACAAAAGTTTCAAATGATTTTAGCAAATTGGTACTATACATCATTCACAACTAGAAACATCTCTCACTTAGTCATATAGGACTACGTGTGTCATGTATGCCTTTGCGATGGATATGCAACAACACTTTATCGAAATCACTTGAATTTTTTATGTGATGCTTAGATACTAAAATCTTGTGACTTTGCAACTTTTTAGATTTTTATAGCTACTTTATGATATTTTAACATTTATTCCTTTGTAAAATTTGAATGGTTTCAAAAGTTGTCTAATGGAAAAATATCTAAAGTACAAAGTGTAAATCTTGATGAGTTCTACAATTTTGGTTTTAATGTCTTTTTCATTTGAAACCATTTACTCACCCACATTTGTGTTCGAAGATGTCAAATTTTGAAATTTATAATTTTATAATCATTCAAACAAACTGCGATGGATAATTAACCAAAACAAAATTTGTGTATCTCGATGAGTTGTATAATAATATTGATGTTAACAACCTTTTCTTTTAAAATCATTTTGTATTTTAAAAATCTGTTTGAATTTGTTAATTCAAAAATTAAGAAACTTAAATCAGCCCAAAATAAGTGATGGCCCGATAGGTCCTACAGGCCCGGCTGAAGTCTTGGCTGGCATAAACCGTCCATCCCTTGATCGAGTGGTTGAGATCCATGGTCAAACCCTAGCAGCCTAGCTCCCACACGTTGATTATTTGACTGCATGCCGCCCGTCCATCTGTGGCCGCCTATCCATCGTGAAACTTCTCTCCATGACTCCACCGCACGCATGCCTCCTGCGCTCCCTTTCTCCTTCCTCTGGATGGGGACCAGAGAGCCAGCGGTGGCCGGCTGAGTTCCATCGCCATGGTCTCATTCCCGGCGGCGAGTGACGACGATGGGGCTCGCCCACTCCCGCGCGCGCTGTCACAACCCTCTCCCTCTGCTTCCACGCCGGGCAGCATCGCACCGCCGCCGCCATGGCGCTGCTTTTCTCTCCCGATGTGGTGCCGACCGGCGGCGAGCATCGATGTTGCAATCTTAGTTTACATGCCTAAATGCCGGCACAGGTGCCTCCGATGTTGCACCTTACTCCTCTCCCTCTAATTTTCCTAATAGTAATTTCGTTCCTGACATGGCGATTGAGGTGTGCCAGGCGGCGGATTTCAAGGCGGCGGATTTCAAGTACCGGTGACATGGCGAGTTTGGCGGCGGCGGTTGCTGTGCAGAACAATTGCAACACGATCTGGAGAGTCCACCAGCGGTAGTACACTACCTGCATCGTCGACCTGGCGAGTCTGGCGTCGGTTGCTGTGGAACCCTCGCAACATCGATCTGCCTGCGCCCACCTTTAGCCCGGCGGCGGCCACTACAATTCGATCTGTTGTTCTTGGTGATTAATCTCCCCAGATTTCGATTTGCAATTCCTCCTGACTATAATCTCCCCACATCTCAATTTGCAGTTCTTGCTGATGATTAATCTCCCCACATGACGATTGATCTCCCAAAATCTCGATCTGCAGTTCAGGAGGATTAATCGCTTGCATCCATGGCTGCAGTGGCGGATCTAGCAACAAAATTTAGGTGGGGCGAAACAATGACAAAACTTTTTAACGACATCACAACTAAGCACAACAATAGCTAATCTATGGCAAATTTAAGCATTGATTGATGATGGTACCTCATTTGAAGATAGTAGTCCATTAATTCAAGAAAGAACTAATCATGTCTTGGTCTTCTAGGTGGCCTAGGCAAGTCAATACGCCGATTTGCTTTGGCTTGAAACGTCTTCCTGATTTCACCTCCATCAAGGCTTCTAAAAATCTCCTTCTCAATGTAACAGAGTATCAAGTCATTAAGCCATTCATCGGTCATCCTATTACGCAAATCTGTCTTGATTATATTCATAGCCGAGAAGGCTCTTTCAACAGTGGCAGTTGCAACAGGTAGAAGCAATGCTAGCTTGATGAGTCGGTAGACCAATGGAAAAGTGATGTCTCTTCCACCTTGTTATCAAGACATGAGAGGCAAACAAGTAACTCTGATGATACCTCATTAAAGCGATGGTCCATCTCGGTGATAATAGCATCAATAGCAGCCAAGAAAGTATCAACACGGTAATGATGCTCTTGGTGATTAAGTCACCATCTAGCCTTGATCGACCCCATCTAGGTATTGACTCATCTAGATTTGGTATTGGAATCCTCTTTTTCAGTGCAAAATGATTTGACTTCATCAAGCAATGGCTCCCAACCATCATTTCTCAAACTCATCAACCTTGTTTTTCACATCAATAAGCAATGACATGGCCTGAACAATATTTTGATCCTTTCTTTGTAGCAATTGAGATAGCTCATTAGTGATGCGAAGCACCTTCAACATCAACTTCATATTCAAAACAAAGGAGAAGCTCTCCATCTTACGCGCAAACCACCCGCTTTCGACTAGTATTACGCTCCTCCTCATGAATCATGGACAACACCTTAACCACAGAATTCCACATTATCTCAATACGAGCTAAGGTTGTTAAATGAGAACCCCACCTTGTTTCTCCAGCTCTAACTAAATTAGTCCTTTGATGTTTTCCCTTTCCTGAAAAAAAAATTTGACCACTCTCCAATTTTTCCAAAATTTCTTCCCTATGTTTTGTAATTAGCTTATCCTTTCTTTTTACAAGATGAACTAGCACTTGTCACAATCAAACTAACATAGTTGAAGAAATCATCAAAGGATGAACAACTAGATGTGACTGAAACAATTACCAATTGCAATTGGTGGGCAAAGCAGTGAACATAGAAAGCATATGGGTTCTCATCACGAATTTGCTTTTGTAGACCATTGAATTCTCCTCTCATGTTTGAGGCTCCATCATAACCTTGTCCCCTTATCCTAGCAACAGATAATCCATACTTAGCAAGCATCAAGCAAAGATCTTTTGAGTGCATTTGAAGTTGTGTCCTCCACGTGCTTCAGACCCAAGAACCTTTCAACAACCATTCCATGTTTGTTCACAAACCTGCAACACATGGTTCAGTAAGGTTATACATAAAAAAAAATCAACAATGACACTATTGACTTATGAGACATACATCAACTAACCTCACAATCACAGCCATTTGCTCTGCTATTGAGATATCACGAGATTCATCAATGAGAACAGAGAAAAGATTATCCCCAATCTCATCCTTTATCACTTTACTAATCTCTATTGCACAACTTTCTGTAAGTTCCTTTTGAATCTGGTGACAAGTCATCTTAGCATTGAGTGGACAGCAATCATCAAATGCAGCCCTCACCTCACTGTTCCTTTTCTTGTACCAATCAAGCATCTCTAAGAAATTCCCTTTATTTAAGGATGTTGCAGATTCATCATGTCCACGAAATGCATGACCTTGGGCAATGAGAAATCTTGCAATGCCTAAAGCTGCAGTCACTTTCGGACCTCATATCTCTTCTCACTATCTATAGTATTGGACTGCATAGTACGTGAGATACTTTTCCGTTGATTACTAAAGTCATCAGCACATTTTCTTGCCTTGTTGTGGCAGCCATTAACAGCCCGACAATGATCTGGGAGTCCTCTATTTGCTGCATTCCTCCAATTATCATAGCCAGTCTTACTAAAAACAACATGACCAAACTTTTCATGCTCTGCTTCTCTCCTAAATAAAAAAGCAATAGAAACAATAGGCTGCATCCTTTGAAACACTATATTCCAACCAATCATAATCATCAAACCATGCTGCCGGAAACATCTATGATTTGTTTTGGAAATGCATGACCTCTAGGTTGGGTTGGACCCTTCAACAAATAAGCCCTCTTAACCTCATCTCTAATGTCAGGGGTGAAATCTATCAATTGCTATTCGACATCCAGGATCAGCAATAACATGAAGATTTGCATCAAATTCCCTAATGAGATTAGTATTGGTTACACTGTCTTCTTCTGGCCGTGTTTCTCCTTGCTCTGCCTGGGCTTCTACTTGTTCTGCAGTTGATTCAACTTGAGAAACTACAACTATTTCTTGATGTATTTGTTCTTCCACAGCCGCACCAATTTGACTCTCATGGGTACTAGGGTGGGATCAGAGCCAGCACTCATGCTAACAAAAATGACTTCAAATCTACACATATAGAACCCGCAAATCTTAATTGTCACATCTCAAAATAAAATACTAAATGCCTAAATGTCAAATCCACAATTATACCTCTTGTTTTATATTTTTTCTTCCCAATTGCAGAAGGCGCATGACTGTTGGGGCAGAGGTGCTGTGCCTCGGCCTCGGCCTCGGCCTCGACCTGCTCCTCCCTCTTCCTCTGGCTCTTCAGCTTCTCTCGGCCATGCCCACACCCCCGGCCATGGCCAGCTGGTCCCCACCATCAGAGCCGGCGGCGGGGCTGCTGCTTGGGGCCGGGCGGGGCGGCGGGCGGCACGCCCGGCTGCGCAGCTTGGGGGCCAGGCAGCCGGGCGCTGGCGACAGCTGTGCAGCCGGGCCGGCCGGCCGCGGCGGGGAGGGAGAGGCGGGCGCGCGGACTGCTTGGGAGCGCGGCGGCGGCGCTGCGGCGGCGGCGGCGCGCGGGCAAGCGACGGAAGTTGGAGCAGTGCAGAGAGAACCAGCGGAGTGGGGATTGGGTCCTTCCACTTGACCTAGGACTTGGGCGGTTGGGCGGCCTATTGAGTTATTGGGCCTTTTTCCCTCTCTACTACGAGCAACTGCGTTGGAGGCCGCCGGGCCGCCGCCGCTGTCCCGTGCCGCCGCGGCGCTGCTCCTCGTTCTCTCCGGCGGCTGGGGCAGCTGCCCCACCCTGCCGTATGGGTGGCTCCGCCTTTGCATGGCT
This sequence comes from Hyparrhenia diplandra, assembly GCA_015847255.1. Taxonomy (NCBI): domain Eukaryota; kingdom Viridiplantae; phylum Streptophyta; class Magnoliopsida; order Poales; family Poaceae; genus Hyparrhenia; species Hyparrhenia diplandra. The sequence goes on along the minus strand of JADLZK010009265.1, from coordinate 41,512 downwards.
GCCTTGGTTCATGCCAACTGAAGGCATTCAACACCTTTGCCTGGTAACTCCATGTTTTTCATACCCTACACAAGCAGATGTGCACTTTTGCAATATCTTTTTTTTTGAGGGATTACTCTTGCAAGATCGAATTGTTGAGTTTAAATAATGGATGCGATCATGTGTTCGACCGTCTGGCGCCTATTTTTACAAACCAAAGTACCGTCTGATGCCTATTTATACACTTACTAGTCTGGCAAATATGAAAAGAATCTGACATCCAGTAGAAACGTAGCTGTATGTAGTGCATGTTTGTGCCAAATTTTTTTTCTCTCCTTTAACATGCTGCCAGTATATTGTTATGGCTTCTCATTTTGTGTAGTATAAACATATATTTCACGAAATAGTATGCTAGCTACATAAAAGGATAATCAGGTGTGCAGTACCTTGATACTTGATATAATACCGTTTCTGATAACTGAACATTTACTTAAGGAAGTCTAGAATGTGTTTGGTAAAATGCCAATATGGAGAATACTTGTCATTTGAACTAAATCCATTAGTTACAGAATTGCTGGACAACTTAGGTTAAAGACCAACTACTGTAACTAGTCTGATATGTAACTATTGTGTCAATGAGCAAGTTAGACTGCAATCAGTTTTTGTCAAAAGATCATTGGTTAAATGAAAACTGCAATCAGTCATGTCTTCATCTAATTATTAAATGAAAACTACAATCAGTCATGTCTTCAATCATGTAAGTATTATGTAACTATTCTCATCTTGCTGTTGGCCATTACCAGTAACATGCAACTATTTTCTGTCCATGACATTTCAGACTGATGAGACTTTGAGGGCTGAACCTGTGGAAGAAGGTGCGACGCCACCATCTACTGTGGACGTCGTGTCCAAGGTGCTCTCAATAACAGCTCTCACCATTTCCTGAAGAGAAAACTTTTATGTGAATGTTTCCATGAATCAGCTGCCTTTGCACTAGATTTGAGACAACTTTTATGTGAATGTTTATGCATGGAACAGAAGCAGAAGAGAAAAAGGGAAGAACCCAGCTTAGATATGACTGAAGAATTAGATGCGGTGGAGGCCTTCAAGACCTGCCACACCAGCTCCAAATGTGGCATGAGTGAACCTGCAAGAGAAGCAATTGTAAGATCATTAGTTTGATTTATTCAATGCATTTTTAAGTCTTAGGAAGTAAACTGTTCTGAATGGGAATGATGATGAAATGGAATCGAATTGATTGTTATATCTGAAATGGGTACTTAGGAACTGAGCTGGGGATTTGGGTTTACCATGATATGAAGTAAAGCATATTTAAACTAGCATAGTGTTACTACAGGTGGCCTAGTGTCTCTGAATTATTGGTTTCAAAATTTCAGTTGCCAGCAGACTGGGGATTTTTTACTTTGCCGAGCATCAAGTGTTCAGTGCATTTGTTACTTGGTTCTGTTACTGTTAGCTCAAGTTTACGGCCAAGGATGAGACAGCCCTGACTTTGTGTGCTGCCAATGAGCTTAGTTATGCCTGCATCTGTACTGAATTAAATGGAGTGTTGGGCTTATCATAGAAACTGGATGCACAATCATTATTTATCTTTGTGACTATGAGTCATGGTTTGTCCTGCTAGTCAGATAACTATGTGTCATGGTTTGTCCTGCTAGTCAAATAACTAACTTATATGGTCAACAAGCATTAACAATACAAAAGAAGGGTGAGCATTCAATTTATTATTCCATGCTATTGACTGAGAGCTAACACAAGTTTCTGATTTAATTTGAAAAAAACGTAGGCCCTAGTAATGTTGTGGTTCTTCAACATATAATACAAACAGTTATCAGAATCTGCCATAAGCTGCATTTATAAATATTCAGAATGTGTTGCCTTCATAACCAGGACCTTAATACTTTGAATGTTATGAACATGCCTGTCTTACTTCTCATTTTTCAATCATTTTCTCAATGTCTGCATGAACTGAATCAATGTCTACATTAACTGATTATAAACATCTTGTGCCATGTCTTGTGTTTATTCTATAGCAGTCTTAGGAAAACATCTAACTGGTTTGTGCCCATGTTTTTTCAGTCTGAAATGGAGGCTATGAACCAGGACCTTAAGGCTGCAGGTTATACAACAGAAGGCAGTGTGAATGTGGTGTCCACTGTGCTCTCCAAAACCAGCTCTCAACAATTCTTGAAGAGTGTTGGCCTCAAGACACCACAACCCTCCAATTCAGCAACAACAAATGAAAGTGAGCTTTGGGAACAACTTGCAGCTGAAGCAAGGGCTGCTTTGTTGAAGGTGAACTCGAGGAACTCGGGGGAAGAAAAGTGAAGAAGGCTGATGAAAGGCTGCTCAGGCAACAAAATGAACTGGAGGAGTACAAGAAGCAAGAATAGGAAGGAGATGGAGGAGAATAGGAAGGAGATGGAGGAGGATAGGATGCTCCTCAGGCAGGTCTTGAACCTCCAAGCTCCTCGTTCTAGTGCTGCTCCTACTTCAACATGAAGGCTGCTGCTCAAGTGTTGCTGTGTTTGGCCTGCTCATTTTGGCTAGTCATAAACTTAAGTTGCCTGTGGTGCCAACTTTTTAGTATTTCCTGTTTTGTTTGTGCAAACTGATTTAAATGTGTGATGTGAACTGAGTTTATGCTCAAGTGGGGGTCTTTGGGCACTTTCGATTACAATCTTGGTTTTATTTCAACTATGAAATTATATGGTTTTTGTACTACCAATTGCAAACCGCAAATAATTTATTTAGCTCCATTTCTATGACCAATATTATTGACATCACAACTGCACTCTGTGACCAAACTGATGCAGCCTGTGACTAATTAGTATTGACAAATCTATGACCAATCAGTGACCAATTATAACCGCCACATGGCGGATTCTAATTGGTCCACGTGAACCAATGAACGGCCCGGGTAGGCTGCCACCGCATGCGCGACACGTCATCAACCCGCGTCGGCGTCCTCACGTGGCAAACACCACCGGTTATGACGATACCCTAAAGCAATTGGTGACCAAAACATGGCGTCATAGGGCCGGACGGACGGCGCGCGGATTAACGGCACCGTCAAGGCGCTGTCGGGGCGGTGATGGTGACGAACACGGGGGCATAAACATGACCAAAACAGTCGTCAAATAATGATTGCACATCTTTGGCGATGGACTTATCGTCATTGAATGGAACAACATCTATGACCAAATTTGGTATTTCGTCACACATTAACAAATGTGGCCAGCGACCCACTCGTGACGATATGATTTTCATCACAAGGTCGTCACGAGGTGAAACTATGTGGCGTTTAACACATACGGTGACCAAAGGTGAACGTCATCCATGAGCATATTTCTACTAGTGTATTATGCTATAGCGGTTGTCAGCGACCTCCACCTCGAGGAAGCCATGCGGCCTCAAGAAGGCAACGTCGGTCGCGGCGCAACCAAAGCGTCGCCGAGGCCGTTGCCCGTGCTATGGAGCCCGAGATGCACGCCGAGGGAGGAAGATCCCGGGCGGGGGTAAAAACTCCCGCCGTCGTCGACCAAGAAGAGGGGCTGCGGCATCGGCGAGCAAGGGGCGGTGCTTCCACGAGCAAGGGCGGGGGCAAGGCCAAGGGCAACGTCGTGGTGTCGGGGAGCAAGGCGGGGCTTCCACGAGCAAGGGCAAGGCCAAAGCGCGGGCGAGCATCGCGACTTCGTCGCCTCCGGCGTTGGAGATCTGCGAGGAGTGCTTCGAGGGCCTAGCCCGACTGTGCGCCCGTCGGCCTGGCGGCGGACTCCATGTCGTCGGCTCCACAGGGCCCGGTTCCAACTCCGCTTGCCATCATGGAGCGGCCCCCCCTCCTACGCAAGAGGAGGTAAGTGTTCATCCAACTTGATTTGTAGAATCTAGATTAGTTCATTTGTAGAATCGAGTGCGAGAGGTAAAGATTTGGCCAATGATGCATAATGATTTGATAGATGGCTCTTGATTTGGTAGTTCGTTTGTAGAATCGGAGGTATGATTAGGTAGATAGCTAATGATTTGGCCAATGATGCATAATGATTTTAGTAGATGGCTACTGATATGGTAGTTTCTAATTTTAGTAGACTTGTTATTGGCCAATGATGGATAATGATTTGATAGATGGCTAATAATTTGGTAGTTTCTAATTTAAGTAGGCATTATTGGCCATGTGCATAATTTAGTGAATGCAATAATGAGATGGCTGCCTTTATGTGAACACTAGTTCTTCTACCTATCTATCTATTCATGTCAGTAATCCAATATGCTTGTATCAACCACTGTTTAGCAACAATTGGGTTAGGGTGGTTGTTTGGTGCCCCACCAAGGTTTGGCATGTGGTGAAGCAAGGGTGTAAGTAATATATGCATGGAAGGGTGTAAGGAATATATGCATGCAAGGGTGCAAGGATTATATGCATGCAGCGGTTTAATAATTATATACATGCCAATGCCAACATGCCAAGGGTGTAAGGATTATGGTGGCTAGGAATCAATCAACCCCTAACTCAAGCCGATGGTGTCCGATGGAAGAATAGGCATATTCCATCTTTGTCCATTCATTTTTTGTTTCTCATCTTCAATTAAAAGGCGGTCATTAGATATAAGAAAAAAGGCAGACACCAAATTAAGAGGCATGTGTTTGATCGGTATTCACATAATTGATTTGCTTCCGATTTTTCTACGGCGCCCGGTGGTACAAATTGGGAAAAGCATTCCTCATCACGGATTTTTCAAAGACCGTTGGGGACCATCGAATCAATGCAACACTAGATCTAATCTAAGAGATGGCATAGGATGGAATGGGGTCACGGTGTTGTTAGCCCAATGAGGACTCGGGTTTTTTACAGCAACAAATCATTATTTTACCCTATGAAACTTATGTTCCTTTCTCAAATTCATTATTTTACAAATGTAGTTATTAGATTATCCTATGATATATAGAAATGTGTTTTTGGCATAATATCGACTCTTTATGTATTTATCATATGATATAGCATTGTGTTTGGTGAGTAACCTACTATATCCTATCAAACTGATCCTGCTTTCTCAAACTAATAACACCGCTTTTGTTTAGACTTTCGGATCTCAAGACCGCACTCATGAGCGCCATCACTTTGCCTCGATCCACGAAGGCCGTTGAACCGAGAGGCTCGCCCGTTCTGTCCTCGAAGGTGGCCGAGCTCAGGCGGTCGGTCGAAGGACCCGACCCCGAGGAAGAAGGTGGGCGCCCGGCAAGGACTGGAGGGCGTCAAGTCCAAGGTTGGCCACCTCCAGGCCAGGCCTTGGGCGGCGCCCGCTTTGGGCAAGAAGTGATGGCGTCCCCTCGGGCCCCTCTGCAAGACCCGGCATGACCCCTGCCTCGAGCCTTTTGGTAGCCCAGCGTTTAGTGGGCTTATTATTTTGTGAACAATGTGTATGTATTCTTTGGGCCGGATGGATGGATGGATGCGGGGGGTCGATCTTTAGATTAGTTAGTAACTTAGTATATGTATGTGGCTGCATGGATGGATGCAAAACACCTATTTATTATTATATATGTAGGGATGGATGAAGAACAACTAATATTAGTGCTAGTGTAGGGATGGAGAACAACTAATATGTATTAGTACGTATATATATATTCGGTCTTTAGCTCACTTTTGTATATTATTATTCTTTGTTGTGATTGATCTTCCCTTTTCTTTTGCATTTGGAGTTTCTAAGTTCATAGTCAATTGCGCATTTAATTTAGATTCCAAGGCAAAACACTATTGTGTTAATTTTAAATTTTTCGATTTGGATCCTCGTTTAACAGGAAGAAAACTCTCACAAAATTAAGGATGCATTGCTCATTTGACTAGGAAGAAAACGGCAAAAATAAAAAAAAAAAAAGGCGACTAGTGGTTTTGAACTACGCTTTCCGAACGCTTGCTCGGATGCAAAAGTCACCTAAATACGGAATGTAGATCTCGATGAGTTATGAACTTTTTTAGTGTTCATGACTTTTCAAACGGAGGCCGTCTAGGGCCCCGAAAACTTCGCCTCGACCCGTTAAAATTTGAAAATTCGAAATTCGAGGCGTCGAAGTTCGAAAACTGAAAATTTCACTCTAATACCGAGCGTAGGTCTTGAAGAGACCTACAAAACACGTGTTCATGACTTTTCGATTTGGATCCATCTAGAGCTTCAAAAACTGGCCCGAATGCGCCGATTCCAAATTGACCAACGTTTGACTTGGTCAAACCTCGGCCAAACGGACACTAAATGGCCTCGGATGAAAAACTTTTGAACACGAGGTTGATAGAACTTCGTCAGGATCTACATTCTATATATAGGTACTTTTTGCATTTGAGAAAGTGCTGGTGAACCCTAGTCGCAAATCCACGTATCTCATAGAGAGTTTATGCAACTCGTAGGCGACTAGTGGTTTTTGAACTACGCTTTCCGAACGCTTTGCTCGGATGCAAAAGTCACCTAAATACGGAATGTAGATCTCGATGAGTTATGAACTTTTCGTGTTCATGACTTTTCAAACGGAGGCCGTCTAGGGCCCCGAAAACTCGTCCCGACCAGTAAAATTTGAAAATTCGAAAATTCGGCGTCGGAAGTTCAAAACGAAAATTTGACTCTAATACCGAACGTAGGTCTTGAAGAGACCTACAAAACACGTGTTCATGACTTTTCGATTCGGATCCATCTAGAGCTTCGCGGCCCGAATCGCGCCGATTCCAAATTGACCAACGTTTGACTTGGTCAAACCTCGCCAAACGGAGCACTAAATGGCCTCGGATGAAAAACTTTTGAACACGAGTTGATAGAACTCGTCGGGATCTACATTCCATATATAGGTACTTTTTGCATTTGAGAAAGTCTTTGGTGAACCCTAGTCGCAAATCCACGTATCTCACGGAGAGTTTATGCAACTCGCGTGGGCGACTAGTGGTTTTTGAACTACGCTTGCCGAAACGCTTGCTCGGATGCAAAAGTCACCTAAATACGGAATGTAAATCTCGATGAGTTATGAACTTTTCGTGTTCATGACTTTTCAAACGGAGGCGTTTAGGGCCCCGAAAACTTCGTCCCGACAGTAAAAATTTGAAAATTCAAAATTCGAGCCGTCGGAAGTTCGAAAACGAAAATTTGACTCTAATACCGAATGACCTACAAAACACGTGTTCATGACTTTTCGATATGGATCCATCTAGAGCTTGGCCCGGCCCGAATCGTCGATTCAAATTTTGATCCCTAGCTCTATCTACACCATTGGATGGATGAGATCAAGGGTTGAAATGAAAGTGAAACCCTCCCTCCTCCCTCTCCCTCTCCCTCTCTTTTTCGCAAACGAAGCGGCGAAACGGGCTCACGGCGGGCGGCTAAAAATTTCGTAACCTTATCCTATCATCCCACCTACCCGGCCCCTCCTCCTCTCGATTCATTCACCCGCTCCTCTCTTCCTCTCCTAGGGTTTCCGCCAACGCCTCCACCACCACCCACACCCCGGCTTTGGCGCCGACCGCCATGGTCGTTCAAAGAGAAGGTCCACCGTCGCGGGACCCCGTCCGTGACGGGTAGTGGGCCGCGAGAACCCCGCCCCCACTGGGACCCCTCCTCCTCCTCCTCCTCCTCCGCCGTGGGAGCGCCGCCGGTCACGCGCTGGAGTCAACTGCGCCAGGGACCCCGTTCGTCGTCCGCGGCGATCGACCTGCGCAAGCAACTCCGGCCACCGTCGCCCGCGACCCCGCCCACCCGAGCCCTATCGATTTGAAGGCGACCCCGACCTCTGCAAGATCTTGCCGCGTGGCAACCTCAACTCGCCATCGTGCTCCGGTGGCCATCCGGTATGAAATCTCCGTCCCGGGTATCTTGAGATTAGGTTGGTTATCTGTACATCTTTAGTATAGGTCCTAATTTCGATTACATTGTAGGTCTTAACTTGATTTGTAGAATCGAGGGTTTCTTTACTGACAAATCATTATTTTCCCCTATGAAACCCGATGTTGCTTTCTCAAAAACATTATTTTACAAAGCGGCTAGTCCCGTGATACAACACTCTGCTCGGTCACTTGGTGAGTAACTTACTAAATCCTATCAATCCGATGCCGCTTTCTCAAACTAATAGCATTCCATCTAATTGAGTAGGCGGTTATTGCCAATGATGCATAATCTGAGGTGGTTTGGGTTCCTTTATGTTGAATTCATGGTAGTCATAAAGCCATGGCTCACGTCCATTCCCAAGCAACCGAATGGTCACCCCATTACGGATGGTCGGGGAGTGGATGTAGCCATGGCTCCATGCCTACTATGAGCTTGAGAGCCGGGTACTTTATCTTTGAGGCTTGTGAGGACTGGAAAGGTGAGGTACAAATGTGGTTTGTTCTCATTTAGTTCATCGAATCATCGAGAAACTTACATGCCTCGTGATTGGACTTGTGAGGAACTGTGCTTTCTTGATGCCCGAGGCTTTGAAAGCTTTTCGATGATTTCATGCCCTAAATGATGTCGTATTTGCAACAAGAGTTATGCTTTGATCCTTATGCTCCAAGCCAAAACATGAATTGTGATGAAACCATTGTGCGAGTCAACTATTAACTCTTAATCATGTGAACTTGTTGGGGCTTTTGATCGGTTTATTGTCATTTGCGGCTGGGCGCCTCTTTTGAATTATGGCCAATGATGCCACGAGCACCTTTGTTCTTTGTCTTCACGTGGTCGATGTCGAATGTTCTAGCATCATCCGCGGTTATGCAACAATTGTGTTGTGTCAAACTCAAGGCGACGGCAAGCGATGGATGATTACGAACATACGGTACCTTACATGTGTTGTCTTATGGGTGTTATTCATATCTTTGAGGCCTCTACAATATTGAGTGAAATTACTAGACCTATGATGCGAACTTATTTGCCATTGAACCCGTGGTTAATGTCCACTCATGCAACACTAGAGCTGATCTAAGTGATGACGGGGGGATGGATGTGAGCATGAATGTTATGGCTATTCAAGTTGAGGCTAGCATACCTAATCCTATCAATATCTAATCCTACCTTTTTCCTAATCCTATCATCCGTAATCTTGTTGATCTACTCTATCCGGGCCGTTTCTTGTCTAATTGTCACTATTATTTGGTTAGTTATCGATTATATATATCTTTTGTTGGTGTAATCCATTGCGTATCGAGGTGATGGTGATGACATATGGAGTACATGGTGGCTACAAGTCAGCACATTCATTTGCAAGGTGAGTACATTCATAGATGATAGATATGTTGGTTGTAGCACTAGGAATTGAAACCAGATTTTTTTGACATGATTAAAATATACTATTGATTTTCATTACTTTGGAAAATTGCTTTAGAGTTACATGAGTTCATGCCATCAAATGAAAAGTGTGATTCCATTAGTTACTATTTGCATAGTACATTTTCCCTGGTGACTTCATTATTTTGCTTTTTTGTTTGACAAGCTGCTGGCTGGAACTTGCAATGGCTGCTGGCTTGAACTTGCAATGGCTGCTGGTGGGTTGGAACCTGTATGGTGCAGGAACTTGGTGCTTGCAGTTGGCTACAACTTGGCCCTAGATGTTGGAATTTATTTAGTTGGCTGGGTCATTTTCTTTTAAGTTTTGTTGTATGTTTGTATGAAACATGTGTTCTGGAACAAGCACTTTTTGTATGGTCATTATGGTAATATAATTGGTTTTGTGGTTTATTATTATCCCTATTATTATTGTTTCAATTTGGTTGGGCCCCTAATATGGGCTGGACCTAGATGCGAGGGCCTCACAATATGTGACAACTTCTAACCATGGTTAACTATCTATACATGATGACTTCTTATCGTCACAAAAACTAGCATAACCGACCTCTTAACCATGGTTAAAACACTATATATGACACAAGATTGTATTACAAGACGCGTTGACCCGTGTCACAAAATGTAGTATTCTATGACGGGAAGCGTCACTAAATGTTTTGATGTTTTGTGACGAGAACACCAAAATCCGTCACGAGACATTTTGTGGCGTTGATTATATGACAAAACCCATGACGGACCGGATTCCGTCTTAACTACACTTTTTGTGACACATTTGGGCTATACATGACAAAATTCATTTGTCTTGGAATGTCGATTTCTTGTAGTGTAATTACGGTAATGATCAAGTTTCGTCCTTGGTTGTTATTGGTAATGCTTACCATGTGTAGAAGTAATCCAACCTTACCATGATAGCTAGATGTATTGCACTAATTGTAGTATTCATTTGACATATATGATTAGGAGTATCTTAGGAATATTCATTCTATTCTTTCTATAACATGCTAATAGCTCATACGATACTAGTGGCATATGATGATCTTAGACTTGGGTATTTATTATTTATATAATTATCTTTATCTTGTGACTTATCTGTTGAGTAATGTTAGATGCATATGGCTACTCGCATTGTATAAGCGTAAGTGGATCTCATAATTAAATCACAATATAAATCATTAGATATCCTTTTCTCTCTACTTTCCTTAGACTCCCTTCCCCGTGATAAAATATAAATACGATACGGATTACTCCTGGTGAAGTGCTACAATTGGTATTTCTATCTAATGGCGCTTGCGGATATCATGTTCATTCTTTTATCAAGGCCAATCAACAAATACCATGCCCGCATTTCTTTGAGCGTTATTGCTAGGGTGACAGACTAGTACGTAGGTAATGCTTAGAAATAAGTGGTATACCTTGAGTACATATCTTGGTGAGATTAACTCCACTATGGATAATGATGCTAAGTTTACATCCCACTACTAACACCGCCCTAACTCCGCTTTGTTGGATCATGAGGTTAATCCCATATCAAGCTAACATGATTAGATAGATATCCCATATATATTTCTTTCGCCTTCCTAATTGGGATCGTGTAAGAAATATCAACGACCTCCTAATCACCCCGCTAAAAATAGTTAACGTAGCCACGCATGCCGCCCCCGGCGCTTAGTGGCTTTGCCTTCGCCACGACTTCGACTCGGTCGGTTGCTTCCTCGAGAACCCGGCGTCGAGCTTCCCCGCCCGTATAGATGTGCGGCGGGCCGGCGTGGCACGGCTTTGAACGGGCCCGTTCACGCACGGCCCGAAAGAACACGGCATGAAGAGGCCACATCCACCGGCCATGCCTCACAAAGCCACCAGGCCTCGGCCGTACGAGCACGGCACACGGGCCGGCCAGGCGAGCCGGCCCGAAAAGCACGGGGCCCAATACTTCACCCGAGCCGGCCCGAGGCCCATACAATGCTAGAGAGAGAAGGGGAAAGGAAGCCGGGGGAGGCCGGCCGCTCCGGTGAGGAGGTACGCCGTGGGAGACGCGTGGCCGTGCCTTCTTGAGGCGCCGACACGCCGCGACCCTAGATCCGGCGGGCGAACTCCCCCGGAGCTCGGACTGCTTGCGGGCGGCGGCGGCTGGACCTATCGAGCAACGGCGGCGGCTGTTGCGGCATCGTCGTGTGGAGCGTGGGTGGCGGCGTCCTGCGATTGCGGGGGCGGGCGCGGAAGAGAGATCGCATGCATGCGGGCATGCGGTGTGGTGGGGAATAGAGCATGCGTGCGGTGGGGAATCGGTGGGGGAATAGAGAGAGATAGGGAGGGTTGTGGCTTGGTGGGCTATTATTAGGCTTAGCGGGCCAGCGGTTTGTGATATTTAGCGGGCCTCTATCGGGCCATGCTCAAAATACCGTGCCGGCCCGCGTGCTGAGGGTCGGCCCAAGCCCGGCCCGGAGCGGGCTTCATGCCGGCCCTGGCCCGAATCCAACCGTGTCGTGCCGTGTTTGTGTCGGGCTAAAATTTTGTGCCTCGTGCCGTGCCACCGGGCCTCGTGCTTTCTGCTCATATATACCCGCCCGTCGTGCTCGCGCTCGCGCCTGCGACCATTGCGCCGACCAGGAGAGGCTGCATCACGTCAACCAAGAGCAACAATGGGGCTAGGTGCCTCGCGCGCACCGCGCCCCATCGCGGCCGGGCTTTGCCGTCGTGCACGTGCAGGTGCGGCGTGAGTCGCTTCGTCCCCCTACGTCCAAGGGCGTCGGGACCCCATCCACGAGATCAACTACAACGCGTACTACAAGGTTCTTTCGCTCGTGGCTGAAAACACACAATGACATCTATCTCTATCCACTCCGCTCTCGTCCCTCCCGCACCACATCCGAGATGTTCATAACATTTGTGAACTTTCTGAGTGAAATGCAGTCATGATTGGTTCATAGGATTGCCAACACGAAGTACTTTTGTCCATAAATACTTATATGTCCGTGCAAGGTGCATTGCAAAGGAGTCGACGCCGCATCTTGGACTTGAAATTAAAATTAAGAGTTATATTTCAATTATCTTTCTTGAAAATTTACACACGCTCACACATATAAGTTATCATAGTATTATGTTTCTACTGTTGTAACGCATACGGGCATTTATCTAGTAAGTTTGAAGAGCGAAAGCGTCTCTTTCTATGTGTGTTCTTTTTACCTTCTAAACTTCCCAACACCACACATATATCTTACAATAATTCACATCTAACAATGATATGATATATATAAAGTCCAATTCCATCACGTACTAGATCACGCAAAAGCACATTTGCTAGTATCTAGTATAGCCGAATATAGCTAAACTAAGGGCTTGTTTGGATTTTTAGTCGGTGACTAAAACACCGACTAAAACTTTACTCACCCCCTATGTATAGAATGGTGGACTAATTGTTATTAAAGATTATGAAAAAAGACCGATTCGCTAATTTTTTTTTCCTTTTTAGTCACTAAAAATTGGGGGTACCCTAACTTCTCAATTTTAGCCACCTCTTGGATTTTAATCACCCATATTTAGAAGTAAAGTGACTAAAAATGACTAAAAAGGGGTGACTGAAGTTTTAGTCACCCAATCCAAATAGGATCTAATTCGCTCGACTACCATGTAACTATTGGTTGGAAAATAAAGTAGTTATACGTTTGAATAAACATGACATGGTAGGTTTCAAATGTATGTGTACACGACGTTTATCTAGAAAATTATTACCTCGGCGCAAATGAGAACACAATTACATGTAAAAATTTAGCTAAAGGCAAATAAATTAACTTGCTTCAAAATATGTCACATTTGAGCTTATCCAAGCCACAAAACGAACAAGGACATAATAGAAATGCTCCTAGTAAAAAAAAAACCATTAGGCTACAATTAATTGTTCAACCTTTTGTGGTGCTCATGCAAATTTATATAAGCTCATGAAGATCTCTAGATTGATTTTGGCTAATTAGTAACATCCTAGGACTAATCTCTCTATGCTAAGTGTTTGTTTTAGTTGGAGATTGGTCAAGCCAAGGTTGGTGCATGGTGGTCATGATGGATGGGTCGAGGTGATCCAAATGATGATCAAGTGCGCAACTTGGAGTGGTTCAAGGATCAAAATGGGCTCAAGGCAAAGGTATATCCATAGGGCCATTTTGATTTTGCACTCAAGACACCATAGAGGGTGTGAGTGATTTAGGATCGATAAGTCGTACTATAAAGAGGGGAAAACTATCGTACATATCGGTCCTCATGTGCCTTTAGGTTCAAAATCATTTGCATGCATTCTAACCTAGAGAGCTAATCCGACCTTCGAAATTGTTTGTGAAAATGCTAACACACGAGCACATGGTGATGTACACGTGGTGGTGTTGGCACATTTGCGAAGGCAGTGATGGTTGCAGGGTTGAGATAGGTTTGGGCATCGCTCACCCTCCCGCCGAGCTTGCGAGGCGGGATTCGGCGCCTTTGAGAAAATGAAACGTCTATTTTCTATTGCGCCGGATGCATCGTGGTGGTGAAAACATGCTAACTCTCGTGCTCAAGTTGGTATAATTGTTGAGTAGCATGTCGAAGTGAAGGTGACGCAAAACGACGACTTTCCGCGGCTTTTGAACTGCGCCGACGCCGGCCAGCGCCTGTGGGCGCTGGCGCGTCAGCGTAGTGGTGAGCGGCGACCGTGGCGCTGGCGGCGTCCGCACCTCACGACGACACGGGCTCGATGAGCCCGGCGTCTGCACGGGCGTGTTCGTCCCGCCGCACGGGTTTTTATGGCGCGACGCTTCGCTGATGCGTCCGGCGCGCGCTACGGACGCAGCCTGTAGCATGTCGGGAGGGGTCGCCCCGGACGCCGCGCTGGCGCGCGTCTGGCGCGCATTGCGCTGGCGCTGTCCGGGGCGGCGTTGTGTCGCACACAGCCCGTGGCCGGTTGGCACGGGCGCTGGCGTTTGGCGTGAAGCGACCGCGTCGGCCCACAGACGTTTTCGGCGGATTCGAAAGTAACGGCTCTATTTTCGTTGGGGTTGAAAGGTCCTAATGGCTAGAGGGGGTGAATAGCCTATTAAAATTTCTTGCAACAACACTAAACAAAAAACGGATTAGACAATAAGATGGCGAAGCTAAATAAGCTTAAGCTACACGCTAGCTATGCAAGCCACAATTCAATTCTATTATCTCTAATCCACACAAAGGCTATATGTCGCTAGTTTACTCCTAGGTGAACAAGCAATTCTAACTAATTCTACCACTAGGAGCTAACAAGGCTAAGCAAACTAAACTAGCTACTCAAGCTACCAAGCTAAGCACCCTAACAAGATATACTACCAAAGTAATGCAAAGAGATGCTTAGGATACAATACCACCGGTGTAGTGTCGAGGTTGAAGCCAATCACCGTGTACAAGAAATCTCCAATGAGCTAGCACACAAGACACGATGATTTTTTACCGAGGTTCACGTGCTTGCTTGGCACGCTAGTCCCCGTTGTGGCGACACACTCACTTGATTCGGTTGCTAAGCAATGGCGGTGCCAAATCCCTCGATGGGAGCTCAAGCAAATGATCACAAGAGAGGGTCCAACAAGCCATGAGCAATCCACTAGTGCTCCTTTCGCGAATCTCCCGTGGGATAAGGAACGACCCCTCACATACCACCGGTGTGGCCTCGAACAAGCTCCAATCGAGCTCAACACCGCCTCTTGCTCCAAGCCGCTAGGGGAACCAGGGCAAATTCCCATGAAAACAAGAATCCCGCGGCTTCTCCAAGGATGAAGTGCCTCTAGATGCAACCCGATGATGCAATGCACTTCTATCACTCTCAATCTCACCAAGAATTCGAGTTATGGATGGAGAGATGAGTGGAGAGAAGTCTCACAAGCTCAATAGCAAGTTGGAAGCTTCAAATGTGCAAGAGAGGGGGCTAGGAACCAGGCAAACCCATATATATAGCCCACCTCATGAAATGGAGCCGTTGAGCTATGAAATGGGCTCTCTGGCAAGACGGGGGCCTTGCCGACCGGACTCACCGTGAGTCGGTCGTGAGTCCGTCCGCACGTCCGGTCACAACCGACAAGCTTCGCCCACAACCGACACGCTCCACCACGAGTCCGGTCACCGGTTCGGTCGAAAGCACCGGCATCCGGTCGAGGGTCCGGTCGACGCCAGCGTCGGCAAAATCCCGTCCGCGAGCTCTCTACGCTGGACGCGCCCGACCGGAGCCACGGTCGGTCGCGTCCGGCCACCTTCCAAAGATCCGGTCCGCCACGAAACAACGAGTTCTTCATTTTGTTGACGCCTTTGCTTCAACCTTGCTTCGCCTCTTGCCATAGGTTGCCAACACGTCGAAGATGATTACGTTATCATGCATGTTATCTTGTCGAACGGTTAGGCAAGATCGAAGTTAGTGCTCTCATTGTCCTAAATGCAATATGCAAGTCAATTGGACCTAGAAGCACTTCACCAAAGGATTGTCGCGGCATCCCTCTTGATAGTCGGCTATCTATCCTATAATGTGATCACACGCTCTATCGTGTCTTGATCACCGAAAGGAAAACCCTATCAAGATACCTTTGCCTTGATCTCCCTGTTCCTCTCAAGCCGATCACCGAGCTTGACGATCCATCAAGTCCACCGACTTTGTCAATGTTCATGATCATCATGCTCCACGTCATCCACCTAATCCTATCTCAAGTCATCACTTAGAGCAAAGGATTAGTACCACAAGTGTGTCATCAATTTCTAAAACCAAACATGAGATTTCAATCTCCCCCTTTTTGGTAATTGATGACAACCAAATCTCAAAAGATATGAAATAAAATTCAATTGAACTTGAATTGCTTGTCCATAGCATTTTGATCATGAACCAAGGATTGGACAAACATTTCAAGGTTCGGTTTTGGTAGTAGTAGCTCCCCTACATATGTGCTTCCATGTGTTTGGATCAATTTGGCACATATGTATGGATATAAATCTTGGGGAGAGATACTAATACCAAAAGAGATGCTAAGGTTCTAGAATTCGGGCCTTTGAAGCGTGAAACCATCGGAGTCCTTAGCATCATGTAACTAGACAAACATCAAAACTCAACATACCCCATGAGATCAACATTATAGGCCATAAATGTGAACTTTATCTAGATACATCCTATGCATGCTAGTTGGTCAATACATCAATCAATTTTCAAAAACTAGCATACACCAAGCAATCATGAATATTGAATTTAGATTGCCAATGCAACATTTCATTATGATCATGCACATACAAATGCATAAATAGTCTATGAGCTTGCTCCCCTATTTGTGTGATCATTTCCAACATCTTTGTGACTTATTTCTCCCCTTTGTCAACAATCACCAAAAAAGGTGTAAATGAGAGAAATCAAGTCAATCAAAGTATCACATGTGGTCTCATCTAGATCACTTGCCTTAACATGTATTCAAGTTTGAACCAAGGGCAAGCTTTTTCACACCTCATATACATAAGGGTTATCTTGCACCATGTTAGAATACACATCAATAGCGCATTTTCTAGAGTTGACACTAGGATTGCAAGCACATAAACATGTCATATGCCACCACTAGATCATAAAAGCATTCAAGGCAATAGTGGTGCCACACATACATTGAAATCATTTTATTTTTTTTCATGAATGGGCCTATTAACATGCATGATGTCTAGATGCACTAACAAGTCCTTAGCTATATATGAATGACATGACAACCAACTTTTACCTTGGGATTTGTCAAGGAGAGGCATGTCATATAAGTGGGGTGCATCAACTCAAGTTGGAGAAGTCAATAATATTCAATTCTCCCTTTAGCATGCAAAACATTTTCTCATCAAGTGGCTTGGTGAATATGTTGGCTAGTTGATCTTCGGTGCCAATGCCCATGATACAAATGTCACCCTTTTGTTGATGATCTCTTATAAAGTGATGCCTAATATCAATGTGCTTTGTTCTTGGATGTTGAACCGGATTTTGAGTCATCTTCCTTGCACTTTTATTGTCACAATACCATGGAACTTTGTCAAATTTGAATCTAAAATCCTTCAATGTTGACCTCATCCAAAAGCAATTGAGTGCAACAACTTCCCGCACTTATGTATTCGGCCGGCGGTTGAAAGAGCAACACTATTTTGCTTCTTTGAAGACCATGATACTAGTGACCTTCCAAGAAATTGACATGTGCCACTTGTGCTCATTCTATTGATCTTGCATCCTCCATATAATCGAATTCGAATATCCAATCAAATCAAACTTGGATCCCTTTGGATACTATAGTCCAACATCTTGTGTGCCCTTCAAGTACCTCATAATTCTCTTTGTTGCCTTGAGGTGACTTTCTCTTGGATCGGATTGATATCTAGCACACATGCCCACACTAAATGCAATGTCCGGTCTTGATGCGGTTGCATAGAGCAAACTACCAATCATAGACCTATACTTCTTTTGCTCAACCATGTTGCCACTAGGATCGGGGTCTAGACTTCCATTGGTTGCCATTGGTGTGGACATTGACTTGGCATCTTGTAGATCAAACTTCTTGATCATATCCTTGGTGTACTTGCCTTGACTAATGAATGTGCCATTCTTCAATTGCTTGATTTGAAGTCCAAGAAAGAATGTGAGCTCTCCAAGCATTGACATTTCAAACTCATTGGTCATCATCTTAGCAAACTCTTCACAAAACTCTTGATTGGTTGACCCAAAGATAATGTCATCAACATAGATTGGCAACACAAACAAGTCATTTCCAATCTTCTTGGTGAAGAGTGTGGTGTCCACCTTGCCCATCTTGAACCCTTTAGAGAGGAGAAAATCTCTCAACCTCTCATACCGTGCTCTTGGTGCTTGTTTCAATCCATACAAAGCCTTCTTCAACTTGTAGACATGGTTGGGATACTTCTCATCTTCAAAACCCTGGTTGTTCAACATAGACCAACTCATTGATGAATCCATTCAAGAATGCACTCTTCATCCATTTGATAGAGCTTGATATCATGTGCACAAGCATAGACAAGCAAGATTCTAATTGCTTCAAGTCTAGCAACGGTGCATAGGTCTCTCAAAAATCAAGACCCTCTACTTGAGTGTACCATTGAGCTACTAGCCTTGTCTTGTTTCTAACCACAATTCCATCTTGATCTTGCTTGTTCTTGAAGACCCACTTGGTTCCAATCACATTGTAGTCCTTTGGCCTTTCCACCAATTCTCATACATCATTTCTCTTAAAGTTGTTCAACTCTTCATGCATGGCATTTATCCAATCCTCCTTCTTTAGTGCCTTCTCAATATTCTACGGCTCTACTTGAGACATAAAGGCATGGTGAGCACAAAAAGATGACAATCTTCCTCTAGTGATCACTCCACTATTGATGTCACCGATAATTTGATCAATTGGATGATCTCTTGCAATGTTGGATGGTTGCATCACTTGCACTTGGTGACTAGGATGAGTTGATGGACTAGCTTGTTGCTCTTGATCTTCATCTTGAGTACCACTAGTGCTTGCTTCATTTGCATCAATCTCAATGGTAGTGGTAGTCAATGGAGCGTCTTCATCATCTTCCACTTGTCTTGGCCGAATGTCACCAACATCCATGTTTCTCATTGCATTCTCCAAGTTGGAACCACTCACATCATCATGATTTTCAACTTCATTTTGAGAGCCTTGGGTTTCATCAAATTCCACATCATGAACTTCTTCAAGTTTGCCACTACCCAAGTTCCAAACTCTATATGCTTTGCTTGTGGTTGAGTATCTAACTAAGAACCCTTTCATCACACTTCTTGTCAAATTTGCCCAATCTTGTGCCTTTCTTGAGAATGTAACATTTGCATCCAAAGACTCTAAAGTATCTAATGTTGGGCTTCCTTCCATTCAACAACTCATAGGGTGTATTGTGACAACATCTCTGGTGATTGGATTGACTAGCCTCGACATTGTGATATATCATCTCTACACACTTGCATTACCTTGATATATTTATTGTTCTTGTGTAGAGACAATAGTGTAGCTTGTTAGAGTAATTAGTTTGTTCACCTAGTTGGTAGAGTAGTGACTTAGCCATTTGTGTGAATTAGATACTCTAGCAACTAGAATTGTTAATAGGAGACTTCTTGACAAGTAGAGCTAGAGCAAAACGATTTTTAAGCTTTCTTATTTACTAACAAGTTGCTCTAGTGTTTTTATAGAATTTTTATTAGGCTATTCGCCCCCCCTCTAGCCATTTAGGACCTTTCAGCTCATCAACGTAAAAAAAGGGTCAAAAGATAATACATTCATCAACAACGCAAGTTTGGATTGTTTGAGTAAGAACAAGGATAATGCTTACAAAACCGCTATTATATCTATTCTACATCTCCATCCTATATAAGGATGGTGACAAACATTTATTTTAAAAGAAAGAGAAATTTACCTATTTTAGGCTCTAACTATACTGGAGATGCACAATGCTCGAAAGGGCACCTAATGACGAGGCATTCTCCAATGCATTTTTTGCTTATATCCCCATGTGTAGAATCGCATAAAAAAAAGTAGATGCTCTATACATATGCGTGGGGAGAGAGAAGGTTTGCAATAAAAAAAAGGAGAAGAAGGAAATAAAGATGATGCATGATGAAACTTACAAGTTTTCATATAAATTATAAATAGTGATAATTTGCATTGTATGAATAGTAGTCTTAATATTTTTTTTATGGATCATTTATATTTGTATTTGGAGCTAATGTACCGGTAGCTGCGTTTGGGGTGGCGACCACTAGGCCATCTTCTTGCAAATGGCTGAACGACAAGAACCAACCGTTCCACTCAGGTTCCACTTGCACGGGTCTCAGAGACACACTCCTAAGAGCATCTCCAGCAGACTACCCAAACAGACTACCTATCCCCAATTTGAGTAGTGCGTTGGCAAAAACCGAGGTCCAAAGAGGGCTACCTACTCGACCCAACAGATTTGTGGGCTACCCAAATCTCCCCTCGCTCTACTCATTCTTGTTGGGCCAAGGTGACTACCCAAAAGTCTAGGTCGACGTTTTTCTCTCCCACCCGTGCTCGGTGTTTCTCGCGTAGGTATCCACCGCCGCCACCCAGACCAAGCTCTGCCGAGACGCTCCACCTCCAAGCTTCGCCGACGGGCTAGGACCATGGACGAGACCGGATCCGCCATCCGTAGCCATCACAAAAGTTTCAATCAATCAATCCAAGGGAGAAGAAGAAGGCTACCAATGCCAAGAAACAAAAGACTTCGAATGCTACATCCTCCAATCCAATCAATGTTGATGAAGCTGAAGCACAAGGTATGGGAAGCCCACAAACTCCCGATTCTTCTCAAATCACAGCAAGACCCATTGGAAGGAAGCGTGCAAAGGAACAACTCAAGAACAAAGGAGGAGATGGTGGCTCATATAAGAATGTAGTTGAGCAATTACTTGTTGAGAAGAAGGAGGAAAGGAAGATGAAGGATTTGAGGTGGCAAGAGGCCAAGACCATTCATGAGCGTAGGATATCTGTTGAGGAGAAACGGTTGCAATGGGAGCAAGAGCAAAAGATAATGTTTTGCGATGTCAACACTTTAGATATAGACCAAAAGAATTACGTCTTGGCGATGAGGGCTCAAATCACAAGAAGGAAGATGGCTGAGTTCTCCCAAAGCTTGGGTGGTTCTAGTGGTGGAAGTGCGAGAGATGATCTATGTGGTGGCGATGCATCTATTTGAGGCTTTTGTTTAATTATGTCGTAGTTTATTTAAGTATGTTTGAACTTTGAAGGATGCTATATCATATTTATTCGGTTTTGAACGATGTGTTTTATTTGGACCTTTGATCTATGACGTTGCAATTAATTATGTTTGAATTATGAGCTTTATTTGTGGTTGCAATACTTTTGGTTAAATTATAGAGGAAAAATGAAGATCATAGAGGGGTATATGTATTTGTGAAAAAAAATAAAATAGGTAGTCGGTTTTAGGTAGTACTACTTTGGAGTTGAGAGCGAAATTTAGGTAGAATGAAGTTGGGTAGCTACTTAAATTTAGTTTTAGGTAGTCTGTTTTAGGTAGTGCTTCTTTGGAGATGCTCTAACGACACATTCCATCACATGTAAGTACAACCAAGAGTTGTGTACTCCCTCCGTCCGAAAATAAACGACGCTATGGAAAACGTGTCAAACTTTCTCAAATTTTACTAAATTTGTAGAAAATACGTGCAATATTTAAATATTCAAATAAATTTGTTAAAAAACTAGACTTAAAGATCTTTCCGATGATACTAATTATTTAACATAAATATTTATATATTTTAATATATAATTATCGGTATTTTAAAAACGTTGACCTATTGGAAAAACATCGGAAAACGAAAAAGTCTTTTATTTTGGGAGGGAGGGAGTAGACATGATTAAAAAAAAAGTCGTGTAGACGTCTTGAAACAAAAGACACTACCCGAGATGGACAGACAAAATCTAATAAAAGCAGAAATAATGATCGCACACACCCGCGCCGCGCATGAATGAATTTGGAAAAGCCAAGAAAAAGAATTAAAAACCAGGCGCCGCCGCCCTCGTGCTTGCCTCGTCAAAAGCAAGGCCCGGCCGGCTCACTGTCGTGTCTCGCTCTCACCTGATCCCCCTGATTCCTTCCGCCTCGTCAGCGAGCGAGACCCAACAACCCATGGCAGCCGCGGCGCCTCTTCTCCTCGCCCTCGCCGTCCTCGCCGCCGCAGCATGGCGGCCATCCCTAGCGGCGGCGGCGGTGCTGCAGGACCCGGCGGAGCTCCTGCGCCGGGCCAAGGAGCCGGCGTTCGCGGACTGGAGATGGTCGGGGTGCGGCGGCGGATCCACGAGAACCCGGAGCTGGGGTACGAGGAGTTCCAGACCAGCGAGCTCGTGCGCCGGGAGCTCGACGCGCTGGGGATCCCCTACAGGCACCCGTTCGCCGTCACAGGCGTCGTCGCGACAGTCGGCACCGGAGGCCCGCCCTTCGTCGCCCTAAGGGCCGACATGGACGCGCTGCCCTTGCAGGTCTGTTAACTATAACCGCCTTCCTTTCTTTCTGCTTCTTCTCTGGCTATATATACGCTGGCAATTGGCTTCCTCTGCTTCTTGGTTTTGGTGCGGAGGATTCTGGGAAAGAAACTGTTGCTGGTTTTACTAAGGAAGGATAGAGGCAAATGTTTCTGCTCTGGTTATCGAATCCGTTTCTATTTCAGCCAAGAGCTTGTGGATTATAAAAACGACCCGCACATTTCTAGTGTCCACAAAACTAAATTTGACTTAGCCAAGGGAAGAGGAACGCCAGGGATTCAAAAAATTATGGTCACCAGAAAGATAAAATTTGCTCATTGATTTCTTTCTTTTAGAATTCATTATCCATTGAAATTTGTTGCGGCGCGATACAAAGTAAGGACTAATGACCATCGATGCCAGCACGTGCGATATGGAAATGATCTATTGAAGTATCGAGTATGCATATGTACAGTTCATTCATTCATGGTCATGCCATGGCCGACATCCTAGGCACCTGTAAGAAAAGGGAGGAACTGTTCTGCACCTACGCCTAGGTAGTTTCCATAGCTACCCTTCCTGATTAGGAACATGCAGGAAAAAGAACTTTGGCTTCTTACTTAAATGAATCACATGGGCTGCCTATGTGTATCTGTAACACTCATATGAGCCTTGGGTCATGTTCCAGGTGGCGATTGACAAGACAAATATGTAATCTGTGTGTAGTGCATACTCCCTCATCCCTCCATCCCTTATTTCTTGTCATTCTCGCTTCCCAAAAAATAAATTTGACTAAATTTCTATAAAGAATATTAATATTTATGGTACATAATTAATATCGTTAGATAGATCGTTGAATCTATTTTCAATATAAATTTATTTTGATATACCTGTGTAATTATTTTGTTCTTCTTGATCCTGATTGATATGATTGAGTTTATTGTGCACATGGGCATGATCTCTTGGTGAATGTGAAAATCAATATCTTCTGTCTTTTTTTTGTTTTACCAGCTCTCGAACAGCCTGCTATTGTTGTGTTGTGTATGTATTTTTCTGGTGTCACTGTCATAGGTCCATATTTCGTACAGGTTGAATTGATTACATGTTGAAAGTTGCTTCTCAATGTACTAATCTCCCAAATTAAATGTTGTCATAGGAATAAATTTCAATTATTTTTCTTGGTAATTTGATTGTAATACACTACATCTGCTCAAAGAAGTATGATTATCTTGTATTTGTCTACCAGTTAAAATTGATGTCCTGTTTTACAGGAAAGTGTGGAATGGGAACACAAGAGCAAAGTTCCCGGAAGATGCATGGATGTGGACATGATGCACATACTGCTATGCTATTGGGATCTGCTAAGATTCTTCAGGAGCATCGTGATGAGTTGAAGGTCGGTTAAAATATTTTGATGGTTTACATTGCACCTGTTCTATATTTGTCACAATGATAAGAGAGATTTGTTGATAAAATAATGATAGATAGAATAGCCTTAAAAACTATATAAGATGTTTAGTCCTTTCCTTGCTTTCATTGCATTAAGCTACATGTTCTCAATCCTTTGTAGATTTGAGAAAATGATAAATATGCAGACTCTGTTTTTTTTTTTTTTTTTTCTTTTTGGAGTTTATGTTTGTTTAAAAAGAAATATCTCATCTAGTAGTTCTTACCTAATTTTCCTTTTAAATGTCATGATCCCAAGGCTACAGAGTGTGTCATAATATTATTATTGGTAGCTTCCTTATATTGTGTATAACTTAAAATGGATGCTATATTTGTAAGAGATAGCTTCTTTTAGTCTAGGGAAGTCAATTTTTTTTGTCTCAGGTGTAGATTTATGAAATGCAATACATCGCTCTTTCTCTGCCTTTTTATTTGTTACAATAGATGCTTTTAAGCAATTGCTTACGTTTCTCTTTGTAGGGAAAGTGTGCATCCACATTTAGTCAGCCAATATTGGTTTAAGTAATATGTTTAGGAAGCACACAACTAATCCTAGAAGTCCATATTGAGCAATCTTCTTATTAAATTGCTTAGTTTTTTTTTTTCTCAAACGACGATTAAACCACTTAGTTCAGTTGCCTCCACATCAGTTATATGAACTGTCTTGTAATCTTTAAATTTTTAATCACCCTTGAGTTTTCTATGGTTATAAATTTTGTTTATTAATATTAATGTAGGGTACAGTGGTTCTTGTTTTCCAACCAGCTGAGGAAGGTGGCGGTGGGGCCCAGAAAATGATAGAAGCTGGAGCTCTGGAAAACATAGATGCCATTTTTGGGCTTCATATAGCTGATTCTGTGCCTATTGGTGTACTGGCATCCAGGCCAGGGCCTATAATGGCTGGGAGTGGATTCTTTGAGGCCGTAATAAGCGGAAAGGGAGGGCATGCCGCACTTCCTCATCACACTATAGATCCGATATTGGCTGCCTCAAATGTTATCGTGAGCCTTCAGCAACTTGTTTCCCCGAGAAGCTGATCCCTTGGACTCACAGGTACCGTCCCTATCCTTGATTGACTTAATTTGTTCTTATATGCCATAAACTTCCAAGCATGGAAGCATTTTGTTGATTGACGTTGTCTATATCCATTTTATGATCTACATAGTTTCCTTCCATAGACGTTCTAAATTACAGAACCAGAATAGAACAAACTATATAAAAGTGTTCTGCCATGTGTTGTGAGATCTGTTTGAAATTCGTCAAGATCTTGTTGAACTTTTTATCCTGGACCTAAGAAGGAAACTACCAAGGAGGGCAGCCTGAATTTTCCTGGACTTTAGCTAGGCAGCACAGATTATTTCTTATACATTGCTATATACTATTCAAAACTAAGTTCTAAACTCTTAAATTGTTCAATATAGAAATTGTAGTTTCATATGCAAAAATGATTTTGCATCACAAGAATTATACAAGTTTTTCATTCAATACATTACTCCCAGGTTCCCATCATTTTGTTCAGTGCACTGACTATTGTACTTTTGTCATGTTGAACCTTTGGCAATTTATCCTTATTTACACTGCAGTAGTCCACTTCATGATTTTTTTTTTATTTGGATCCATGCTGTGTTCTGCAGGTTGTAACAGTTGGAAAGTTTCAAGGAGGTGGAGCCTTCAATGTGATCCCTGATTCAGTTACAATAGGTGGCACCTTCCGAGCCTTTCTGAAAGAGAGTTTTAATCAATTGAAGCAGCGAATTGAAGAGGTAAGAGCAATTGTTTGGGAACTTTGTGTTACTCTTTCAGTAGTCAATTCTTAATTATTTTTTCTGCGGTTAGGTTCTCTTAGACGAAAATTAAGGATTCAAAATTGCCTTCAATATATGGTACTTGAAGTTACTGTTAAGATAATCAGTCACTGTACCTAACTACAATATAACTATAAATAGATTGATCTGTGAAGTTCACCAACAACTTAGAGAAGTGGATACTTGCAAGTGGCACTGGCACGACATCCTATGTGCTTTCACATAATTTACTATGACCAAGGGTATATTGTAAACAAACAAGCTGATGTACATCTAAAATTTGGTGCATTCCGTTATTCTGCTTTTGTGTTAGATTGTACTGCTGTCAGTTTGAGCACAAGAGTTCCTGACACTTGTTCTCATGAATAAACCAACTTTTTGGAAAGTTGCATGGATACAGATCCACATGTAATTTGCTGTTTGAGTACTTGTAATAGTTTTTTTCTTTCACATTTTACTTTTAAGGAAAGTTACAGATATGGCTGTAGGCTTGTAGCTTTCACCTTGGTAATGGTATTGCTGAACTTGAAAACCAGTTTCCTCATAGTTATTATGGGTTGGTAGGTTTGTAGATGTAACTATCTGGGTCGCAATGGTCAGAACTCTTGACACCTGCACTGAGTTCCCAGCTATAATCACCTCTGGAGATATAAACATCTTACATATAAATATAAAATTTCACTATGGATTGTCCTGCAGAGGATAGAGGACCTCAGCTACTTTGTTTTTCATGTCTCAGGTGATTGTGTCTCAAGCATCCGTGCAGCGCTGCAGCGCTATCGTGGACTTCCTTAACAAGGACCGTCCATTCTTCCCTCCAACCATCAACAGCCCTGGGCTCCATGATTTCTTCGTGAATGTGGCCAGCGAATTGGTTGGGTCGAGGAACGTGAGGGACAGACAACCGCTAATGGGCGCTGAGGACTTCTCGTTCTATGCCGAGGCGATCCCCTCAACCTACTACTACTTCGTGGGCATGTACAACGAGACTCGTGGACCGCAGGCACCCCATCACTCCCCCTACTTTACCATCAACGAAGATGCTCTCCCCTATGGCGCGGCCGCCAAGTAAAGCGTCATTGGCAGCTCGCTATCTACTCGAGCATCAGCAACCTGCTGCTACCACTGATAAGGCAAAATCCCATGATGAGCTGTAGATACATAGTGTTTGCTTCACTCTGTTAATGAAATTAGATCGACCAAAAATTCTTCGCTAAGTTATTCCATGGCTGTACATATCCTGAATATCTCCATGCTTTGGTAATAATCGGTTGCTGATCAAGTGTGGGATCAGTCATTATTTGGAGTGATGTTCAGTCAGCAAATAATCTGGGAAACATGGTTGTTTGAACTTGGTAGTATTTCTTATTGTCAGTGATTGTTTATGCGCAGTGCACACGAGGAATTAAGAAAGTATAACAGAACCAAATAACAAATTTGGGGCACCAAGAAAGGCTCAGGCAGCACAAGTGCCTTCAGCAGTTACATTATTCTACCTACGAATCAGAAAATTGCATGGCATAGAAAAAACCGTAGTAGTGACACTGCCTGACTAGACACATTTGTATGAGCTATAGCTTTAGGCTTTTAGGTCAAAAGCTGGTTTTCTAGCTTTTAACCTTTTCTATTGGATTTTTGATATATTTTTAGCTTCTCAGCACACAAGCCAAAAAAAAAAAAAAAAAGCTTTTCAGTTTTTCAAAAACTATCTTAACAAACGTGTTGTTTGTTTTAGTTTTTGGATGCTGATTGACATAAGCTAGCAAAAACATGAAACAAACGGACCCTTACAACTTCCCTAGCTCACTACACCTTGGAAATCCATCTTTCAAACTGTTCGGCTTATGGTTTTTTTGGCAGATAAGCATTTTCTGCGATTGATAAACCAGTTGATGTTATTTTTGTTATGAGTGAAGAACATTGTACCATGGCTGATAAGCTCAAGTGAATAAATTGTTCTAGTATGTTAGTAAAATCTTATACCCATTCTAAGGGTTTGTTTGAATAAGCTAGGGCCAGTTACTTGTGGGGCTAAAAATAGTTCAAATTAGACTTGGCTAAAAATTTAGCCCATCTATTATCTCCTTTGTTTGGATGCACTAGGGTTCATTTTTTAGCTAATAAATGATTATGAACCAATTAGCAGAGCTCTAGCTCTGAGATGAGTTTGGATTTGTAGCTTCAAAAAAATATCATAGCTGGAGCTAGAGCACTTAGGTGGATGCACACTAAATATAGCGTTCATTTTTCACTTTTTGCATAAACTCCTAGGAGAGAAGGAAAGAGTTTCACCATGATGAAACCTTTGGCATTAGTCGGAAACGAATGTGAAACCCCCATTGAGACATAAATAGTGTTTCACCGGGTACCATTAAACCACCACGAATGAGAGAAAGATTGTGGGACCCTATGAAATTGTGCAATGAAACTACGTGCATTGAGGAGATCTTTTCATACCAAATGCGAAGTTTCACTTAAAACCGAAGTGAAACTTCCATTGAGACTGGCCTTAGAATCTTAGATAATTTCGTTTATTTATAGTTTAGACTCTTAATCTACAAAGTAGCTCCACCAAACGAACATGTACACAGGATAATAAACGTAGAATATACCGCGGCAGCTGGCAGAGACGAGAGGGATGACACAGAGAGTGGGGGCAAAGCACAGATGGTGCGCCACCTGTTATCCAAAGGCGTCCAGCTCCTCCTCCCCACACGCGCACCACAGCAGCCAGGCAACCAGCGAGGCGGCCAGAGGAAGCCACCAAACAAACCAGCCAGTGCGGCCTCAGCCCAATTGGTGCCGTGCCGTGCCGTCTCCTCTCCTCTCTCGTCTCATCCCCAGGCCCCAGCCCACACCCAGCAATGCGTTCCTCCTCCTCGTCCCCTCCCACATGACCTGCGCCGCGCCGCGCAGCCACTGCCCTTGCCTGGTCACGAGAACGCCGCCACACACATCAGTTCAAGCGCTTCTCTCCCACCCTCAACCTCGTGGATTGGAATCGACGGCTGGAAGTTGTGGATGACGATGGCGGGTTCTTGCGCCGCGCCGCCCGTTGCCGGTCTTCCTTCCTTGAGGACGCCGCCGCCGCCAACTCACCTCAGACTTGGTGGCTTCTTGCCCTGTTCCCCGGCCGCGCGGAGTCGCGGGGCGCCGTCGCTCTGGGGGCCAAGAAGCACACGCCGGGTGTTCTGAACCGGGTACTTGCTTCCTATGGATAAACTTTGATTTGTTTCTGTTCATATCTGCATGATATCGTGGGTTGGACTAAAACCTTTTCTTTTTCTTTTCTTGGCTTTGTTGTTAAAAATGTTTCTTGGTTGCATTGGTGCTGTGATCTTTATTATTACACCTTCAAAGATCAATTAATAGATGGCAGATTATACGGTCTTAAATTGTTGAGTATGTATCGGTATTGGTTTCTATGGCAATCCCTTGTGTGCCATAGGATTTAACAGTTATTCGTGTTTTTTCATGTCAAGCCTATACCTATGCTGAATCTCTACAATGTGTAATAACCAAGATTTTTAACCACATCAAAATTGCCATATCAGTCTGCAGCTCCAATGTTCACCAAAAATTCTTAGCAGAAAGGAAAAAATTAGTCAGAATTTGATCCTTTTACAGTCCACGGTAACAGCTAGTCGTACTTGTGTTGCTGGTATCTTCTGCTTAGACCCTGTGCCTAAAGTTTGGACAGTGGTATTCACACCTTCCCTGCATGTGAGCTATGCCCCCATATCAATATAAATCATGCAGCAGCTTCGGTTTAATACCAACATCAGCTTTCTGGCTGGAAATGATAAAAAAAACACCATTCAGAAAGTTAACCATTTTTCACATATATTCTGTGGGCTACTCTGTCAAAAGTGATTTTGCTATAGCTTTTCTCGAGCATGCCTCAAAAGGTGAACAATGTATCTCAGAGGATAAAGTAGAGTTCCAATTTGATACTCCATTGGAATCAGCTTCACCTCATTTATTCAGAATCCTGGGATTCTTATCAGCTTTGTTGTTGTCTTTTATTCAATATTTTCCGTAATATCTCTGGAGAATTGGGTTTAAAATTGTCAGCACACATATAAATTCACCTGGTGAATTTAGGTTGTCTTAAATGGCTGCAACCTCTCTTGTGCTATGGTGTTACTCTAGATACAGGATTACTTGATAGCTAATTTTGACTAATTGGTATGGGGTTCAACCTATTTTTTTTTAAAAAAAAAACTGAGCTTTTATTTCCATATACTACAATATATTTGGTTTTCACTAATGATTTACTGCCAGGGCTGTTTTTATTGTGCTCGTATAGTTGCTCTGCGGATACATGCGAAGAGATGGGCATGAAGGTGATGTAAGCCGTCAAGGAGGGATGATGCTTTTATGTTTGGTCCAGATGATGATGGTGTAAAGATTCCTACTCAGGTAGAGACTCTTGTAAAGGGCACTGCAACGGTTGCTGAACCAGAATACAAGACGATCCCAGATCTAGATTACCTACAGGTGCCTTTTCTGATCATTTTATACTGAACTGATTTTTCTAAAAGTTAACTTTAGTGGTTACTAAACCTTTTAAAGTTAGAATTTCAGTAAAGAATGCTATTTAGCATATATGGGCTTTATGAATTGATTTACCCTATCAACTGGTCTCATTTATTTTGTGGCCATGCAGGAGCTGCTTGCTATTCAGCAGCAAGGACCTCGTGCAATAGGTTTCTTTGGAACCCGCAACATGGGATTTATGCATCAACAGCTTATTGAGATCCTGAGCTATGCTATGGTCATAACAGTATGTTCCTGTGTGCAGTTGTCATTCATATGATCTCCCTGATTTATATGCCAGTGTTTTCCATATGATTTTTTATCCCTATAGCATTGTTAATAATGTTTGGGTATGATTTGCAGAAAAATCATATATTCACATCTGGGGCTTCTGGAACAAATGCAGCTGTTATCAGGGGCGCTTTAAGAGCTGAAAAGCCAGAGTTGCTTACTGTAATTTTACCTCAAAGTCTAAAGAAGCAGCCTCCTGAAAGCCAAGAACTGTTGTCTAAAGTAAGAATTCCTGATATTTCTATTCTGTAATGACACTTCTTGGTGTTTCTATTCTGAATTGGTCATTTTCTAGTCAAACTTAGCTCCAGACCTGTACTATAGAGCTCTATGCACGCCGATTCACCTTTTGTTCTATATATTTAGTATACGCATTTAGTGATTTTGTATCAATTGATAGACTGCTCATCAGTTATGACAAGATTTTCAGCATATTGACACAAAGTTGTGTGAAGATTTCTTAGGACCTTAACAAGCTTGATCATAAGTATACTTAAAAATTAGTGTGATCACTTGGTTAGGAATATTTTACCATAACATTTGAATCATTCAGAAATAAGAAACCATCAACATTATTGTACAATCTGGGATTCTAGCTAGATAGCTAATATAAAGATACAACACTCTCGCGTGTTGGAAAACAAAAGCCATATCATTAATCATCCACTATCATGTGTTAATTCTAATAATATGCCTTGCGAATTTTAATCATTCACTGTCATGTGTTAATTCTAATAATATGCCTTGCAAATTTAATAGCATCCTACCGATGCATTTTTTTCCATATAGTAAATTTGAAATGCTTCAATAACATTTTGTAAATTTTTATAGGTACAAAACTTGATCGAGAAACCTCAGTATGATCACTTGCCATTAATTGAGGCTAGCAGGTCAGTGAGCTTCCTTTTCAAACTACTCATAGTTCTCCTATACTCTATTTTGTCACCGTGGTGTAACATATTCAGTCCATGCAGTGTATCATTTAGCTCCAGCTATTTTTTAGAAATTGCACTAGTGCAAGCGCTATGCATCCTTTGTTTTTGGACAAAACATATTTCACTTTTGTTTAATTCAAATAGATCATTGATGATTCGGGTACAATCCAGAACTTAGTTACACTGCGCTGAACCAAACACGTTATGTTCTGCAGATTTTGCAATAGTTTCTGCTGCCTCATTTACAGAACGGTTGTATGAATAAAAGACACTGAATCATAACCAGCTGTGGCAAGGTTTATGCCATGATTAATATTTAATAACCCCAGATTGAGTCTGTCCAAGGGTAGATACTGTACTGTTACCTTGACAAAATGTTATATTTTTTCTTTGGTTATTAAGTTAGTTTTATTTTAGAAAACCAGCGACTGTCTTTCTGCCTATTTGTTAGAGTATATAAATATCTTTAACCTTTTCCACTACCCCTTTAGCCTGCTCACATGGACATGGACTGAAAGTCGAGTCACGTTCCTTTTTATCTCTATATAAATATGTATTGTGACTAGAATATCATCATTATGCTTAATGACAACTGTTGCAATCTTCAGGTTATGCAATATGGACATCATCTCTAAGGTCCAACAGGTGATCTGCTTAAGCGTTCCATGACAGCAAGCTGCTGATGGAAACATGCCAGGAGGCCAAGAACCTTCGGAAGATCGTGACACTCTTCTACTTGGATTAGCTCCTCCGGCAGGGATCTAGTCTCCTTTTTTTTGTCCGTGGCGTAGGCTAATGTTGGGGGATAAAAAGCAAGCTGATCGGTTTAGTTAGTTTCAAATATATTGGATAGGTGATTACCTTCCATTGGTGGAGGAGAAAGTCCTTTTGTTTTACCCATTGTTTTGATTCTTGTCACAATGAAACCAATAATAATCTTGTCGATATGCCTTGTTCGTCAGCGAAGGTAATAAGATTATAAGTTGGGAGTTTATTTGTCGTTGATCTCAGGCTTATAAATAGTTCGTGCTCCAGTTGTTCCATCTCTTTTGTGTCTGTTTCCTGCTTTTTTTATTTGATAGATGCTATCTTGATTGATAATTTTTTTCTTGTTCAAGTGGATTATTCAAAGGGTTATATATATCTTTTAAAAGCGATTTGGGTAAAAAATAATGGCGTGCTTGGATTCCCTGCTGACCTTAGTCTTGGAACAGTTGATGCATTTTTTTTTTTTGACTGAAATGCTAGTTGATGCATTTGGATCCTTTGCCCGCGGGGTTTGGCTTGCTACCTACCTTGGGTGAGCCAAATGGCTCTCCTGCCCTGGCAAAGGTTATCTTGCTTAGCGAGGTGAGGCAACCAAGTTAGGCAGATGTCAAGCTAGTCTGGACCGTGACCGTGCTTGGTGGGAAGATGGTGCTTGTCCAGAAACGATTTCGCGTAGGTGTCTGGTCTCAGTTTCTCCATTCTCGTCCCTGCAAACGGGCAAGCGATGATGGGAGAGCTTCTTTGTATTACGTGACACATCTAGTTTAAGGTTCATGGCATCATTTCGCGTAGGTGTACCCTGTACGGCGGTTAGCTGATTTCTACTTGGTTTGACCTGTCGTTTCTGGCTTGTTGATTCTGAGTGATGCTAATTTTTTGTGAAAGAAAAATACTGTTGAATGTGAAAAACAAATAGTTGGTTGAGTGATGCTAATTTATTGTGAAAGAAATATACTGCTGAATGTGAAAAAAAAAATAGTTGGTTGATAATCGTCGTCGTGTGTTTGGCAAGTGTACCGTAGGACAGATCAATGCAACGTTGTCGTGCGTTTGGCAAGTGTACGCGTATTATACGCAGAACGAAATTTCTGGAAGAATCTCGCAGTTGGATCGCGATGCGGGTGGTGGGTATCTGGTGGGTGGCGGGGCCATGGACCAGGTGTCCGTCCAGGTGGTCACAACGAACCCAACCGCTTCCCATGTGCTGTCCCAACAGGTGGACAACTGCCGTACCGTACAGGCATCTCCATCGTACAGCTACAGCTTGTGTGACGCTTGCTTAGGCTTTAAGCTAGTACTGTACACACTTCCTCTTCTCCTTCCTGCCGGGACGAACACACGTTACGCACAGCACAGATTCCATGCTCAGATGCTCAACAGCACAAATCACTCTAACCATACACCTCAACAGGGCAGCTCTAACCATACACCTCAACAGGGCAGGCAAGAAAAATCTATCAGATCCGCGTTAGCTGTGCAGATCAATCAATCGTCGACAACGAGGATTAAATGACCAAAACAAGCACATTGCACACCATCAAGAGACGATGAAGAGGAGAATTTACCTTGCCAAAGATTTGACAAGCCAAAACTTAGAAAAAAAAATTACCATAGATTTGGCAAACTTTATGTGAGAGTTCGGCGAGTTTTGGTTGCAAACTAAATGGAAGCCAAGATCTTGGCTTAGCCCATTCTAATTTTGAAAGCGAACAAGCAGCCCGGAGAGCAAACTCAATAGTCGACCACGATGATTAAATGACAAAGCGCTCTGCACATCGTCGGGTGAGGGTGAAGAGAGATTTTGCACACGTTTACGGTGTGGAAAGGATTCAGATTTTGGGACAATTTTACCATCGGTCTTAGGATGAAATTCCATTATGGAACAATTTTATACCATCGGTCGACATATGAAATTTCACTAACAAAAATAATGCACTGCAAACTTCTTACGAAATAAGATAGAACTCCATAGATCCATAATCATAATAATAATACTCTCAGAGACGGTGAGCAGTAGGTACAGAAACGCACACAATAAACAATAGTAATAATAACTCACAGCAATCACACTAGATCAAATCCCCATCAAAACAAAACCCTCTCCAAACACTCAGATCCATCCATCCGACACGCGGACCAGACCAAAACAAATGCCTACCACCGCCGCTACGATACCTGCTACCACCACCGACTACTAGACTGCTGAAGACTCTCACTACCACTGTACCGCTAGATCTGAAGACGCCCGCCTACGCACCCAGACGAACCACCACCATCTCCCTCCTCAGTGGCGCAGGAAGGCAGATATGAGCGCCGCGAGGAAGCAGACGGAGATCGGCGCCGAGAGGGCGCCCCGCGCCGGAGACGGGGGCCGGGGCCGGGGCCTCGGCGGCGGAGGCAGCGGTGGCCAGCGCGGCCACGGCCACGAAGGCGGCGATCACGGCGGCGGAGACGCGGGCCATCTGATCGATGCGGACGACGATGTGGCGGCGCCGGAGCTAGGGTTATGCTGGAGGCGGCGTGAGGGAGGAATGCGGGTTGGCGGAGAGGAGAGGCCATGGGGTCGGGATTTATAGGGGAGAGAGGAGAGGTTTGGTAGTTAACAGCCTGGCCTCAACTGTCGTACAGGGCGGTTACGATTATTCGAGTATTCAACCCCGGTTTTGTGGGAAGATACAGGGGGCTTGACAGATATTCCAGGGTAATTTAGGGTTTAAGTAAAAGTAGTGGGGCCCGCGTTGACAGCGTGTTGCTCACAACAGATGTTTTGGTGCTGCAAAAGGATGGACGGTGACCCCGCCGGTCACCGATGAGATGACCCACAACTACAAGGCCACAATTATTACTGGGTAAAGGCCAAATTATAAGTCGTTCTGTTTTTTTTTTTTGGGTTCATTTTAGATCCCAAAACTCTAGTATATTCTAAAACTTTCACATTATATGTTATGGCACATGTATAGAGTACTCCCTCCGTCTCTTAAAATATGAAATTTTAGCGTTTGAATTTTGTCTCACAAAGGATGGAATCTTATAGAGCAGATCAGCTTTTTCAGTGGACCATAATCATTCTATTATTAGACATTAAACTACTACGTCAATATGTGCTCTAATGATGGATTAATTAGGTTTGATATGCAATTAGTCTATGTTTAATACTTTAAATGTGTGTCGGCATATCTGGTGACAACCAAAACTTTACACCAACTAAACATACCCAAAGGTTGATTTATTTTGAGATTATTTAAGGCACCTCAGTGGCTCAATCGATGAAATAATAGTATGAATGTTTAGAATCAACTTTAAAATAAATCTCAAATTGGCCATTGATTCTAACTCTATTGCTAATATCTTAAGATTATCACGGTGGGACTCTAAGGGCCTATTTGGTTCTCGCCGCTGCATGTCGCACCTCAACCGTGGCTGCACCAAACTTTCGCCTACCGCGCTTTTGGCAACATTTGGTGGCATAATTGAACTAGAATATTGCGTCAAAAAAAATTGAACTAGATTATGTTGGCGTGGCACAGCGTGCCACAACTACGGCAACAAACGAAACAAGCATCAAAATGCGGCACAACAGGATTGACTTTGTGATCATTAACCTTAACACTTTTTATGATGGGGACGAGAATTGTATTAAATTAAGAGTATGAATTACATACAAGGATTCATTTTTTTATTAAATTGAAACAATTATTGGAGCATATTCAACTCCTTGCCTTTCACATTGAAGGAGCGTTGCACGCCTTATTGTCCAAGATGATCAACAAAACCATACTAGAACTGACAGTCCATAGAGATACTAGGGCATCATGAGACTTAGGAGAAGATGGGCATCGGAGGCTTGAGCCCCCCTTGTTGTTGTTCACGAGCGGAAGCATGGAGCCCCTCCTAAAGCCCCATTATAATTTTGTAGTCATTGAAGTTTAGAAGAGGAGAGTTTTTTTTTTTTTTTAAAAATGAAAGAGCCTCTCCTATCACTACATCTGTTATTTCGGCTTAACTATCCTCTTCAATCATATTAGCTCTAAGAAAACAAAAATATTGTGAAGATTACTGAATTGGATGTATAGATAGCAAAACAAGCTGATAGCTTGTAAGGGGAAAAGTTTATTTGGTCTAAAAACCTAACAATTACTCCTCGTCTCAAAATAAATTTATTCCTAAGCGCACATACATACCCATAAATATATTTATTTTAAATCGAAGGGGTATAACTAGAATTTTGATATGTGAGAAGGCTTGAGCCCCCTACCACGTGGAAGCATGGAACCCCCTCCTAAAGCCCTATTATAATTTTGTAGTCATTGAAGTTTAGAAGAGGAGAGATTTTATTTTTATTTTTTTTTTTAAATGGAAGAGCTCTCCTATCACTACATCTGTTATTTCGGGTGTAACTATCGTCTTCAATCATATCAACCCTAAGAAAACAAAAATATTCTGAAGATTCTTGAATTGGACGTATAGATAGCAAAGCAAGCTGATAGCTTGTAACGGAAAAGTTTATTTGGTCTAAAACCTAACAATTACTCCTCGTCTCAAGATAAATTTATTCCTAAGCGCATCTGTCCAATAATTAGATAATGGAAGGAACCTCCCATCTACCAACGCACAATGTAGGAACAAGATACAAGCAAAGAACACTTATCCTCCTTTTTTTTCTACGGCTGATTATTAAACTCGTTCACACTACATCATTAATAGTATAATCGAGTTTTATTTCAAATGATTCTATTCCTAGCATATGCTTCAGTTAAACCTTTAGTTCCACCACATTCTGAACATGTCTGCACGAAAAGAGAAACCAAAAATCAATTAAATCATGAAAAAAAGAATTATGTATGAAACAATAAGTATAAAGTTTTTTTTTTTTTTTTTTTTTTTTGCAGAGTTGCACGTTTCACCTGGTGACCAGAACCAAATGCCATGTCCCGGGGTTTGGAAAGGCAAACTGGGCACATCTACAGACAGTAAGACCAAGAATTTGTAATATTTTTTGACAGAAAAACATATTTCATTAATTGCAGCAAACAGCTGCTATACAGCTCAAAAAGAGACATCATGCAGTGCCTGTCTGAACTGGCAACTGCTTGCATGACAAGAATTTGTAATTAGATACTGTATTAGTTAAATAACAATAAGTCCAGCTCATTATATTACCAACATTTGGGCCCTAAAGATAATGGGTTAAATAAATTCCAGTGGAAATTGAGGAATTTATCGAAGAATAAAAAACATAGGAAGTGCCCAGCAGACACCTATATAGCAAATAAAACCAAGTATAAAATATATCTATAAGACGAAGTTACCAAGGAGCCAAAACATAGAGTACACATAGGACGAGTGGCCTACCCTATTTTTTGATGGCTCAATTAGCAAGGTCCCTGTCCCTGCCCCAGAAGCAAACGCATCCTAACTCTGAATGCAGAGCCTACTTTTTTGAGCTTCATACATTTTGTCGTGTCAAGTCAATGTGATATTTAGATGGAGGTGCCTTATATTAGTCTGATCTGGATTTTTAGTGCTTGTAGCAATGCACAGGCATAGACCTAGTTAATCTAATAATTTGCACCAATGAAGTGAACATGTTACTGCTCCAAAAATCACAACTAAGTTTCTTCCTCTAGGCTAGATTCCACTGTAACCCAAGGTTTAAATTCTACATTATCAGACAAAAAATGTTCTAGTTTCTATACTAATAACGAATCAGAAAGTTCAAATATTACAGAACAATTTTCTCATATTTTACCAGAAAAAATGGCCAATTTTTCCTTTTTGTGATTTAACAAAACTATCCTACAAGGTTGAAGGAATTTGTTGTACCTGGGGTTCTAAAACTCTACTTTCGGCAGCTGATGGGGATGTAACTGATGCTGTGATAGTTGAATCTACAGTTGGCTCCTCTCTAGGATGTGAAAATAAAAATGCAGCACTGCCTTATAAAGAAAATTCTAGTATTTGGCAAAAATAAAAAATGCAGCACTGCCTTATAAATTCATGGCTTCTATTGTCCAAGCACTAATGAAACAAAAACCAAGTACATATTCATTTGCTAAATAACATAAATCATTATTTCATTATTACCTTGCTTGTACAATAGCATCAACTGTCATTTGCTCCTGGGTGTTAACTGACCAAATTCAGTATCTACACTTCTTGTGACCTGTACAATGATAGCTTCAGAAAAAGCCATAATAATAGACAAATACATTTCATTTTTTTCCTCATTTACAGTAAGCAAAAGGCATACCTGTCCATCAGCAATAATTATTAAAACATGGTATTGGCCACCACTTTGCTCCACAATGGTTGTAGCCATTTCAATTATTAGGGCGAATGACATGGGACCTAGAAAATGCCAACAATTACATATTGGAGAGTTGGTATTGGTTACTATAAATAAATCGCGGTGAGGATCCTATGGGACTACATACAACTGTTCCCAGATTCAAATTATATCCATGATTCAACTGGTTACTATTCCAAGCAAATGATGGGATTAGTGAAGAATCAAGCATTCTAATATAGGGAGGCCGAAAACTCTGATGGTGCTTACCCCAACAAATTGAAGTTTATCATTTTCGACATTTCCTTTTCCTCACATTTTGTCACAATGTTTACAATCAGTTGGTTTGAGGCACCTGTTGTACAGCTACATGGCATCACATGCCATAGCTACTGCTGCTGTTAGAGAATACATTTCTTGCCTTCAATGCAGCACCCTTCTTTCTTGCACCCTTGCACAGTGGCACTTCATGCTTCAGCACAGTACTCCAGATCTGATCATGATACGTTCCAAGTCCTCACAACACATAAAATTCCTTGCTGCACATAATAAAATTGTTCATGTGCAGCACAGTGATAATCAAATCAGAATGGTTGCTTTATCCTCAAACCGAAATGACTCTGCAATACTGGATCTGGACCATCACAAATTCAGTACCCAATTATCTCATAGCATATGCTCAGATATTCATCTTCATATTCTGAAGCAACCATATCCCTCAAGTAAATGACCTAAAACCCATATAGCATCTGTTTCCTCAAGTATCGTGGTATGCACCCTTGGTAGAAGGCATGAGCTCTTCCCTTCACCTGAACCCAACTGCAACCAGGTGGCTTAACCATGCCAAGTTCTCTCATCCCGGAATCTTATGCCTGCAACACACTATCAGACTGACCAATTGCATAATATATGCCACAGATGAGTGACATAAAGCTAGCATTGCCTTCTTCCAACTCAAATAACTTATAAGCTGCAACCTCTCCAACATCGACGTTATTATGGATTGGCGAAGCAGAGAGCAACGCCCCCCACACCGGCACCAGGCTCCATAGGCATCTTCCTTATGATTCCAACAACTTCTTCAATTGCTCCAGCACGCCCCAAGAGGTCAACCATACATGCATAGTGGCCCAGCAGTGGGCTCCTACAGCATGAACCTTGCTCATCGACTCAAAGATCCTCGCCATCAGTCACCAGCCCAGAGTGGCTGCAACTTGACAGGATCGACATAGACGTGGACACAGTTTGGCTTCACCCTCTGACACCATCTCCTCATAAATCCTCAATACTTCTTTTCCCATACCATGGACACCATAGCAAGATATCAGCGTCGACCAGCTCACAACGTCCCTCACCTTCATGCTTGCAAACACTGCTTGCGCTCCGTCAACCTGACCATTTAGCATACATGTCTACCAATCGTTTCCCCACAGCGATATCTGAATCAAAGCAAAGCGCCGCACCATCCTACTATGGATCTCTCTCCCCACTTTCAATAAGTACCTTTAGAACACATTTCAACACATTTGGCACAGCCGTAGGTCCCGATGCCATATCCACGCATATTGTGCCTTCCTAAAAGTTTGAGGTTTCTTCCGACTCCCAGCCTCGCGTACCCAGTAACCATGCAGTTCCACACAACGGCATCTCTCTCTGGCATCTCGTCAAACACTCTGGCCGCATCAGACAGCATCCCGGTCTTCCGTACATGTCCAGCAGCGCGCGAAAACTACAACATTAGCTAGCAACCCGAGCCGGAGAGCGAAGCCATGGAACACAGCGCGCCAAGGGGCGGTCACGCAGCTCAGCGCACGCGCGGAGCACGGCTGGGATAGGAGTACCTATCGGGACGCAGCCCAGAGGCGAGGAGTCGTCGGGAGGCGAGCTCCAGGGCCGCCCCTGCCGGGGAGGCCGCGAGGAGGACGTTGTAAGCGTGCATGGACGGAGAGGGCATTCCATCCAGAACACCTGGCGGGCGCGATGCAGCGCCCGCAGCGGCTGTAGAGCAGGACCAAGTCGGTGTCCAGTTGTGGCGTCCGGAAGGGAGCCCGCCGACCAAGCCCTGCGCGTGGAGCTGCGCGCCCGGGAAAAAAGCGCTCCGCTTGCCGCGCACCGGCGGATAAGGATCGAGAGACGGCCAGCCATTGGCGGCGGCATTTTCGACGACCGGCGTACAGGCGGTACAGGGGTGCTGGCGTTTAATGAGGCGGAGCGGGCTGCCGGGCAAGGACCGAGGTGGCAGGCGAGGTGCCGGGCGGCGACACGGCGGCAGCAGTATGCGGAGAAGGGGAAGCGAGCTACGGGAGAAGGGATCAAGGCGGCGAGTGTGCGGTGCGTGCGCGTGATAGAGCGCCGCGGACGGAAAAAGCGTCGACGCACGACGGGAGGTCGAAGAGGCAGGGGTAGGAACTAGGAACGTCCAACTTGCGGCCACAAAGCGTAGAACGACACTCAATCAATGGAAAATGCCTAATGCGCCTTAAACGACACTTAATTGGGTACTGAGGGAGTAGGGGTCACTCAGACGTCTACTCATCCACAGTATACATGCAACCTCCAACCCATGTTTGATAGAGCAAATATTTCTCGAATCCTATTTTGTTGGTATATCTTTGAATTTGTTTTGTGCAGTGCATGCTAATGTAATTTTCATTTCAAATGAAATTGTTAAATTAAGGGTATGTTTGGAACAAAAAATTTGTTTGTTCCTAAATTTTTCATGTTAAATTCTAGATAATTTCTGATATTCTAAATCTGACAAGACCTCTTTTTATTTAATGAGAATAAAAGTTTTACAGCACAGAAAGTCACACGCTTTGGGGGAAGATTTTTACATTTAAGTGTCACCTCCCCCTAAGCTTCTAACCGATTACTCCCAATTTAATTTAAACAACTAGGGTTTTACCGCGTAGGCCATTGTTGTCGGTGTGCTGGCGATGAGTAGGGCGGCTACCCGGTGGACACCTATTTATAGAGCACCTTCGCGTTCGGCTCTTCCATAGTTCGCGGAGCCACCAACGCAGGCTCAAAATTCAGCGCTGGCCCTTCCTCTTGTCCCGTTCCACCATTGGTCCCAGTAATCTAGAAGTGAAGTGTGGCCCACATGCGAGTGAGACCTAGGACTGCGGTATCATCCACCACACTTGCGTGG